>CM062818.1:257742866-258123966 GCA_031772625.1 Pinus tabuliformis | reverse complement strand
CAAAATAATTTATATCCCTATTTTGTCTGCATGCATTATGAACTTCAGCAACTGATTGTAATAACAATATATATTGATGCAAATATTGGTTGATCTAGAATGAACTTCAAAAAATCCAAACTTGGTGACAATGCCAATTCTGCAGTAGTTGAATACTTCTTGCCCCATATTAGTGTTTTTCCCAATTTTTTTAGACACAAAATGTCATTAAGTTTTTCAATGCATTTCTCCTCAACATGCAATCACAGAATAAACCTTGTATGTCAACAGTTTCTTCTAACACATCCAAAGTAGGCTCTGACATTTATGATTTCTAATACATTCAATTGATGATGACAAGATCCCCAACTTCCTTCCTTCTCAATGTGATTGAAAAACAACTGAGCATTTGATCAATATGGCCATGAGTGTGCCCAACAAGAAGGAAACCAACCTTTACCTTCTGAAAATTCTCAATTCAACAAGCATGTTTAGATATCCAAAAACAATCTGATTTTTGTTTTCACGACAAGTGTTGGCCAATTGTAGATAACAAAACTTCACGAAGATTACCGGACCAATGACAAAGCACATCATGAAATTATGGGTTATTGTTAGATTTACATCATTATGAATATTTGGAGCTATGAAGTACACCCATGGAAACATTCACCCATTGAAGAGCACACAAACTAACCAAGTGATACTGAATAAAATTTTCCTCTTGTAAATTTTGTGTGTGCGAACAAATTGTGGTAAAAGTTTTTTCTTCTGGTCCATACTATCAATTATCAAACCAAAATATTTATTCAGATTATCATAACACTTCTTTCGATGCTTGTACAATGTTTCCTTTCACTTTTTTGTTGTTCACAATGCTACTAAAGTTCTTTGACAATGGAATCTACACAACCATAAATGCAAGTCATTAAGAAATACATTTCATAGTTGATGATTATGCCATTTTAAAAGTTAAAGTTATGATGCTTACCTCTTTCTGGCCCTTCACATTTATCCCTTTTTTATTTAAGAGAAGCACATGTACTGCAAATCCCCATCCTTGCCTTATAGGAATAAAGACATTGTTGAATTCTTTCTTCCATACCTTCAAAAAATATTGATATGTATAAATCGACCATGTCCCTCAGCTTCTTTGTATAAGTTGTAGATTTCTCGTCTTGACAAATTATCTAGAATATGGATTGTCTCTCTATTTGGCATACACTCTCCATGCTTTGAAAAGAAATCTTTCATCCATGATATTGCAATATTTGATAATGGTCCAAACTGTCGTTTATGACGTACTTCTGAATAAATGTGGGATCCTTTTCCAAATTTTCTTGGATTCTTGACATACGAAAATTACCCATTGAATGAAACATTTTTAAGCCTTCTATAGATAAATAAAGACCCAATATGATAATCATAACCTGACAATGTAGATTGCATGAACCCCACTAAATATGCATTTTACATACTTTTATTCATTGACAAATATCTCTCCTTTTCTTTATTGCAAACTTGAAATCCATATGTTTCAAACAATATTTTTTGACAACATTCACTTGAAATGAGAGCGTTGATAGAACTTTGTCTCGTCATATATTAGTCTCTACCCTTGTATAACTAGAACATCTTGGATTGATATGAAAATGTTTGCTCCTACTCCTCGATACAATATTTGTTGGCAACATCTCCATCATTGGATCATCATTTGTATAAGCATTTTCATCATCATTTTGAGGAATGTTATCCTCACTATGATCATATCTGCTTTTGAAATACTGACTTGGAGTATGTTCTTCATATTTCCCTTCTCCAGTGCTACTTTCATAGTCCTTAGAATTAGGACTAAATGGAAGATCTAACTCGATGTTTATTGGAAATTCTTCATCATGTGCATTGTCAATGTTGCTCTCATAGTCCATAGGATTAGGACTACATCGAAAATGTGACTCTTCACTTACTAAAAATTCTTCATCCTACTCTTTGTCACGCTACTCTCATAGTCCTTAGGATTAGGATTAAGTGCTTCATCCTATCCTTCATTACTATTGCCTCTCAGATCCTTAGGATTAGGACTAAGTGTAAATCGTACTCTTTATTTATTAAAAAGCTTCATATGCTCTTCATCACTTCTACTCTCATAGTCCATAGGATTAGGACTAAGTGACACCATGACACTCGATTATTTTTAAATTCTTCATCATGCTCTTCATCACTGTTGCTCTCATAGTTCATAGGATTAGGACTAAGTGGATACTGTAAACACTCCATTCTTTTGAAATTCTTCATCATGCTCTTCATCGCTGCTACTCTCATAGTCGATAGGATTAGGACTAAGTTGACACTGTGACACCCCATTCTTCTGAAATTCTTCATCATGCTTTTCATCACTGTTGCTCTCATAGTCCATAAGATTAGGACTAAGTGGACGTGAAACTCTATTCATTTGAAATTCTTCATCATGCTCTTCATCACTACTGCTCTCATAGTCCATAGGATTAGGACTAAGTGGACACCGTGACACTCATTCATTTGAAATTCTTCATCATGCTCTTCACCACTCCTACTCTCACAGTCCATAGGATTAGGACTAAGTTGAAATCGTGACTTTATATTTATTTGAAAATCTTCATCATGTTCTTCACCATTGTTGCTCTCATAGTCCATAGGATTAGGACTAAGTGGAAGCCGTGACTCTTTATTTATTTGAAATTCTTCATCTTGTCTTCATCAGTGTTTCTCTCATAGTCCTTAGGATTAGTACTAAGTGAAGATTTGACTCTCTATCATAGTGGAAGAATTTATGTTATATTCATCAATATGAATAGAATTGTTACGCGACGAAGATGTTTATGCTTCACAAAGCCAAACTTCACTATTGGAAGAATCCATGCCTTTCAAACAGGAGAGGTTGAATGATACAAATGAAATCTCTCATAATGATAATATATAGCTTAAAAGAATGAAATTTTCCCTCCAAAAATTTTGTTTCATGTATTTCCCTCCATAATTTTCTTCTACAATTTATTAAAAAACTTAACTAAAATTTTCTTATGAAATAAATCTTTTAAATTAAATATTAAAATTAAATTGTAAACTAAATATTTTAATTAAATTAATATTTTACTTAAACTATATAATATTTAATAGACAATTGAATGATTTTTAAATTTTTATTATATCTTCTAAAACAAATTAATCCCACATTCACCATAGTAAAACAATTCCGTAATGTTCATTTTATCATAGTTTTATCTAGTTTCCCTATATCTCCAATAAAAAAATTATTTTCATGTTAAAGTTTTTATAAAGCCAAATAGTCCCACATTAACCGCAGGGTAAAACAATTCCATAATTTCCACTATAACATAAATTTCATTATCACTATTCCTCACATCACATCAATTTTTTTCAAGGTTCGTTAAAAGACTTGGAGCGAATTTGTTGAGCAAACTACATTGCTATCAACAACATATTCAACGAAAGAATTATCGCATTTGAAAGGATAGTTTTTCTTTTGTCAGGTGCAAGTTTTAAAATTCAATACGTTTAATGAAGTTTCAATTTTCTTTTAGAAATTAAAAATTTATATGATTCAGATTCACCCACTACGTCTGCAATGGGAGTGGTGGGCCTGTTCATGCTCCCCCACCGCTGGACAGGCCGGTTGGGACCGGTGTGCGGGCAGGGGGTTGGGCGCCAGTGCCTCCCTCCCCCCCCCCGCCCCACACCGCGACCCATGGCCGCCCGGGTGGCAGACCATTGGGCCGCCAGGTGTGGAGATGGGGCTGGCGCCCGACCCCACCAACCCAACCCGATGGCCCCACGGTTGGCCCGGGTGTAGTTAGCCCCTTGCCCTACCCCGATAGCCCGAGGACCTGCAACCCAGGCCAGTCCTTGGGCCTTGATGGTCAGGCTGGGGACAAGGCTCCCAGACCCCCCCCCACCCCCGACGACCCACCGATCTGCCCCACGCTACAACTCCCCTACCCCACCCGGGCAGAAAAATGGCCGAACCACTCGGTCCGGCATTGGCCACCTGGGTGGGGTGGGGAACCTAGAGCTAACCAACCGCCCCACCCCGGACGGAATGGTCGGCGGGCCCGGGTGGCAGGCCATTGGGCTGCCAAGGTAGGGCGGGGGCTAGGAGCCCATCAGGTGGGGCGAGTGACTGACCACCTAGCCCCTCGCCCCACCTCGGCAGCCCAACGACCCACTGAGGTGGGGCAGGGGGCTAGCTGCTAGCCCCCCACCCCACCCTGGTGGCCCAACAGTCAGGCTCAGGTACGAGAGCATCGTCATACAAGTATTGTATGTGGCATGTAGATATGTAAGTTAAGGATTTTTATATGCATTAGGTTTATATACATTAGGATTATGTATGTCTTTTTATGGTATTGTTACATACATGATAGATGATATTTGGTTAGTATAGTCAAATGCACATGTGTCCAGATAGTCATGAATGATAGTAACCTATGGTCATATGCAATGTTATTATTGTTTTATGTTAGATAACTTGATGATCAGGTTATATTTGTGGATGAACACAATATATAGCTTGTTGTTGTTATATGCTAGTAACTTGATGATTAGGGTTATTAAATTAATATATTGATGTTATATGTATTTTGTTAACCTGGATTGGCCTTATGTACATGGTTATGGTTATGATATTCAGGTATGAGTCAACTTATTGTGACATTGTGTTATACTAGTCTAGATTGATCATACATATATGATTGCTATGCATGAATGAAAAATGTTTAAAGCTTATGATGTGAACATGTTAGCTAGTGACTATTTGGGTATGATGATCTTATTTATGTTTGAGTTAATATCTCATGAAGTTATACCATGCAACTGGATGATGGTGTTGACAATATTTCCTCCCCTGAGATACATTAAGGTATGAGTTTGCTTACATCATATACTTGGTGCTTGACCATTTGATTATGTCGTCTATTTGGTGTTTTGAGTGTTTCATGTCTATTACATCATCTAGTTGATGTTTTAACATGATATGGTTGCGTGTTGGTGGATGTTTGATGAATTTCATTATATGGGTATGTGTTCCAAAGATCTTCTTTGGAGATGATTGTTCTAATACATATGTGTTGGCACCCTCCCCCCGCCCTACGGCGATGGCCCAGTGGCCCATCAACCGAGTTGGCCATTAGGTCATTGGGGTGGGTAGGGGGGTCGAGCACCAAACCCTCGCCCCACCCTGGTGGCCCAACTTTCGGGTTGGGTAGTGGGTCGTTGGGCCGTCAGGGGGGGGAGAGGGGATGGTGCCTGGCCCCCCCCCCCCACCCCGACGGCCGAAACGACTGGCCCAGGTGGCAGCCGTTGGGTCCCCTGGGTGGGGAGGAGGGTTCGAGAGCTGGCCCGGGTGGTGGCCGATTTTCTGGGGTGGGGCACACGGGGATGTATTTTTTATAATTTATTGTTTTTATTTCTATTTTTTTTAAAATTTATGTTTTAAAAAATTAATTATTATTTATTGTTTTGTTTTTTAATTTAAGCTATTATGTTTTTGTAATTTACTGATTTATATATGTGTATTTTTTTGTAGGAAAATGGCATCAAATAATATTTCTTGAATCTTTCTAGACCAATGACTGCTAAAATTAAATGTCATCTTCAAAATCACTGTTGAAAAAACCAAACCTGAGTTGATAGCTACATATCTTTCAAGTGTCTCAAATGATAAAAGACAATTTCATACTGGAAGAAATCAAAAGAAGTGATTCTTCCATAAAATATATGGTATGTGAAAGAAAGAGAAGGCACAGATGTGCAGATAATATATATATATGTTGATATCCCTAATAATAGTGGAATTTATGAGTACTGGGAAAGGTCATAGACATGTGTTTGGTACCGGACACTGAAATTGTTTATATACTTACAAAACTGCCCAAGTCACATGACACGATTAAATATCAGTTCTTATATTCATTGTACGACATGAGAGAGGTATCTACAAAGTTGTGTAAAACAAATTGTAAATGAGATTACACAAGATATCGTAAGTACTGTTATTTACTTTTGTTTTGTGTTATTGTAACTGTCTCATTATATTTTTATAATATAGTTTTTATTGAACATAAATATTTTGTTTGACTGAATTTTGTTGGAATTCTTTCAATTATGTTGGGAGGCATTCATTTCATAGAGAAAGATGTTATGAATGTTGTCAATAGCTTCTACCCAGGGTCAGAAGAAATATGGAAAACAAGCAAAAAGTAGTAATTCATGATGCTACAAAACTACATCCAAAGGATCAAGAAAAAATACCTCTAGTGGATAAATCTAGCAAAAGGTAAATTGTTACTTAGAAGATGAGGAAGTTGAAACTGACACTAAAGAATATGTTTCCATTACTCAGGATGACATGGAACTAATGTTAGAAAGAAGAAGAGCAATAAGAGAGCAAATGTAACAATGCACAAGAATGTCTCTGTTCTAGTTAATGATGAGAATGTTAGGAAGAAGAAAAGTAAAGTTGAACATTCTCGAGTAGTCATTTACCAACAATGAATATCATAGTGAAACTTCAAAATAAAAGAGGGAAATCATTACACCAGGAGCTGATTTAGAGGATGGCATTATTAAAACAAAACAAAATGCCATTCAACAGAACTTGACAAAAGAAGCTTAATTGAGGGTGGTCATACATTTCAGCTTAATGTGAGACAAATCTATAAGGAAAGTGAAGAGAGTGTAAATGTCAAATCAAAAACCACACCACCTACATGTTCACAAGTTGAAGACATTGATGAGGTACAATCCATATGTTCAATGTGGTTAATTATGTGCTTCTTGTTGTTCCAGTTCAAGTTCCTCCCAACAAACAAATATTTGATAAGTCAAAATGTTTTGAATAAAATAATTATGTGCTTGGGGCAACCATTTTGTAGAAGCTCAAGACAATTGATGAAGGAATATCCAAATAACCCACATTTTGAAAAATGAAAAATGAATGAACATTTATGTTGGTTTATCACATACATAAGCAAGCTAGTGGCATGGGATCATAATTCAGATAATGAGTATAGGATGTCTATGACTTTCATCCAAAGGTTTATATTTATTCACAGTGAATTTGAAGAAAAATGTGGTGGGGATAAAATAAATGTTACTATAGATTCCGAAAGGAATGTTGTATGGAAATAGGCTATCAAATTGAGAATAAAATCAATTCAAAAGGAGTCAGAGTAAATACTGATATGTTCAGAGGTATTGATAACATTTTCCAGTTGGAAATTAGAACTGGAGAGATATGGGAATTGATTAATGAGATTTTTAGCATATGGGAGAACATTGGCATTAAAATCCAAAAGGAGAAAAGGTCTAAACCTTTGATATGTAAAACAGTAAATAGGTTCTGAAATGAAGCAACTTCTAGAAGATATGACTATCACACCTTGCAGATCATTGCAAGGAGTGGAGGATGAAAAAATTATCAAATAAATATTATCTCATGTGAGGTCAAGGAATTATCATTGGAGGAAATGTCTGAGGAATTTCAAAAGTAATTTGTTGAATTATTTATACTTATTTCTAGATTATAATTTTCTTTTAAATAAAACATATTGTTCTTGGTAGTATTTGTTATACATATCATTATATTAACTTTTTCTACTTTATCTATTCAGTCAAAAATTTTACATGAAAATACAAGAAAAATGGTTAAATTGTTGAATGAAGATAATTGGGATGATGTTGTATGCAACTATCCAGATTCAAGTTCTACATCAACACTAATTTTTTTTTTATCTTTCATTTAAAAAGGTATGTAGATTCATAAATTCATTTTTATTCATGTATATACTATTTTTATTTTATAACTTATATATATATTTGTTTATTTTATTAAAGATGAGGAAGGATGCAAATGGAGCACTAAATAGTATCAGAACCTTTATTGAAAAAATTAAGATCGAAACACTGAAGAAGAAGCATCTTAAGAATGTTGAACTTGATACAACTCTTACTGATTTCATTTGGAATGAGATTCACACTATTCATATCAAGTAATACAAGGCGACTGTGAAGACATTGCTAAACTCATACCTAAAATGGATTATGCCCTATTATTTATAGATATTGCCCATGGTTTCAATATCCCAAACATTGACTATGATAGTGACCCTTATACTTATCAAGCTCTTAGTAAAGTGGTTGCGGGATTTGTAGAAGTCACATCATCGCCATTATGGAGATTTGTGACATTTCATTTAGAAACACAATTGGAAATGTTATTGTCAAGCTTCAAGGGGAAAACAAAATCAAGGATGTAGCTTACATGGTAAGATGTTGAAAATGTATGTTTTATTAATGTTAAAAAAATTGTTTATGTATAAGTTAATTTAACTTTTACTATTTCACGTTATAGGGGAAAAAGTCAAATCTTATTAACCGTGAAGATCAGCCATTTATAAATGATTGTGAGTTCATCTATATTGATAGTTGGGCAAAAGGTGATAGCTATATGTCTACACTTTTTAATCAAGTACATGGAACGCGTCATAGCCAAGTATTGGCTTATGATGATGTTGTGAAAAGAATAACATATGAAGACAAAGAAGCAAAAGGAGAGGTAGTTAACATTTATCAAAAACCAAAATTATTTATTAACTATCTTATAGACATATGTTCAAATGAAGGAGATGGGTTCTAGATTTATTTTCTGGCTCAGGTAAGTTTTATTATATGGAATTGAATTTCAATATATTCTTTCTTAATTTATAAGTCATTATACTAATTTACTTCATTATTTCTTTTGTTCTTGATAATTAGGTACAACACTAGCATGTTGCCTAGAAAAATGAAGAAATTGCATTGCCATTGAAAAAGATCCAGTACAGTGCAATTTTATCAGCAAAGAAACAATTCTCTTAATTTCTTCCACATCCAATGCAAGAAATTGGGTTGAAAAAGGTATTTTAGTGAATCACGTGTGGAAAAAAAGGCAAAGGAACCTCAACCGCCATTACATAATGATTGAAAAGGCATACATTGGGAGATTCACAGACATCAAAGTCCATTAGAAGAGGAAAATGAGCAAAATGAAGCAGAAGATATTGTGGAAGAAGACAATGATGAAACTCTATAGGATGAGGAGTTTGCATTATGTGATATTGTTGATTAAATTTAAGTTATGCTTGGAATGAAGTTCACTTTTTGTAACTATTAATTAGTTATACTTGTAATGTTTTGACTTTGACATTTAATGAGAAGACTAAGCATTCATTTAGGTTGTTATGTGTTCAATATTTGTATTATGTGATTTTCACATTAATTTTTATGTCAAACATTATTTTTTGAAAAAACAATGATTAATTATTATTTTTTTGACATGAAATTCATAAAAAATACTATAATTTAATCATTTTTTATTAATCTCTTCCTATAAAAATTGTGATTTTGACATGTCATTTATAGCAAACAATTATCAAAATGTGTAATTTTTTAGTGATATTTATGTTTAAAATGGTTATTTTTATGTCAATTGTTAATTTTTTTTATTTTTTTTTAGAAGTAATTATTTGATGTGCCTTGAAAAATTAATTAATGACTATAAATATGTAGGATATAGAAAGTTTAAAATATCGACCTTCTTCTTTAAATATGCAAAACAATAAAAACCTCACTACAAAAAAAAAAAAAAAATTATGAAGAAGAAGACCACTTCAAAAATTTTAAATTTAGAAAATAATGATTCACATTTCAACATTAGAAATTTAAAGTGAAAAATTAGGTCTTTCAGAAAAAGGGTTTGATGCAGAATCAACACTTTTTAAACAGCATGGAAATCACTAACATTCTAAAAGGTAATGTACATAAAAAAATTTAAAGTGCCAAAAACTATGCTAAAAAAGATATGTGTATTCTGCATCGCCACTTTTCAAATCGGTCAGTTTTTTGCTAGCTCTGCGAAACAAGTAATCGTATCAGCTCCCGTTTCAAATTTTACATTGTTTAAGCTAAAGGTAAAATAGTCAGTAAGTTAAGTTTTAGTCTTTAATATTTGACTCCATAGCCCAATGGTTACACTACTAGTCTGTGGTGTTCTTAGCACCTCACTAGGAGGTTTCCATCCCCATTTAGCCAATGCTAGGGTCCTAGGCTATAGGGATTAAAGTGTCTTGGCCTCTTTCTATTCACTTTCTAGGTTTGTATATTAGTTTAGACTATGAATCATTGATGTCATAGTCTAAATGGTCATTGTATAAGGTCACTGCAAGTTTTTCATTTCATAAATGAGTCTTTAAATACAAAATTAAATTTGAGAGAGTATAAAGTCCATGAGAGGGTCATAAGGTCATACTTACAAATCTGTACTCATGTAGAGAAAAGGAGTCATTGAGGGTTCAAGGGGTCATTTCATGGGGTCTCATTTATCACAAGTCAAAACCATGACAGTTAGGTTCCATTAGTTAAAGTTCTATGGGTCTGTTAGTGGTGTCCATCATATCCCCATGTCACCATTCACAATTCACCATTCATAATTCATAATTCACCTTTATGTACTCCTTCCATGCACCATTTAGCATCATATACTCCCTTCATTCACATTTTATCATCATGTCACCCTTAAATTTACATCTCATCAGCATTCCATTACACCCCCTAAACTCACAATTCATCATCATAATTCATAATTCATGTTACCATAACCCCCTTTACTCAAAGTTAACCTTCATGACAAAACAAGACATAGGGAGGCACAAAATTTCAAATTTTTTGAAGCTACCCTCATTCTCTCTCCATTTGTAGCCCATGCTGTGAGAGGTTTCGATAGGTTGCAGAGCATAAGTATAAAGGCATAGAAGAGGGTCAAAGGAAGGTTGGAGGAAGGTCAAATGGAAGTGTTGTTTAGGTGGAAGAAGGTCATTGTGCAAATACTATGCAAACTCCAAGCCACACAGTCGTTGTGCAACTCCTACATAATTGGTTCAAACTCTCTGCAGAGTTCGATGTTGGTCTTCCACTTGTTTCACTCAAGATTTCATGTTTCCTTAGGTTGGAAATATTCTCTCTAGCCATATATTTTCTTAGAAAATCAGTCAGACATTGATTAGTAAATGACTGTGTGCATTTTCTATATAATTGTTATGCAAAATCCTACATGATGTTGGTATGTGTTTGAGATATTTTGAAATGTTAAGGGTTATATGCATTGAAATGTGTCTATCATAGCCTATTAGTTAAATTTCCTATTAATTGGCCTAATTTTCTTTGTATATGCCCACATTTATGATTTGGCATGTAAAAGGGTTGTTAGAGCATGAGATATTTACCAAAACCCAAAGTCATGAAACTTTGTGAAAACACTGTCAGTTGTCTCTGTTCATCGTGCTGCGACCCCATTCATTATGATGTCACCCCTATCGCAGTTTCATCCCTTTAATTGTGTTACAATTTAACCCCTTTTCTAGAGACTTGGTGTGTGCACAAGATCAAAGTTGAAAGGGAATGCCACAATATATATAATTATATGGAAAGACCAAGGAGTAAAAGGAAAGCAAAGGGAGAGAGGTTGTTCAATTTGAGCCCAGAAGTTTATAGATGGTAAATTTTGACCCTGCAATCTGTAGTAGCATTCAAATAAATGGGATGCATATCCTTCTGTGACAAAATTTAGAGTTACACATGGCCACCACTTTCAACTTGTTAGTTTGTTTTTCCCTCAGTTTTAAAGGTGACAAGGTCAAGGTTGGAGATTTAGAATTTATAGTTTCTGAAGAAACCATTTCCCAGGCCACAAAGATCCCCTTACATGGTGAAAGTTGGTTCAAAGGCATGGAGTTGGATGCCTCACATTATAAATACTTTGTAAAACCTCAGTACAAAGAAAATATGGCCCTACATTCCCAAGAAACTACCTGTTGAACCACTACAACCAGTTGTTGAAAGTGATATAGAGGTATTTTACCTGTGAAGGTCGCTTCAGCAAAGTGTACTAGTATCACATTAGGCTCCTCATGCACTTCACTGAAAAAGGAGCCTAAAAATACCTTATTACATGTTCAAAAGCTTGGGAAAGATGGCAGAAATAGTTCAGTCCAAGGAGTGAAAGACTTTCCCAGTTTTTTCCACTTTTCACTAATCAAACTATTAGTTTTGAATGAGTTAGAGAAGAAGAAAAGGTCTTGGGATGGTTTCTTTTCAGCCTCAGGTTTTTGGCTCATTCAAACACTTCTCCTATGGAAGCAGATGAAGAGGTACCTGAAGTTGAAGAGGCAGTTAGCATGCCTAAAGCTGAAGAGACAGTTAAGAAATCAATGAGGGATAAGAGAGCAGCAAGTAAAGGGAAAGGTAAGATACAAGTAGCCTATGAAGAAGCACAGTTTCTCCAGAGATCGAGAACCATATTTTCTACCAAAAAGTTGATTAAGGAGCCATTTCCCAAAAGAACATTGATCTACCAGAGGATATGCCAGAACAAGGTGCAGGGGAGAGAAAGATGTTCAATTGGAAGACAAAGACCTTAAAATTGCACAGTTGCATGAAAACCTTGATAAATCTCATCTTATGGTTGCCTATTTCTAGAAGGAGAACCGAGATCTTAGGCACACAACAGAAGCATCAACGAAACATAAGGAAAGTGAACTGTCCAAGCATCCTCCTAGACATATAGGCCAAGATAAAGGAAAATAGGTGATTGATGTAGAGTAGATAAGAGAACCCTATGTGTGACTAACGAAGCCTATGACAAGGTCAACAGCCAAAGGGAAAGAGAAGATATAGATACCCTTCCATTAAAAGAGAAGCCAAAGTTTGATGAATGGAAGGGTATTAGAGGCTATTTGAGGAAATTGAAGACAACAAACAACAAGTTAATCAGATAGCAGAAAATAATGAAATTTACAAGAGGGCCATCAATGATACCATATTCGAAGCTAATTTTCAGGTTGGAAAACCTCATGAAACACTCAAGACATCTAAAGTAGCCTTAAAATGGACTATGCCCCTACACAGACAAATAAATAGACATTACACAAGAAAATCTGATTATGAGAAGAAGATTAAGGCAAATGAAACAGAAGATGGTTTGGACTTGAAAACAACTCAAGAAAATTAAAGACTCACAGTCACATAGAAATATGGTCACGGTAGCACAACCATCTAAAGAAGCCAAACCATCATCTAACAAGAAGAGGAGGAGGTATCCTTGACATCTTGACTGAGGTGGGTTTACTCATTTTTGAAATTTCATTCTCTATTCCATCCGAATGAAAGTTAAGAATCTGTGTAGGGAAGGGCCTATTTTGTAATTACATAAGGTCATTTTTTGACGAAACTTTGAAATTTTTGGAAGTTCTAATGCATTTCGTGTATTATAAGGTAAATTTGTTGGATATCTAGGCACTACAATGTTTGTTGGAGTGGGATATATTAAACACATTAATCATTTTAATTTTGTTGTGCAAATGTTGCGCAAGTGGTGATTATTGATTTTGGAGGCTTGCACGCATGAAGGGAAGCATCGAGTGGGTCCTACACCAACACATAATCATGTACACATCTACTATGTTTTATCCAGTACAACCTGTAACTGTGCTGAGATGGAAACTACTGCACCCTATATTGCCGTGTGCCGTGCAACTATATTAGTCAGGACTACTTTTGCATAGTGGTATTTTAGGACCTTCTAGAAGTGTGATAGTGATCGAATGTGTGGATAAGCTAGATTATGATTTTCTAGACATGATGTTTCTAAATTTTTCCTTAAATTTTAAATCATAATCTTTTTAGTTGGGATAGTCTCGATATTCTTTGCAGATACATTGTAGCTAGTCTTTTTAGTTTCCATGCAGTGAATTTGACCACCTACAGGTAATCAGGGAAAATTTTAGGGGCTAATATTCGTAGGTGGGCTAATTTTCCATGCTTTTTTCAAAAAAAAAGATTTGCCAATTCCAAATTTTTCAAAAAATGATTCACCCAAATTTTATAGTAAAAAATTATTTTACCTTAACAATCGTGAAAATATTATATTGAATAATATAAAATCATTGGAAATCTAAATATTTCTCAAAAAATATCACCAAACATTTTTACAATTTTCATATTAGGGACTAGTAAGATTCGTTAAGTTTTCTAAACTTTAAGATAAAATTTCATCCTTAAAATTTTCCCTGGTAGTAATTTCGAATTCCTTATTGTATTTAGAGAGGAAAGGACAATAACAAATGGTTTGGTTGTGTCTAAAGTGTGAGAGGATAGGGCTATTTGTATGCATGTATTTATTTTCCAAATGAATAAAATAAAGTGAATTCTATTTGGACATGGATACTTGTTTCATGCTTATTGTGTTGTTTATCCTTTGTGAATCATATTTATTTTCTTTTTAGACTTGTTTCTAAAATATAGTTTCATACTGTATAAGTTCTTCATGCTCAACTTGAAAGAAGTTTTATTTCATAATTCATGTATTTTCTCTATTTAATTTCAGTTGATCATATGTGTTACTTTCTTCTATATAAAATTTGAATTCATTTCTGGCTTGATGCTCAGTTTGTTACTTTTTCTCCTACCCCACTCATCCTTCCACTACAACTAACTTTACTTAATCATCAGTAATTATGCCTATCTTTTCCTTGTTGTAAATTGCATTATATCCATTATTCATTTGGATCTATAAGTCTAATCCAAAGTAGCTCATTCCCTCTGCGCCCACATTCAAAAATGAAACCAAAATTCATTTTATGATCATCATAGCTAGCTTAAAATCCATATCCTATCAATCCTCTAGGTTATTGGTGGCATGAAATAGTGAGAGAGCCCTCTCTAATGCTAGGGCGGCTGCAACTTAGCTGATGTGAGGTTTTTGGTTACCCCTGTGATCATTTTTTTAACCTACAGGTCAATTACAGGGTGCTAACACTTTCTTCAAGTATATATTGCACCATCTACATCACCAATAATTTGATCTTCTCAATGATTTTTCTAAACAAACTTTACCTTTTATCGAGTTTGAGATGGTTCCTTGTGATTTTATGTAACAACCCTAGTTAGAAACTCATTTAAAAATACATATGGCCATGGGGATGGGACATGTATTACAAGCTAAATGGTGGGGGAAACATCCTAATGGGTATTGATTCAGTTTATAATGGCTAAGGAAATTGGCAAAGGCAATGGATAAGGCTTTGGAAAGGAAAAAAGGCATTTTTCGCACATTCATTTATGAAAATAATGGAAATTAGGAGAAAAGAAGGTGAAAGGTAAAAGGTTTCATGTGAGGAGGAAAATGAAGGGAAATAGTGGAAAATGAAAAAATAGAGGCCTAATTAATAAAAAGGCTTCTAAGGATCAGTTGGTAAGCTTTTGACAGGTTTTTGTAGAGCTCTATTCATTCTCTCTCTCTCGTACTCTTATATACTTAGAGTTTTCTTGAGAACTCTTGGAGGGTGTGGCATACTTGCAATTTTGGAGCAAGAAGCCAAAGAAAGAGAAGGAAAGAGTAAGAGGGAATCAAGATTAGCAACTACAACAATTTTACTTGCAGGTACCGAGTTTCATGTATCTTTTACTCACTGGTTTTGAATGCATGTCACATGCATGTGGTTTCTTGGTTACGATCTATCATCTGGCATGGAGGATTCCCTGATTGACAGTGGATTTCCTAGCCTTTCCATTTCCTAAATAGGCATGGGAGATTGTGGTTTATTTCCATGTTTTATTTTGGGTGGTTCTCATATTTCCTTAGCTTGGGTGAGTTATTAGTTCTTGGAGCCTTCTTTGGACAAGCACTCTCGAGCCTTGTAATAACTTGGGTTGAGTTACTAGTCCCATAGCCTTGGTTGGAAAAATTCTCTCGAGCCCTTGGTCGGTTAAGTTAGTAGTCCTAGAGCCTTGGTTGGAAAAACACTCTGGAGCCCGTTGGAAACTTTGGTTTGAGTTACTAGTCCTGAGCCTTGGTTGGAACAAATGCTCTAGAGCCCTGGCTAGCTGGGATAAAGCTGATCTGATGATGGTTTTGTGATGTCGAACTGTGAGGTGTAATCACTTTTTTATGGGTTGAGGTTGATGGCCTCTAGAAGTCCTAGATGAGTTTTGATTGATGTGTTCTATGAGATCCCAGATTCATTCTTGGAATATGGAACAAGGTTGAATGGTTGAAGAGATATTTGGCTCAACCATTCTACAGTCGAGTGGAATGTGGAAGTCCCATCCTTGTGTTTTGTTTTTGCATAATTAATGAAAGGTTGTTTCTCCTTTACTTCTATGAGTATTACTTGTATTTCTATGATGCTACTTGTATTTCGATGAGTATTATTAGTATTATATGTGGTATATATGGTTGTGATTTCATTGGTATTTATAACCCTATTATGTTGGTTATGTATATGTTTATGACAACAACCATATATGGATCTCATCATGTTTTTACTTGTAAATAAATTGGAAATTTAGCTATGGCCTAATGGATGGAATAATAGTTAAAGTGATAAGGAAACAATGTTTCATGGCAAATTTCAGATAAGTATGAGACCCCTATGCTCAGATCTTTTATTTATACTTGTAGGCTGCATATTTACTAAGTGTTTGACAAAATGTCTATCATGGATAGGCTTGGTTAGGTCTAGCCCTTGAACAATTTTGTGTTAGAGGATTTTCCTTGTATAATTTATTGTCTCAGAAAGTCTCATCAAGTTCTAGGCATTGGTTTAGAGACTAACCCCTAAAATTTGTCTTAAATCGCGCAGTCTCTATCACATAACTGTCTAAAAAAAACTGAAGTCTCTCCCTTGCACGCATTGTGGGAGTGAATAGGTTCCAATTGCATGCATGCTTGTTATGGAGCTAATTTGGGTTTAGTTCATTAAAATGCTAGGTTAACTCAGGGGTTGGGCACCTAGAGTTGTGATTAGCTCCTTGGGGTCCTTAAGAACCTAAGGGAGGTATATAAGGTATTGTTTGTTGACTGCATTTCCTTCAAGTTCAAGACATAAAAGTCGAATCTTATCATAGTGGCTTCTTCTTGCATACTTACCCTGGTTGGATGGTAGCTTGGGTAGATGTGAGAGGAGGGTGTTACAAAGTGTGGTTGTGCTCTCCTTTTGTGTTTCGATCATGCTTTCACGTTGGTTGCATATGTTTCCCTTATGCATGTAGTCCATGTGCTTGTTGCATTTGCATGTTGTTGATCATGGTTGTAGTGATGTCTCCATGTGAAGGTTGAAGATTTGTCGTCGAGTATTTATTTATGTGTGCATGGTTATTATGCATTTTTATGTACATCAATGTTCACATATTCTCAAGTGCACGTGATGAGGTCATCATTTCAGTAGTTGATATGGTTATGCATTGATGACTGGAATGTAGCTAGAATTATGTGTATATGGTTTTACTCATGTATAATGTCTAAATGCAGTTGTTTTGCATGTATGATCTTGGTTATAGTTATGCATGAACAGTAGGTCAAACATTCCTTGTGAAGTCATTGTATGCAATTTAGATCATCATTATGCTATTGTTGTTATGATGCTACTGTGTTCGCTGAGATAGAGCAAGAGATGCAATCATCATAATAAGGCACATTAGACATTGGTGTAAGTGAACATCGTCATATAGGTATTGTATGCATGTAGGTATGTAAGTTAAGGATTTTTATATGCATTAGTTTATATACATTAGGATTATGTACATGTCTTTTGATGGTATGGTTACATACATGATAGATGATAGTGGGTTAGTATAGTCATATGCACATGTGTCGGATAGTCATGAATGAAAGTAACCTGTGGTCATATGAATTGTTATTATTCTTCTATATCAGATAACTTGATCATTAGGTTATATGTTTTGATGAACACATTATATAGCTTGTTGTTGTTATATGCTAGTAACTTGATGATTAGGTTATTACATTAATATCTTGATGTTATATGTATTGTGTTAACCTGGATTGGCCTATGTAGATGGTTATGGTTAGGATATTCAGGTATGAGTCGACTTATTGTGACATTGGTTGTACTGTCTACCCTCATCATACATATGTGGTTTCTATGCATGAACGAAAAATGTTTATAAGCTTATGATGTGAACATGTTAGCTAGTGACTATTTTCGGTATCATGATCTTATTTATGTTTAAGTTAATATCTTGTGAAGTTATGTCATGCTAATTAGATTGATGGTGCTGACAAGATTTCCTCCCCTGAGATACATTAAGCTATGAGTTTTCTTACATCATATACTTGGTGCTTGACCATTTGTTTATGTCATCTATTTGGTGTTTGAGTGTTTCATGTCTATTACGTCATCTACTTGATTTTTTTAACATGGTATGGCTGCAAGTTGGTGGAATGTTTGATGAATTTCATAATATGAGTATGCATTCCAATGATTTTGTTTGGAGATGATTGTTATAATACATATGTGCTGGAAAGTTCATATGTGCTTGAGTGTAAGTAGGTAACAATTGTAGCATTATGTATAAGGATTATGAGTTCAATATGGATTATGACATGATTATTAGTCTTGGTAAATGTATATTTGAAATTATATATATGATAGTCACAATATTTGGAATGTGTGGTTGACATGTGTGAAGAGTTTATGGTAACATGCTTGGTATTAGTGTGACAAAGTAATAGTTGATGTGTTTACATAACTAATGATTGGTTGATGTGACAACATGTAGTAAGCCTTGATTGAAACAGGGTAAAAAGGTAAAAGAAAGGAATCAACAACAATTCCTTCGGTTATTTTGGAAACCCTAATTCCAAATGAATGAGTGATTTGCATACAGGAAGTCTTCTTAACCCTAATTTGTATGAAATTATGCGGATATGTGCTAGATTCATGAATGGTACTTAACATGTATATTAGCTAGTTTCTAGTTGCAGGTAGAGGTAATTGGAGTCCCTTGAGAAATGGCTTGGATATGTTCAGTTGCAAGAAACATGCTTGGCACAAAAAGTTAAGTTAAATGGTATATTGTTATATTTATTTATGCACTTATAGTTATGTGTTTATGGTAGTATGAGTGAAAGGATTGCATGGGAAGAGACTTCCAGAAATAATGAAGAAGGCTCGGGTTGAGATTTCCCTGGTTACCATGGGGATTGAGTCATGGTGTTTGTTGTCAGTCCTGTGCTTTTGGTCTTTCATGAATTTTTGTAATTGGTTTATGGCTTTGTTTATGTCTATTTTATGGCCATAGCACTTTGATTGCAGGGTGGTGTTGTTATTTGTTTTCATGGTTTTATTCTTGTTTGTTTCTTTTCTTGCATTTTATTTTTTAAGTCTTGGGAATTAGTTGGGAAAGAGGAAATTTAATGGATCTCGTGGAGAGTTGTGTTGTACCCAATAGGTAATGTAATTCTGAGATGAACCTCCATGTGTGAGTAAGCATACCAGAAGGTAATATTATTAAAGTCGGTTACCTGGTAGAGACAGTGTGGTTTGGATGTGTGGTACTATTGTTGAGCATATGTTATATATGTTGTACATGTTTCATCTATGGTGTTTTGTGCATGCGGTGTTGTGTATATCTAGTGTGTGTACATGTTGTTTATCCAATTTTATGTACAAGGTGGTACAAATAGTGTTGTGTGAATGTTGCATATGTAGTGCTGGGTATAGACAACGTTATGTACATGATGGATATGTAGTGTTGTGTCCATGTGTTGTTGTGCACATGTTGGATATGTAGTGCTATGTAGGGTGCTATGTACATATGGAATTGTGTGCATGTTGTACATATGGTCCTATGTACATATGGTGTTGTGTGCATGATTTACAAGTGCCATTGTGAACATGTGGTGCAGTGTACATTTGGTACAAGTGGCGTTGTGTGCATTTAGTACTGTGTACATGTCATGCATGTGGTGTTGTGTACATGTGGTGTCATGTACATGTCATGCATGTGGTACTATGTACATGTGGTATCTTATGCATGTTTTACAGGTGGTACGAAGTACATGTGGTGTTGTGTACACATTGTGTGTGGTGCCGTGTACAAGTGATGTTGGGCACACATTGTGCAGGTGGTACTTTGTACAAGTGGTACTATGTATGTGTTCTACATATTGAACTAGTGTACATGTGGTATTGTGTGCATGTCATACATGTTGTGTTGTGTACATGTGGTACTATGTATGTGTATTGTGTAGTTGTGATATCGTGACATGCGTACTTGTTGTGTTGTACTCTATGTAGTACATGTATTTTTTTTTGTGTTGTACACCAGGTAGGTACATGTATTGTGTGGTGTTGTACATCAGGTATATATGTAGGAGTTGTGTTGTATATTGGGCATATCTGTACGCATTTTGTGATGTTGCACATTGTGCGCATAATGTATGTCTTGTGATGTACATTGTGTACGTATATGTGTTGTGTTTTGCCGTACATCGGACGTAGCAGTATGTATCACGTTATGTTGTACACTAGGTGTAGGTGTATGTGTTGTATGTCAGGTATAGGTGCATGGTGTTGTATGTCGTGTCTGTTTGTATGTGTGTGATGCATGCTATGTGTATGTGAACATGGTTGAGGAGAAGGCATTGGGTGTTTGTCGAGTGTGGAAAACGATCCACAGTGTGTACTGAATAAGGAAAAAGGTAGAAGCTAAGGATTTATTAAATGATAAGTATCAATATTTTATTTTATCTTTACCATGCATGTGAATTATGATTCTAGTCTACGATGATTACATGTGATCTATGATTCTAGTTTATGATGGTTACATATGATTTATGATTTTGATCTATGATGGTTGTGTTTGAACTAACCTGATGTAATATGTTTATACATGATGATTTGATCAAAGATGCTAGTTTTACATGTTTTGATACGAAGTAAACAGGATTGTAGGTGTACCTTATTGAAGAGCTACCAATGAGGTATGATGTGTTTTTATTAAATTTATTTTGAATATAATGGAAGCTATGTGCTTGGTCCAGGAAAGCATGAACATAGCCAGTTGGGTGGTTGAAATTGTCTAAAAGAATTAGCAGTGACAACAACAAAAATTATAGCAAGAACTAGTATGCTGGTAGAGCACTTCAGGAGTAGGGCCATTGTAAGACACTTGTACCCAATAATGTCCATTGATTTCCATGAGCATGCTATGATTGGTATGATGGTTTTAAGGCATGTATATGCCTTGGTTTTTGTATCTTCCGATGCGTGGAAGCATTGCCAAGGGATGGGGATGCCAGCGGAACTTGAAAGGTGAGTGACTGCATGGAAGGGGATGACCGAATTTCCTGTGGTACTGTATAACAGAGAAGGGAAGGTCATGGATGGATTTTTTTTTTCATTAGCATTCCCATATGGAATCAAGTGCATATTGGTAATTCACCATAGAACAATGAGTCAGTAACTGTTCACTAAGAGGACAAGTGGCACTAGATTTTAGCACTGGATATTGGATGTAGGTTTAACCTAGGAAGGAGGTGAATCCTGGTATTAGTTTTAGGGTGGAGGTTTGAGCCTCTGGATTCCCTTGTTGCAGATGTAGGCATCATATCCTTTTATTTGATGGTTGAGAAAATGTGCATATGTGTGTATTATTGTAAACATTGTATCAAGCTAGATATATAAAGCTACATAGAGAGTATGGTTATTTTTTGGTTGAAGCAAATGCATATGTGTATATGTGATTTGTCTAAATATTGTAATAAGCTATGTAATAAAGCTCTAGTAAATGGTATGATTGTCATGTTTCAACACTGGTCATTATCAATATTGAAATGAGCTATGTTATAAAGCTCCCTGGGTAGTATGTCTTATTTTCAGTAGTCATGTTGGTTATATGTGTCAATTATCACCGAGGACGTTTTTCACCCAAGGGGGAGGGTTCTCTAATATCCTTGGTTAAAAAATCATGTAGAAATATATATGGCCATGGTGATGGGACATGTCTTCCAAGATGAATGGTGGTGGAAGCATCCTAATGGATGTTGATAAGGTTTATTATGGCTAGGGAAATTGGAAAAGGAAATGGCTAAGGATTTGGAAAAGTAAAAAGGAATTTTTGGCACATATATTTATGAAAATAATGGAAATTAGGAGAAAAGGAGGTGAAAGCTCACAAATGGCATGTGACGAGGAAAATGAAGGAAAATAGTGCAAAATGAATCAAATAGAGGCCTCATTCATAAAAAGGCTTCTAAGGATCAGTTGGTAAGCTTTTGACAGGTTTTCGTGGAGCTCTATTCTATTCTATCTCTCTCATACTCTTGTATACTTAGAGTTTTCTTAGAGAACTCTTGGAAGGTGTGGCATACTTGGAATCTTAGAGCAAGAAGGAAAAGGAAGAGTAGGAAAGAGTAAGAGGGCATCGAGATCAACATCTACAACAATTTTACTTACACGTACCGAGTTGCATGTATGTTTTCCTCACTACTTTCGGCATGCATGGCACATGCATGCAGTTTCTTGGTTATGATCTCTCACTGGCATGGAGGATTGTTTGGATTGATAGTGAATTTTCCTAGCCTTGCCATTTCCTAAATAGCCATGGAGATTGTGGGTTTATTTCCTTGTTTTGTTCTGGTTGGTTCTCATGTTTCCTTAGCCTGGGTTGAATTATTAGTTCTTCAAGCCTTGGTCGGACAAACGCTTTGGAGTCCTATAACAACTTGGGTTGAGTTACTAGTCCTGTAACCTTGGTTGTAAAGATTATCTAGAGCCCTTGGTGGGTTTAGTTATCAGACCTAGAGACTTGGTTGGACAAATTCTTTAGATCCCAGCAACAGTGGTGGGTTGAGTTACTAGTCCTAGAGTCTTGGCTGGAACAAGCACTCTGGAGCCCTGGATGGTTGGGATAGAGATCAATCTAATGATGGTTTTCTAATGTCTGAATGTGAGGTGGAATCATTGTTTTATGGGTTGAAGTGGATGGCCTCTAGAAGCCTTGGATGAGTTTTAATTGATGTGTTCTATGAGATCCCACATTCATTCTTTAAATACGACATGGGGGTTAATGGATAAAGAGAGATTTGGCTCAACCATTTTATGGTTGGGTGGAACATGGAAGTCCCATCCCGTGTTTTGTTTTTTCATCATTAATGAAACATTATTTCTCCTTAATTTCTATGAGTATTATGATGTATTATATGTGGTATATATGGTTGTGATTTCATTGATATTTCTGTCCCTATTATGATGGTTATGTATATGTTTTATGAAAACATCTATGTATGGCTCTCATCATGTTTTTACATGTAAATGAATGAAAAATGTATCTATAACCTAATGAATGGAATGTTAGTTAAAGTGACAAGGAAAAAAGACTTCATGGGAAATCTCAAATAAGTATGAGATCCCTATGCTTAGATCTATGATTTAGACCTATAGGTTGCATATTTGCTAACTGTTTGACAAAATGTCTATCATGGTTAGTCTTGGTTAGGTCAATCCCTTTATCAATTTTTGTGTTAGAGAATTTTCCTTGGTGTCATTTATTGTCTCGGAAAGTCTCATGAAGTCTTAGGCACTGGTCTTGAGACTAGCCCTCAAAAAGTAGCTTAAATATCGCGGTCATTGGCACAGAACTGGCTAAAATAGGTTGCAGTCTCTCCCTTGCAAATAATGTGGGAGTGACTATATGGTTCCAGTCACATGCATTCCTTGTCATGGGAGAGAATTTGGGCTTATTTCATTGAAATTTTACTTTAATGCAACATTTCGGCACTTGGAGTGGTGTATTAGCTCTTGGGGTCCTGAAGCAAATGACGAAGGTCTATAAGGCCTTGTTCTATCGACCCCGTTTACTTAAGGTTAGCTAGGAAGTTGAGTCTTATCATAGTGGCCTCTCATCACATATTTACCTTGGGTAGATGTGGGAGCAGGGTGTTACATTTTCCAACTCCTTTTCTTCTTTTGCAACATCTTCGTTTGGATCTCCAAGGATAGGATATTGTCCATTTATTTCAGTTTTTTTCAAGAAGAGAATCATTAGTATTTACATAAGTTATTTAAATGATCTTTCACAATTAATTATTGTAGCATTCATAAGCTTTGATTCCAATAGAGTATTGAACAAGATTCCTTCATCAATATGAGAATTAAACTGCCTGGTGAAACTCCATTGATATTCATAAAACACTTACCTCGAAATATTATGAAATGTTTCACTAAATCTTATCTTCCATTCTGTAATTCACATAGAGTTTTGTCACTAGTTTTCTTGAGTTTTCCCCTGTTCATAGTGTATACTACTGCCCCAACACCTTCTCTCCAATATTTATGTTGTAAATCAACTACTAATAACATTGATATAGAAGTCTCATGTACCAACAAGTTCTTTCTTTCAACCATTCCATTTTATCGTGGAGTCCTAGGAATAGATAATCCCCTCTTGATCCCATGTTTTTCATAGAATTAATTGACTTCGCATGAGGTAAATTTTCTACCTCTATCTATTCTTAAACATTTTACCTTTCACTCACTTTCATTTACAACTATTGCTTTGAAAGGTTTAAAACATTCTACTTCTTTTAAATTAAATCTTATGAAAAATGGCCATATCATTCTAGTATAATCGTCTATAAATAATATAAAGTACCTTTCTCCTTTTGTAGCTGGAGTTTTGGTTCATCCACACATATCTACATGAATTATTTCTAAATCCTTTAATAAAGAGCATTCCTTTCTCTTGAAATTGGTCCTTAATTGCTTTCCATGTTGGCATGGTTCACAAATAGCCTTTTTAGGTTTTGAAATTGTGGGATATCTCTCGGTTCTTGATTTTTTCTAATCTTCACCAAATTATCAATGTTTAGATGTCCCACTCACTTGTGCCATAACCGACTTTCATATGTTTGACTGAAGCAACATCTTCTTCTATATTGTTGAGAATGCATACATCATTTATTGTTCTTACTCTTTTTTCCACAATTTTTCTTGAAGAATACTTTATTATGTCATAATTTTTGGGATGAAAGATGGTATCATGTCTGTGGTCACATATTTGGTTGAGGCTTAGAATATTGTACTTGATCCCTTCAAGAAATAGTGCATTTCTTCCTTTTCCTTTACCATTTATGAGACTCACTATGCCTTTTCTATAAATTTTTCGAGATCCACTTCCAAAAGCAACATTTCATCCTTCGCTTTTAGCAAGATGAACTTATTTTTGTCACTCATTATGTGCCTATAACATCCATTATCTACAAACCTTTTTTTTCTCTTATTTTGTGCATGCAAAGCAAGGCCACACTTTTCAAGGGTGGGTTTTCTTGTCTATATCATTTCTCTTAGTTTTAGTGGACCATTTTGTGCTTCATGACCTAGATTATTTCATATAGAGCATTCTATACTCACTCTAGGCTATACTTTTAAATAGGAGCAAATGAATGGAAAGAAATGATCTAGTATTGCCTTCTTGAATCACTAGTCTGGTTTGGTAATTAGTTGCATCGTTATTACCTCCATAATCCTTGCAATTCTTAGCCTAATGACAATTTTTTTTTACAAAAGAAGAAATGGACAAAAAAAATAGTATAATACATGTCGGTATAATCTTCACTTGATGTGACATTCCTTTATAGATAAAACAACCTCTCATTCCTTGGATTATTGTGAAGAGGCCATTTTGGTTTGTCATTTGGATAGAATTACTTCTTACTTATTACATGGTTGTGAAGAGCATAAGCATAGCTTCTTGATTCTTCTTCATGATGGGAACTAGTGTTATCCTTTGAATTAGATGATTGACCTGTATAGAGAGTCCTAATTTTTCATGTTGTGTTCTTTGAGTGTGGAGGATGACATCCAGTGTTTGAGAATTTTTCAGCCTTTTGTTGGTATTAGTAAATTTACTTTTTAGAGAGACATTTCCAACTTCTAATTTCTCATAAGTATCTTCCTTTTCCTTTAGCGTTTTGTTCAATACCTCTTCTATCCTCTTTACTTATCCTTTCTTGGTTTTGAGAAAGATGATTTCTTGTGATAAATTTCCATTCTATTTCCTTAGTCTTTCATTCTCTTCAATGGAACTAATTAGGAATTCATCCAGACTTCCTCCTTCTTCTTCTTTAGGTTTATCTATTTCATATGTGAAGGAAAATAATAATAATTCTCTGCTTCCCGTAGAATCATCATCTTCATCATAATCACCACTATCTTTCTTGGAGAAGAAATTCCTTTTGTTTGAGCCTTTATTCTTGAATTTTCTCTTCTTAGGTTAAACTTAATTAGAAACATCATTGTCTTATGTAGAGGGGAAGTCATTTTTGTTTTAACCTTTCCTTTTGAATGTATTTCTTTTAGGTTCATCTTCATCATCATTATCATCTTTGAAAGCATGGTTTGAAACATAATGTATCATTTTTCCACACTTAAAACAAATGAGAGGGTACTTACATTTGTGCTTCGATCCTTTATTCAACTTCTTGACAAATTGTGCCAATTCTATTTCAATATCAGAAGCATCACTATTGCAGTAACATCACTTCCACTTTCTTGATATTTCTGATACCTTGAAAGGAACTTCCTTTTTAGTTGAATTTCCTATCCTCATCATGTATGTTGTGAATATTCCATGAAGTTCATCCATTGATAGAGAGTCAAAATATTTTAGTTATTCTTTCGCACAAACCTTGGCATCAAAATGATCTATAAAGGATCTCAAATCCTTTTAGACAATCATGTTTTCATTTTCTTTTTCACCGAGTCCTATAAGTGAGTGGAATACCTCTTTTACTCAGAGAAATTAAGCAACAATATCTTCTTCATTATTTTTTTTTAAACATTCAAACTACCTTCTATACGTTTGAAGCCTTTCTCTTTTGACCTTGTCATATGCTTCATAAATATTGACAAGTTTGTCCCACGTCTCTTTTGTTGTTTTAATAATAATAGCTTTAGTGCATTCAAAATCTAATAGACAACATGTTATAAAGTTCATATCCTTTGCATTTGCCACATAAGATTTCTTCTCGTCCATATCTATTGGAAGAGTATATGCGATCTTGTATACATCTATGATAGATTGCTAGACTTTGATTCCAAGAGACATTAAGTAGAAATCCATTCTAACTTTTGAGAAAGTTAAATTTGTTCCATCAAATTGTGGAACCTTACCATATTTACTATCCATTATGATTCAAAAATCCTTCTTCTGGTTGTGACGATTAACTTGAAGAAGTTGGATCTTGTACCAAATTTTGGAAATAATGAGATAGGGGTGAATTGGTATTTCTTCCAATTGTTATATTATGCCAATTAATATTTTTATTAATAAGACAGTGAGGACTCCAATCCTCCTTTACAAAATTTAAGGCTCAAAACTATATGAAAAATTCTTCTACTTCTTCAAGGATCCAACCTTGGGTGAGGAATCCAATCCTTAGTCTAAATCCAAGCTCCAACTTGGTCTACTTGAGGACTCCAATCCTCTCAACAAGTCCCAGCTCCAAATTGGCCTACTTGAGGACTCCAATCCTCTCAACAAATACAAGCTCCAACTTGGCCAACTTCAAATGTTTACAATAACAATACTTACTTCCATAATGTCTTCAAAATTTTTCCAAGAATTCTTAAAATGCCTCTCCAAATATTTCTTAAATGGTGTTGCAAATAATCTCCAAGAATGTCTTAAAATATTTCTTCAATGATGTTGTCAAAGGTTCTCCAACAATCCTCCAAGAATGTATTTAGAGTTGTCTTCAACAATGCTCCAAAAATGTTTTTGAAGATTTCTTCAATGATGTTCCAAATATGTCTTCACTCTCCAAGATTTGGTCGAAGTATTGGGTAAGTATTTCTACTTCACAAGGTGTCTGAAGTCTTCTTCGATAACATGCTTAGATCTAATCCAAGAGAGGTTGAGAAGTATTTCCCAGATAATGTTGTGAAGATCTACTTTAGAGAAGGAAATATTTTTCTCAAAAGGGCTGAGTAAGTATACTCTAATATAGGTTGAATGACTAACCAATAAATATGAGTAGATATACTCCTATACATTTTGAAATTTTGATCCAATGAAGGATGAGGTCTACTCCTATTAGGCTTGAGATAAGCCATGGGTTCGAGGTTTGTTTAGGAATGTTCTTGCTTTAGGGTTGAGGCATAGGTACAACGTTTATTTCGGTCTATCCTTTCTTGAAGAAAGAGTCATAGGTCCGAGGTTTGGCAGTTGTAAAACACCAAAATGAAGATAAAAAAGTGGGCTGAAATTATCCTCTAAACTACTTGGTAGGTTTTCTCTAAAAGGGTCGAATAGGTATGCTCAAAATTTCTGAGTAGGTTTCTACAAAATGGTCAAATAGGTCTACTCAAAAGTGCTGAGTAGTTTGATCAAAAGGCTAAAATGTATGCTCAATATTAATTCCAAGATATCATAAAAAAAGACATAAAATTCACAAACAAAAAAAACCAAGAATCCTTGTCTTACTTCCTTGATCAACTCCTTAGTTCACGAGTTGTGAACTTCTTCCTTTCTTACCTCAAATCCAAATTAATTTTGTTTTTCATAGATGGGTTATATAGTTGAATAGAAGAGTATTTATCCCAATTTATAGTAATTCATCCATGTTTGAATAAACACTTATTTTTGGAGAGTGGATGACTTATGCTCATGTATGTTGACAAAATATGGGTTTCCCAACTTGTAAATTCAATATCTCATCAATGAGTAGGAGTTAGAAGGTAAGTAAATACTCGTTGGAAAGGGATTGAAGTCCTATACAATCCTATTTCATCATCAAGTCATCATTTGACATCACTAACAAATTATTCTTCCAACATTGACTACCTCCGAGACAAATTTGGAGTGGTATCTCCCTCAACAAATGGAATCAGTTCATTTGGGGATAGGTAGTTGCTTAATTTCTTGAGAAATTTATAGAGTAAGATAGAGAAGAAGGATGATGAAATTATATATATATATAGACATGGAGCGTAATTTGTTCTAGTTGTAATAGAATATTCCTAATGCCTGTTTGTTGAATAGATTCTTGATGACAATCCATGTATTGTGAGCCATTTTGTTTCTTCAGGAAGCATGATCTCATGGGGATATTTCTTATCCATTTACACCATTTACCATTGATGTCAAAGGGTGATAAATTCCCACACATTGATATATAGGGAGAATAGATAAGAAGGAGTGTTGTTGAAAACAATGTCCGCTTAGTAGTACGTAATGGCTCTCAGTATTCCAGCATGATTTTACCAGCCGAAAAGCCCATAATTATCAACCTAGGGTTCATACAAACTTAAGAAGGGTTGGAATTGTATGTAAGCTAGAGGAGAAGAATGCTAAAATTGAATCTGTTATGCATACACACACACACACACACACACACACACACACACACACACACACACACACACACACACACACACACACATATACAAAAATCCATGTATTGTGAGCCACTTTTTTTCTCCATGAAGCATGATCTCACGGATATATTTCTCATCCATTTACACCATTTACAATTAATTTCAGAGGGAAAGATATACTCAAACATTGATAGATAGGGAGAATAGATAAGGAGTTTTCTTGAAAAAAATGTCCTCTTAGTAGTATCTATGGCTCTCGGTATTGTAACATGATTTCAGAAACCCACGTTCATCCACTAATCATCAACGTAGGGTTCATACAAACATAAGATGGGTTGACACTGTATGTGCGACATACACCTTCCTCTTCCAAGTCCTGACACAATTTGATGCTAGCGAAAGAAGACAATGAAACAACTTCAAATGATAAAATATCCACGTAAAAAACCAAACTTAAGTTTAAAAAGGTAAATAGTAATAAGAAAACTTATTCTACTTTTGCCGAAAATTAAATGATGGAATTGAAATATATTCTACTTGCAAAAATGTAAAACACACATAAGCAAATGATAACAAAGAAAATCTAATCTATCTTGATGGAAAGTAAGTGAAGGTAAGGAAAATATATTCTAGTTTTTTGAAAACGAAATTCCTAGAGAACTCATTTAGGAAAGAAATCACGCTTTGTTGAAGGTCGGTTGTAGGAAAGGAAATCTAGACTAGTTGCAAAAATCAACATTAAAAAAGAAAGCAATGTTGAAGTCAAATGCTTTCTTGCGAAAGCTTCAGCTTAACGAAGATGGTCTTAGATAATTCATAGGATATTACAATACATATATATATTTATACCATGAATTTGGAGTGAATATGAGCAAGGGAGAAACTCAAAAACATACTACTACAATAGACTTTGTTCTAGTACATAAAACTTCTAGCAAGCCCGCCTGTCAATTTTATTGCAACCGATTAAGCTAATGAACTGAAAATTCTATGGGGTGGATTTTGTTTTTAGTTGGATTTTTTTTTGTAAATTGATCCAAGTGGAATCAACTCAAAAGAGCTTCATTAACACATGATAAAATTCAACATAAATTTACTACTAAAACAAGAAATTTCAGAATAGTGAACTAGCAAACTAATCTAAGTAATCCAATGATGAAAATGAATTTACTAATCTATGTTAGTGATGCATCACACTATTGATTATATAAATAACATGAAAAAAAAAAAACATTTCAATTATTTAACAAATCTAATCTACGATAAATGAAGCTCGAGCACATAGTGAAAAAATGATAAATGTAACTAAGAAAAGAAATTCTCGAAGGAAGAGAAATAAAATACACAATAAGGCTTTGAGGGTCTTGGGATGGACAAGCCTAAGGATAATCAGAGTCCTATGAAGGAAACCAAGCCTTAGAAACTGGAAATGAAACAAAACTCCATTATTAGGATCAACTCATGTACATCCCTACTAGAAAAGAGAGTAGAATTCCTAAATAACAGGTATTCTTCAGAAAAGCACTAGAATTTCCTCTCTCCTAGAGGATAATTCAAATTATTACTTATATAAATTGATGGGGAAGAAACATCCTTGAAAGGAGTGCTAATTTTCCCTAAACATTCCCTCAAAAAATGGATCTAGTCATCAACAATAGGATTCTTCATTAGACGCTGAGTTTTGGATTCTCCTCTAGTAGGGAACACATCCCCAGATTTTATCAATCAGTATATCTTTAGAATATTTTCAATATTTTCATAATATTCTACTCATTTAATATCCAATCACAGTCTATCGTGTAGTAGAAAGTTCTTGAAATTTCACAACTCACGAAGAAATTCCCTCCTTTGGAAAGCCCTCCTCATCCTTTGGAGACCCTACTATCCCTTGGAACAATTTAATTTGCACAAGGAAAGATATTAATTTTAATGTGAAACCCACATGTGCACAAAAGTACAAGTCGGCCTAGGAAAGGAAATTTGACCCCATAGCCACATATAAATAAACCTCATGCCACATCACTTGGAGGCAACATCACACAAGACATTTTTACCTTGATTGGTTTTTATAGCATTGAAATTGCATGTTAAAGGCCACACTTTTGAAGGAGAGAAAGGGATAATCTGTTGACCAACATTGAGTTCTGTTTTGGATCTATTTGACCAACCTTTGACTTGGATTTGACTTTGTTATAAAACCAGCTCACAAAAAGATAGAAAAGATCGATGAACATCTTAGAAATAAGCCTCTTCGAGGGGGAAACCTCCTTTACATTACACAAATGAACAATTATTGGATAATACAAATGACAAGTCCTCCTTTGTATATATAGGAGTCTAAGGGGTCATAATATAATCAAAGCCGACATAACAATAATAATGTAAGGGAACAATCATAACAATATGGGGACTGCATGGGTACAATAATATAATAACTGGGTTGTACTAATAACAATAAAGGGTTACACTAGTAGTATAGGGGCCTAACATGCCCCTCTCCTTCAAAAAGTGTTGTCCTCAATGCTTGAGTAGTTCTTGATGCTTCTGTATAAAATTCTTGTCCTCCCGTGCGGAATCTTCATCGGGTAAGTTCTTACACTTGATGAGATACACAGAAATTGATCAAATTCATAGCTGTTGGGTTCTTGCTTCTGTGACTGCTCCAAGTTCCAATATGATTTTTCCTTCCTCTTCAAGGTCTTTTTCTTTGTATCCTCATAATGTGCTATCATTTCCTCCGTGAAATTGACCACGTAACAAGTGGTTTACAAGAACAAAGCCATTTATACCATAAAAATTGATATAGTTCTAAATATGAAGATGCAATACTTACCTTTTGTAATAGTTGCACCTCATGTAGATAAAAATATTTCTCCATCTGTGGTATCCAATTTTCCGGATCCTTGCCATCAAACTTCCTCATATTGCCTTTTCTTGATTTTAGGAGCTCGATCTTGAAACAACTATAACTATGTAATTTCACCTCTTCTAGTTCTAAAATTGCAGCCTGCAATAGCCCTCTATGTCCTCTTTCCAATTCCACCAGTCTAATCAAAATTGAATTCTCCAAGGAAGAGTTATGCACAATATCCCAAGATGACCTGGTTATATACCTTTTCAGAAGAGCGAACTTATATGAAGTACCACATGTTAGTTTTTTGACGTTTGGATCTGAAAATTATATATAACAAACTACAGTCCATCCTCTTTCTATAAATTCTTACGAAATTTCAATCTGATGCTCAGAGAGACAGCTATGATGATTTGCCCAAAGTAGCCTGTTTGGAATGTAATTCTTGGGTCTACAAAAACTCTACCTTCCTTAGACTATATATCTGAAAATATAGAGAGAAAGGATGTGAAATTTGGCGCCAAGCTTCATATCGCTTTCTTCTCAAATGGGTTTTTGTTTTAGCTTTTGAAACTTCATAGCAAAATGGTTATAGCGAAAATCCCACAATGAGCTGTTTTAGTTCAAATTCTGGAGCTTGCAAAAACCCTAACTTCCTCAGATCATATATCTGCAAATATAGCGAGACAAGCTCTAAAATTCGGACCAGAGGTTCAGCGCGCATTCGTCTCAAATGGGTTTCTATTTTTTCTTTTGAAATGTCATAGATATAAAGTTATAGCAACAATTCCACGATGACCTATTTGAAACAGCAAAACCCTAGAATCCAAAGCTCTGATACCAAATGTTATGAAACCAGATCAGAAAAAGATAGAAAAGATAGATGAACACCTTAGAAATAAGCCTCTTCGAAGGGGAAACCTCCTTTACATTACACAAATGAACAATTCTTGGATGATACAAATGACAAGATCTCCTTTCTATATATAGGAGTCTAAGGGGTCATAATATAATCAGAGCTAACATAACAATAATAATGTAAGGGCACAATAATAACAATAGTGGGCTTCTATGGGGCACAATAATAACAATATGGGGACTGCATGGGTACAACAATATAGTAAGGGGGTTGTACTAATAACAATAAGGGGTTACACTAGTAGTATAGGGGCCTAACAGACTTGGATTGACAAACTTCCTCAACTATTTGGGTGGTCAAGTTGACTACTAATTTGAACAAGATTTTATAATAATTTTGACTTGCATTTACTTTATATTTTCGAAAATGGTTTTTGCAAGTCAATGCTTTGACTTTGAACAAATCCTATGGAATATTTGTTGACTATTATGAATAGGTTTGACCAAGCTTGGAAGGTTGAGATTGCTATTGCTTTGACTAAACTCTTTGGAGGACTTTAACCGGTGACTATTAACATGTTATGATAGTGTTGACTCCTATTAACTTTGACATACTTTTAAAATTTAACTTGTTGACCATATTTGAATTTTTAGGTGATATTTTATTGGATATTGGTTGAAATATATTGGTTAGTCAAAGGCTTCACTTATATATTTGGATTAAGTATACCCTGTTGAACATTTGATGACAATCTAATAGAAGAAGAATTTGGAAAGGATTTTTCCCCTTGTGGTTTTTTCTCCTGGTCTTTGACAAAACCTTGTGTTTTTAGTGTTCTTGGCTATATTCTATTGTGCATTGGTTTATTTTTTATCTAAAATTGCTTATTATTATTGAAATATATTGAAAATTGATTCTTAATTGAATAAGAATTAGAATAAGTGATTTTGTTAAGTATAGAACTCAGGAAAATTATCATGTATCAGAGCTGAGGTGAAGACAAGCCCAAGGAGACAACAGACAAAAGAAATCACTTTTGAAGGAATCTAATTAGAAGAATCTTATCGTTTTCAAGGTGTCTACGTCATACTTCATGTATGGAGAGAAGCTTATGACTCATAGAATTTTGTTGCTTGGAAATTCAGGTTGGAGGTGACCTTGGATGAGAATGATATTTTGGAATATGTGGAAGGAAAGTTTTCTGAGCCTCCACATAATGGTTCTTTTGTAATGAATTCCAAGTACAAGAAAGGTGAGATAAAAGAAATCAAAATTGTCATTGATTCTTTGAAATATCATTTGCTTATATTTAAGAGTTGAAGAAGTAGAAGGAAATCTATGATAAGTTGGTTGGGATGTATGAGGTCAACAATTTGAACAATAAACTTTCCTTGAAGAATAAAGTCAAGGACATCAAAATTAACAAGGGTGAGACCGTGCAATCATACTTCATCAGAATATGAGTAAACTCAAGGATTAATGGATGATTGTTGAAGAATCTATATCTAATAGGGAGTTGGTACTCATTGTAAATTTTCTTAGGGCTATATTATTCTTTTGTTTGATAATTGCATTTCTTCATTTACACATTAAATTCACTTCATAATATCATAAAATTATTCAGATTTAGATCATTATTCAATAAGACATGCAAATATGTATAATGGACAATATAATCATCATCAATGAAATGAAACATAGAAGAATAATAGAAGAAAAACATTCATAGATAGAGGTCTTAGGATTGGTTGGAGACGAGGGAAAACCCCACTAAATGGAAAACCATTCCAAATTCTTCTTCTTATTAGATTGTCATGGAATGATTTAGAAAAATAGAGTATAATGATTTATATCTTCATCCATGAAACTATCCAACAAAAATCAACTGAAAAACATCCATGAAATGAACCCAACAATGCTCATACTCAAAACCCTAATTTTGAAGCCTGTAATGAATTGTCACTGACTGCGGTCAACTGTTGAAAATTGCGATCAACGGAGAAAATATTTAGACAACTAAAATTTCAACATTTAGATCTGAGTGACATGTAGGAGGATTCATGCATGTGACTAGGAAATTTCATTCACTCCCTTGAGCCTGTAAGCCAATGAGTGCAAGTCATAATCAACCTTTGGAAAACCTGTGACTGTGACTCAAAAACCCTGGATTCCAATCGCATGATGTGCGAGTTGTTCATGTGAATGAAATGATTCTATCACATAGATGAGATGTTGAGCGTGTGAATTTAGTCAATATCTCTATGTGTCATGCTTGCAATTTTGGCCCAATACCCTAAAACATAATTGTAAGCTTTAGACCCTGCAGTTTCTCCATCGTGTGAACCCATTCTCTGTGAACATGCCTTAGACCTTTGCAAGAAAAAACTAAGAAGGAGAATAAAAATTTTTCTCATGATGATGATCAAATGAGGTTGATGTTGGTGTCCCAAATTGCTCTATTTTTACCCCATTTATATAAACATTAACCTTTGTTTTATCTTGACTTAAACCTCTCTTTCCTGCACTAGTCCAAGATAACTACCTATTCGTATATATGCTTTGTATTTTACATTAGGATTTATTAAAGTCCTTTATTAATCATTTTTACATATATTTGATGCCTATTAAGTACCTCTTGTAACTTATGTTAATTTCCTAGAAGTAATTGAGAAACTAAGTGTTAATTATGAGTTAGCATGATCAATGCAGGTAGATTCCTGCACTGCCAACGATGATTTTTCCGAGATTTCCATGAGCTGAATCTTTCCACACGAACATTTTGATCCATGACTCCGAGTTCGGTTGCTGATTAACTGAGGATGGATATCGGTGGCGCATAGTCAAGGATATTTTCCAAGGATGGTCTATGGCCAGCAAAGTACACGTTCTATTATAACTGATAGCCGATTTTGTAATGTTTGGTTGTTAGTCCATTCGGCCGAAAGGCCTAAATAGGAAAATGACTCTAATTAGTGGAATATGGCTAAGGCCGAAAGAATGTATAAAATGTAGATTGTAGGTAGAACTACCTGGCAATCCTTAGGTTGTAATTCCATTTTCTATGTAATTTTGTATTGCCCTCGGCTTTGGGCTAGACTCACAACACTGTGTACATTTCCTGATCAAGTAATACAAGGAATTCGCCATGTTATTCATACGTTCTGTTTAATCTATCTTTCATGCGTACTTGAGTGTCGAATCATCTCATTTCTCAAATGGGAAACAAGTTGGTTGGCTAGGGCCCAACTAGCCTAGCTCGTTTACCCTTGTCCTTTTGTCATTTGGAAATACTGTTTCAATATTTCACTTTGCAGTTGCATGGTACGAACAATTTTTATATTTACTTTTGAAGTTCTGATTTAAATCTATTTCGTAATAAAGTCTAAGCGGATCTATGGCTTGGAAGTTGATTGAGTTTATTTCTTTCTTGTAATTCCTTTCTTGCATTTCTTTACTCGCAATTCTAGTCTCGATTTTCTTCCACTTAGATCATGCAGGAAGCCTCTTCCTGTACCAGTGCATGTAGTTTCCTGCACTCCAGTTCAGTTATTCCTTTCACAACAAATATTGCATTTCTCTTACTGCTTACCATTTTAAGTTGTTTCTGCAAGCAAATATATTATTAATTTTAGTAATCATCCTTAACATTAAGAGTGCATTTCTGAAGGATTTGAGAATGATTACATGAATTTATCATAGACACTTTATACTTGCATTTTATGACTTATGAACAAAGAATAGAAACATTTTAAGTGGATTTCCGAAGCTAGCTGATACATGCAGATCACTTAGACTACTGCTTTGATTACTTTGAGTTGCTTTCATTTCATGAAGTTTACTTCCATTGCAAGATTTAATTAATTAAAGAATTTCTTTTCCATAGATAATTTATCTTAGAATTTCATTTGCAATTGCAATTCTTTTCAGCATGTCTTTCAATCTTTTCGAAAGTAAATTGGAAACTTTGGTGAAGGAAACTTTGCCTCGGTGCAAGAGCTAGTCTCTTGTCACAGAAACAGAGTGCTCTAAGCCCTGAGGCTTAGAGCACCTCCACAAAGACATAAATCTTCAGTAAGGGAGGTAAAATATACTTTTACACAGAGGCACTATACCTGCACTAGTGCAAGCAGATTGCAATAGTACAAGAACAGGTTGTTTGTGTAGAAGGAAGATGAAAACAGATCTCTGCAAGGGCCCACTTTTTAGACTATTAGCCAGCTATCTGATGATAAACGTAGCATTTCATTCCACCATTTAAGATTGCTTCTAGTTGTGTGAAGACTCCTTTACTTGATTTACTTGCAAATTGTGCTGTTACATTCTAGCACTAGAGGCTTTGGTGTCAATTACCTTTAAGATTGTTTTCTGTTTGATTCCGCAAACATTCCCTTTAAGAAGTAGGAGTAGGAATAGGAAAAGTTCATACCACTTCTGGCATTTCCTGTGCTTTATCTCTAAGTTTGCAAAACACCCTAGTTGACAATTATGTGTTGAGGAGTTTGCTTAATTGCAATTCCTGCACCCAACATTTTGGCACCGTTGCCAAGGAGGCGATTTGAATTGGTAAGAATTTTCCATTTTCTGCAATAGGGGTAAGTCTACTATTATTTTTTCTATAGTGTGATTCTGTTGTTTGAAGGAATCTATAGGTGCTGATTTATTTTTTAAAAATTGTAGCTTTTATTCGAATTTTGTTTTGTCATTTTTTGAAATGAATGCCTAAAAGAGGTAGGAGTTTGAAGCCTACTAGGGGCCAAATAAATAATGGAAAATCTGAAACCAAATCTCATATTGGGCCTTCTTTTGTATGTCAAAATTCCAAACAAACTCAGACTCATCATGCAAGAACATTCCACTTGGGCTCTAGTAGAAGTTGTCCAGGTATGACACGACCCATACAGGGGAAGATGGGGACTATTGGAATCCATAGTCAGCCTTCTCAACCTATTGAGAGAATTTTGTGTGGAAGAACAACAATGGCAGATGAGGAAGACCATGCAGAAGGAAGTGGTGAAAATCAGGTAAATGAGGAATAGTCCATCTCCGAATTCCCACTTGTGAATCCTAATACACAAGTACAAATAAAAAATATCTCACCATCAGGTCTTCTTGATTTCTATGGTAAGGTACATGAAGACCTAGACACTTTCTTATTTGAGTTTGATATTTTGTGTAGAAGTTATGATTATTCATCTAATGCCCAGAAGTTAAAGTTGTTTCCTACAACTCTCAAAGATGCAACACTCTGCTAGTTCATGGGACTAGGAGGAAACACTATAACTTCTTGGTAGCAAATGAAGAGAGTGTTCTTATCGAAATATCAAGAATATTGTAAAACTAGAGATATTCAAGAAGGAACCTTTACTATTGTGAAAAATGATGATGAGATGCTAGAGGACTACTTGGATAGATTCCTATACATCCTCCAAAGGTCAAAACACAAATTTGATCTAAGTACCATTAGAACCTTGTTCTTACATGGGCTTACTGATGATGCTAGGAAATATCTAAATTTTTTAGGACAAGGGGATATTTCTCAAAAACCTTTTGATAAGATCTGTAAATTGTGCAGGAAATTCTCGAGGAACCAATATAGATCTGATAAAGGAATACATAATAGAAACAGGAAAACCGAATCTACTGATGCTATGATTATTTGATTAGAAAACAAAATGGACAATATGAAAATTGAAATAATGAATACTATTAGTAAACAAATAGACTCTTCAAAGTTTCAACAAAAAATTGTAGAATAGCAAGAGTCATTGTCTATTTTCTGTCGAAGATGTAGAAGAAAGTATCCTTTAAGAGAATGTCCACTCAATATTAAAGAAACTAATAAATGTGCAATTTGTGCAGAGAACCATGGTACAGAAAAATATCCCTCCATACCTGGGCTTAAAGTTGTACTTGAGGGAGGACAACCTAAAGCCAAAACACTACATGCTATGGGAGAACGAAGAAATTGGCCTCAGGTAAGTGTAGGTATGGTTTTGTTGAAGACTTGAAAAATGTTGCCTCAACATGGGGGAAAACTAGTGGGTTCAGGCCTTGTTTGGCAACTCCTTTTCTGTTTGGAGTAGTGGCTCCAACTGGGGATAATGGGACCAGTTTCCCAATTTGTTTAATGCTTGTGCTAAATGGGGTGATGTGTGATGTTTTAGAGTAATGTTTAAGCTAACAGTAATATATTCTAAACTAATCAATCACAAATGCATTTAACTTCTAATTTTAAAAAACTATCTGATCATAATATACTCGGGATAAACATGATATATGTGATCTACAATAATTTCTAAAAGAAATTAGTAATAAAGATCATTCAATTATGATTAGAAGTGAATCCATTTTAGCAATAATCGTTTCGTATAAAAAGTTAGCTGAAACGATTGTGAGAAATATATCACATAAAGAGTTATTCATATATTCAACATAAAATTAAGATTATTATCATATATAAGTGCAATAATGGTAATCAAAATTGAGACTTGCATACATAAATAATTCGGAAAGAAATGATTTCTTAATAAATAAGTAAAAAGGATTACGAAATAAAGGTACTATTTATAATACGTCCTACTCATGTGTTTCAGCAATATCAATCTATCTTCAATCCATTCAACATCATCTAAGAGTACAAAAGTGCAATTTCAGTAGAAGATGCTAAATCAGATAAAAATAAAACATGTTCCATATATTTCACTAGAACTTCCTCAAAGGGACAGAAGTGCATGTTTTGAAGAGAGTTTCTGATAAAATTATGGACCCCTCTCTAGAGGCATGAGAGGGGTTTAAATACTAAAACTATAAAACTAAAAATAGATTATTACAAAAATAGTTGGGGAGGTTTAAACGACCTGCCTCAATTTATGAAAAAATAAAATCAAAATTAAAGTAAACGAGGTGACTAACTATGTTGCTTTTGATCCTTCAGATCACAAATATCCACCATATGCTTCAATTGTGTAGGTTGGCCAACTTCAGCTTTCAACTATCCATTGAATACGGCATCGGTGAGTGCTAGTGCCATTTTCTCGGTAGAAGTGGTTAGGCATCGCAGGGTCATCCATTGGTTGTGAGGCTTCACCAAATTTTGCCAATATGCCTCCCATTCTAGCCTGGTCATTTGCCTTAACACTTTCGCTTTTTCTTTCGCTTCCTATTTGGATCGTTGTTCGAGTCGTTTCACATCTAAAAAGAATCCTGGAATGGACTCTGCCACTAGATTGGCACCATGTAAATTCTCATTGATATTTTCTATGATAATGTTTACTACTGCCGCCATGTCATTGTTGCCTTTTTTTCTTCCTTAAGCTGAGAATCGTAGCTTGCAAACAAAATTTCCTTATGTGATTCTTATAGCTTGGGTAGGTCGGATTTTCTCTCCTCCTCTGTAGTTCTCCAGGCTATGAAATCAGAGACCTTTTTAAGGATCTTATCATATTCAAGTTACATTTCTATGACTTGACTTGTCAGTTTATCACTTGTTTCGCAATAATATTTCCAATGTGAAATCTTCTGGCACAGTAATTCTTTCTGATGTGTCAACTAGGAATTAAGTCTGAGTGCTTTGGTAATAAACTGATCAATTTTTGGATCATCTTTATGTAGATCAGTTATTGCCTACACTTGTGCTTCCTTCTCAGCTAAGCTGGTTTGATGTTCTATTTGCATCTGTTCAAATACCTGTTGAAGCTTGGCCAACTCTATCTCTGCCTGCTGGTCGGATTTTACTTGTTGTAATTGTTTCTCAAGTGAAGTTATTTTATTTTCCTTTTCCCTAAGCAACATTTGGACTTCTGTTGCTTTGTCTATAGTCGCTATAGAATAAACACTTGTAAATTGCGAGACTCTTGTTAGGTTGGCAGATGGATCAACAGCCGAGTCCTTCCATAAAACATCCATTAGTTGATTTTCAGGGGTAGTAACAACTATAGAGTCCAATTTTCTTTTCTTTCATTGCCTTTTCACCATGGACTTATGCTGTGGGCTATATAATACATCCAGAGGGGCTATTTCTTCAATTTTAAAATTATTTCAGAGGTGTGAGGAACAAGGATATGCTCTTCTCCTTGTTCATTTGCAGTTTCTTCCACTGTAATTTCCAGAGCTATTTTCTATTGTGAAGTTTGCAACTCTGGCACCTGTTCCTCTATATTGAGACTTTTATTAAAATTATCCCACTCTTCGTCTAAGTCAATTACCATGGGTTTTATTGGTTTTTTAGAGGTAGTAGGGATTTCAGCCTGCTTGCTAGTTGAAGCTTCTTCAACTATCTTTTGTGTAGATTGGGCCATATCCTTTATTGAGTCAATGCTTTTGCTTCTGCCATTTTGTGATGACTGTCGCGATTCCCCGATAGATTTCTCTTGAGACTCTGCCCCAGAATCAGATTTGAATTTTTCTTTGCAGTCACCTTGTATAGTACATTGGGAGTAAGCTCCCTTATTGGTTCAATTAATAATTGGTCCAATGGGACCATTGCCAGCCTTCTTTCTCTGTAACTGTAAAACCTTTCCAAATCTTCATCGCCAAAAAGTAGTTGTACCATATGCTTCACCTCTGTAAAGGTGTTTTTCTACAAAAAGATATCATCAAAAACATCCTCCTCATTAGTGAATACTTTTATATTTACCAAAGGGGTGAAATTATTGACAATGACAAATGGGTCATACTGTCATCGAGGGAATTTGGGTAATTGCAGAGATAACATGTTCTCTGCTTCTTTAAATGCATGTCCTAGGTTGTGTAGTGAAAATGCTCCACATTGTATAGGGAATGCAGGCAAAATGGTGTTTTTTTACTCTTTCAGTGTATGGCTCATTCCTCCCTCACTAGCTGTCTGATAGGCTATCTCCCTAGCCATCAATTTATCTGGAACATGGTATGGGAGGATATGGGGGGAGGTGATGCTGCCAAAAACTTTGATATATGTAAATGTTTCCTCCCCGAACCATTTGGCCACTGGGAGGATGTCAACTTCAACTTCTTGGGAAAACCTGGGGGCATCTTGATTATAAAGCCACTTGTGAATACAAAGCATAACTCCATGGCAAATCTTAAAAAAATGTGGTTGAAAATTGGATTCCCACATGACCTTGTGGTACATGTGAATGGGAAGTGGGTTTCAAACAGTCCATTTCCATCCCATGATAGGGAACTTTGAACTAAAACAAATTGCATCCATAACATAGGTGCTCATAAAAAATGGAGGGTAAACCCTCAAAGCAATACTTCTTCTCCTTCTATACTCGATAATTGTTTTTGATAAATTGTCTAACAAGATTTGGGCCTACTTCATTATAGTTGTGTTAAAGACTTCATCTATTAACAATAACCACTCTAGGGAGAACTTAGTACTATCCAGTCTCCCAAATAGTCTACATAACATAGTCGCTGGTAAAAGAAGCATTATTTGAACGCAGATAACAAGATATCATCTCAAGCTAAATGGCTTTTCAGACATAGATGCAGTTATTTCCCACTAATGCCCATTAATGATTCGTTATCCCTTAGATTTATTGCTCATAAATGTTTGCGTCGTAAAATAGGATGAAAGCTTCTAGGGTGGAAAGCCATTGTACTACGATGAAAGCGATTATGTGATTTGAGAAGCAATATCACAGATCACAATATCACAATATGTGCCTTTTAGCATTCTTACCTCCTGCTATGTTTCTGCGAGATGTGAGATGCAAGCCATTCGTTCGCTATTTGACATATAACTAATCGCTAGGTTTATCCTTTGCAATAGACTTAACTGACTCAAAACATTTACTTTTAATTTTCTAAGGTTTGGGTCTGGGCACCAATTGCATTTCGAAATATCGGCTAGTGGTAAGTGCAAAGTGTTTGCTTGAATGCCCAAAATGTGATTCGATAAAAGTCAAAGCGCCATCAAAGTTTCGCATCTCACAAATTTCGCTATATCATTTTTAAGAGAGAGTTATTTATAAGTCTTGAAATGTGATGCGATACTTAAGCCTAAAAATCTTAAGGACATCTTTTTCAATCAGATTTTCTGATAATTTAGACCATGGATCCCTTGCTTTATCATTTTTCTTGATTTTGGAGGTTTTTCAGAAAGGTCCTCTGGTGGGTTTTGGACATGCTATGTATGAAAATGTAAGTCTTTAGTAGTTCCCAAAAATGTTTTGATTGTTATCTTTGCTTTATTCAAAAATAAAATAAATGACTAAATGCTAAGTTTTGTTTTTTGGATGAAACGTTTTAAAGGGTCCCCATTTATAAATTTAACATTGCCTACTATCATTAAAAAATGGGGGGTTGTCGAATACCACAACACTTGGCGATTCACTTGGAAGAATCAGTTATCTCTGAGAGATTTTTCAAATTTCTAAAACTTCCAAAATAAAGATAGTTTTGAAAATAAAACAAATTATATGGAATATAAGGTAAGAAATATTGCTTTTGTAATAAAATAATCATCTGCCTAACTACCATTCTTTTGACTATTCTTTTCTTATAAAAAGTAACTTTGTCTACATTAGTCTTTACTTGGTTTTTTAAATATAAAAGCCATGAGTCTCTCCCCATATTGGTTTTTGGTTTGCTCCATTGTCGTAGGTAGAGCCTCTGCTACCAGTAGGTGTTCATAGCCTCGACAGGGTTACCTTTTAACCAGTGATGACCCAGTATTCCACTTAAATCAGAATGCAATTTTAAAGATAAGATTGTAAGTATAATTATTGCTTTCTTTATTTTCTGAAGTAATTCATTCGTTGCTTCAGCTTTTCATTTCTATTTCCTAAAGGAAAATGTCTTGGTTTGGTGACCAACATTGACAATGCCATTCACTTGATTCATAACTTCACTGAACCATCCAGCCCGTGATGAGATCCCTTGCCTTTTGATTTTTATAATCATAAGCCATTACCCTATTTTGATGTACAGTTTTGGTAATGTTAGTTTAGTTATAATCTTATGATCATGGTACGCCAGCTCTTGATGAGACCTCTTATCCTTTAAGTTTAGTTATATTTTAGAATTACACTCTAAAAATGAAAACTGACTAAGTGGGGAGGATCATTGGCCCCCTAAGAGCTTTTGTATGACAGTTGTAGAGTTTTTTAGTGATGCCTCTCTAAAGAGGGACTTTGTCTAGATTCTTTTCTAGACTGGTATAAAGGAGCAGTTTCCCTTTTAAGGTTAAGCTTCACCATAATCATATAATTAAGGAGGAAGACAATCAATTTAAGAGCAATCAAACTTAACTATACATTTCATACGTGAATATTACTTTCATAAAAATCTTTATTTATACAAGTGAAAAGTCAAAATTGAAAAGAGACTATCCTTTGTAAAATCAAAAGTAAATGCTTTTGAATTGGTATTATTATTTCTAAAGGAAAATTTTAACTATGTGCAATAATATACAATGAATAGAAGAGATCATCTTCTATGGAAAGTATTTCTTTAGGACCTATCCATTAATAGGTAGAGATTCTCTCTTACCTAATAAATCCTGTAGTAGAAACGTTGATGGGCCAAACTGTTCCATAATCTGAAATGGGACCAACCACATTTGTTGGAACTTGGTATTCTTACCTTTCTCTTCATTGGCTTTATCCCATTTTAATAGTAGTTCTCCGAGTTGGAAAGATTTTGAAGCTACAAAATTTGAATCAAAGGAGGCTATGACTAACCGCTGATGATGTACATGCGTGGTCCTAGCTTTTTCCCTTTCCTCTTCAAGCTTAAGAATTTGTAATTGTCTAACCTGCACAGATGAGGAAGGGCTTTCCCCAATGAATTGAACTAAGGCTAAGGACGGAATGGCTACATTTGTTGGTAAAATTGCTTCTTTACCATAGACCAAATTAAAAGGAGAAGTGCCAATGGAGGCTTTCTGAGTTATTCGACCTGCCCATAGAGCAAACACTAAAGACTTATGCCAGTCCTTTTGGCCTTGGTCAACAATATGTTTAATAATCCTAATAAGATTTTTGTTTCTGGATTCGGCTAATCCATTTCCTTGCGATAATAATTTTTCGAATACTTAAGCTTAAAACTCCTTTTAAGAGCAAATTCTATCATAGCATTTCGTGAAAATAAGATGCATTATCAAACATTAAAGCAGATGGTAAGCCAAATCTAGTGATGATAAACTAATCTATGAATTCAATAATATTTTTTGAATTGGCTACCTTCAGTGGGTTTGCCTCTACCCATTTGGTGAAATAATCAGTGGCTATAAGAATGTATCTACTCTGTTTAGAAGAATGAGGAATGATCTCACCTATTACGTACAATCCCCATTGTTCAAATTGTTCATCAATGTTGGCAGGTTGTAATGGTTGTGTGGGTTTTCTTTGTCTTCCAGCAGTTTTTTGACAAACCTTACATTTTCTTACATAATTGTGTGCATCTTTGAACAGAGTTGGCCAGTAATAGCCGGCATGAAGGATTTTATGTGTTGTAGTGTCACCTCCAAAGTGACCACCAATTGGTCCATCATGAAGTTCCTGCAACACCTTCTCTGCCACAGATTTTTCAAGACATCTAAGTAAAACAGAATCATAATTTCTTCTAAAAAGTACATCGTTGACAATCTGATATTGCCTTGCTTTTAATCTCAATGTTATTTTCTGTGTAATTCAATTGGGCTGGTGCATATCCATTTTTTTAAGTAAAATATGGTATTAGCATACCTTGATTCTGTGTCATGGAGGCTTACCTCATAGACTTGTACATCGTCACCTGAGTGCTACAATTCTGATAGATTTGAAGTGCCTGCCAACATCCTACAAAAACCTTGACCTTTTACAATTTTAGCTGGTTTAATTTCTATGTCATATTCTTGCAGGGCAGTGACCTAGTTTGCTCTCTTTTCTCCTACGTCCCTTTGTATTAAAATATTTCTCGCTGTTGAGAAGGGTACTATGACTTTAGTGTGGGTTTTGAGGAGAAAATGTCTAACGTGTTTTATAGATTTGAAAACAACAAAAGCCTATTTTTCAACATCTGAGTAATTTAATTCAGCTCCTTGCAAATTGGAGCTAAACAAAGAGATTGGAGCTTCAGCCTTATCTTGATTTGCCTTTGTCAATATGGCCGCATATGATTTCTCGGAAGCAAAAGTATATAAAATGAAATGATTGGAAAAATTCTGGGTTACTAGAGATGGGGCGTTAATAATTTCTTATTTTATCAAGCTAAAGGCTTAATGTTCTGAATCTCCCCATTTAAACAAACAATTTTCTTTATGATATATTGAAGAGGTAAAACAATTCTTGAAAAGTCAGGGACAAATCTTTTAACAAAATTTATTTGACCTAGGAAAGATTGCATCGATTTCTTGTTATGTGGTAAAGGTATTTCAGGAATTTCTCTAATTCTGTCAAGGTCGATATGAATTCCTGCTTTGGAAACAATGAATCCAAGGAGCTTTCATTCACTTATCGTGAAAAAAGACTTTTTGGGGTTAAGAGAAATTCCATAACTTTGGAAACGTTCAAAGATTTGTTTCAATTCTATTAGATGATTACTGCGTTTTTTGGAGTATACTATTATATCATCTAAGTACATCGCTACTGACTTATTTACCAAACCTTTGAAGGGTATATCCGTGGCCCTCTGGAAATTAGCACTAGCGTTGATCAGTCCAAATGGCATCTTCTGATAAGCATAAGTGCCCCACTTTGTCCTGAATGTAGTTTTCAGCTGGTCAGTTGGATGTACTAAGATTTGATTATAACCTGAGAATTCATCCAGGTAAGACATTAGTTCAGAGACCACTATTGATTGCAAAATCTATTCCATAGGAGGTAATGGGAAATTGTCCTTTTGGAAAGCTTTATTGAGGTTACGGAAATCTATACATATCTGAATATCTTCGTTCTTTTTCCTGACTGGGATAAGATTGGAAACCCATCGAGAGTGTCTGACAGGAAAATTAATTTTTCCTTTTAGCGGTTTATTCAACTCAAATTTGATTTGACTTTGTAAATGAGGATGGATTTTCCTGAATTTTTGCTGAATAGGTCTTTTGTCAGATATCATAGGAATAGTGTGTTGGATAATAGAGGTGTCGTATGTCTTGAGATCTTCATAGTTCCATGCAAAGATATTCTTATATTTTTTCAACAAACTTATAAAAGCTGCTTTTTTGTCTAACATAAGACCTAGACCTAAGTTAATTTTTTGAGGTTTTAAATCAGTCCCAACATTGATCAATTCAAACCTCAGAGTTGAACCCTGAATTTTTGAATTGGTAGATCGTTTAAATCTATCTTTAAGGTCATATAAATCTTCCAACTTAACTAAGGACTTTGGTATAGCATTAATGACTGTTTCTTGTTTAAGTTGGTTGTCATGCTAGTCTTAATCAACTATCTGGTTGTCGTATGAGCCTTCTTAGTTCAGGAAGCTTATGATATCTAGATCATTATTAAACACTCTCCAGTTGGTGATATTATCAGGGACGAAAGGCCTAAAAATTAATTGAATGGAGAATCAATCTGGGCTATAATCTTTTGGAGGGATAATCTTGGAAGCGACATTAGCTAGAAGATAGACACTAGCATTCTAGAGTCTTGGGATAGGGGAAATATTAAACACAGTAAAGTGGGGAGTCAGATCTTGAACTAATGACTAATAATGTTTCAAGTGTCTTGATAAACAATGTATAGTGTCTCTTACCTGTTTTATGACAATTTATTAATCCCCAAATACTTGGAGGTATTTTACGTTAAGGCCAATTACCTTATACAGACCTTGAAGTAGGGCCTCATATTCAGCAGTATTGTTGGTGCAACCAAATTCAAGTATGCATGCTAGCATAGTTTTCTCCCCCTCTAGGTTAACTAAGATGCAACCTGCTCCTGCTCCATCATTGGATTTAGATCCATCAAAAAATAATTTCCGAAATAAAGATTTAACTACAGGTTTATCTACAAAATTTACACATTGAGAAGTCTCTGTTTGGGAAAAAAATTCAATTTGAAAGTATTAGCATTGAAATTTCCTAGAAATGATTCTATTAGATAATTTCCAATGATACTGTTGCTATACGCGTCTAGTTCATTTTCTCCTTCTATTTCTGTCACTATGAACTTCTGATTTTTCTCGCGATCAACCCTTATTTGACTTGGTTTACTATTATAGGGAAGCCACAGGTGCGACCAGTCAGTTGAAAAATAACCATGAAGTTTTTCTTACTAGTCTCTACTAAGGATTAAACCATAGAACTCAGGAATGTCAGCTACAAGTATGTCGATGACTTGGAAAACTTTGGGGTTTGATGAAAGTCTGATGGTTACCTAATTAAGTTCCCTGGAGACTTCGACTTGAGAGTGATCTAAATGAAATATTCTTACAACATACTTCTGAGGTAGAACATTCAACTTCTCACAAACTGTTCTGGGAAAGATGTTAGATGAAGCTTCGGAATCAACTAGACAGTTGTGTAATTTTTTGTTAAAGACATCAAAATTAAGAAGAAATGGTGGAGTGTGGGGTTTTTATATTCCTCCAATTAAATCTATATCACTTGGATCTATCTTATTCAAAAAAGCACTATGGGGTTTTCCCATTTCTCGAGAAGCTTGCGAGATTACAACAGCAGGAAGTGGTGCAATAGGTACTGCTTTAAGTTCTTTCAGAAGTAACTTCTGTTGATGTTTCAATTTACTAAGCTCATGAAATGTAATGATTGCCCTAGTTTTCTTCATATCACCAATAATATTATATTCCATTTCATCAGAAATGATCAAAGTTTTAGATGAAGGAGAAGGTTCCAATTAAGTAGGTGTAGTCTGAGTGGATTTTGGTACAGGTTTCTTACCTATTGCTTTATGCTTAGGGGGTGGCATTGAAGCCTTCTGTTTCCGATTTGTTTGTGACAATTCGACATGATTTTTACTTCAGGTAGCGACAGGTAAGGCTTCTTGAGTTTCTTCATCAAGAAGTATAATATCCAACATCCCTTGTAACTCTGCTACTTCCTTGTCATCCGTTTGCTCTTCGCTAGGTGAAACTTCATCCTCATCTGACTCGACATTTGATATGGCATTTGGAGGCTTAGGATCATCAGTGGAATTTATTTTGAATGGTATAAAAGGTTTTTGGGAGGAAGTCTCTGCTGCCTGTTTCTTAACATCGACCATTTCATTAGATATGGTCTTGAGGACTTTCTATGACCCTTCAAGATAAAAAGGATCTTTCGATAGTTTCTTCTCAGAGTCATATCTGAAGGTTACATTATTAGATTTCAGTTCTTCTAATGAATTTCTCTTTTCAACAGCTAGAATGCATTTTTCTACGGCTATTGCCTCCTTCATATTTTCTGCCAAGGTTGGTTTGGCAGCTCTATCAACAAAGATAGTTGTGTTTGACAATAGAGCAGAGATGTACCACTCATTTTGGACCTCATCGGTAGTCTTAGATGCCACTGGTATTTTATTCAATAGTTTATTGAAGTAAGAGTTGAATCCCTTGATGGGTTCTCTTGGCTCAGCTTTCAAATTGGAGAGATCATTAATTAAGGTAGCTGTAGATCTATCATCTCCAAACTTTGTTAAAAATTTCTCTTGAAAAGCATCCCAACTGTTAATAGAACCTGATGGTAACGAAAAGTACCATGATCCTGCTACTCCCTGCAAAGTATATGGGAATAGTCTTACAACTGCGTCTTCCTTCGCTACTTGATTGAAGTTAATGGAAAAAATAAAATTATTTATATGTTCCTCAGCCAATAGGCCATTATCAGGATTGAATTCGGGCAGCCATTTTTCTGGATGTGCTGGTAATTGATGTAAAGGAACAATAATCCTAACAACCCCTGGGTTTGTCCATGGCCTTGGAGGATTTTGTGGGGGATTCTGTGTCATTGTTGGTATGTGGGTAGGGGAAGGTGTTACAGTAGGGTTTGAAGGTGATTGGGTAAAGGAAGATATAGCTCCTGTACATGTGTGAATCATGATCTGGAGTGGTGTGATGGATAATTGATCTTGTGAGGGTATATATGGGATGAATTAAAATGATGATAAAACCTCGTTGTGAGATTCGGATGGTGTCTCCTTAGCTTTCTTTCGTCTTGGAAGAGGAAATTCGGAAGAAGGTATTCCAAACTTTTTGCTATGTGCTCTAGTTAACGTCCGAGATGGACTGAACTGAGAAGTAACACTATCCTGAGATATATCAAATTCTCCTTGTTATAGAAAAATCCCATGTAATTTATGAATCAAATATTCAACTTCAGGGGCTTCGGTAAGAGAAGAATGTTTTGGATAGATTAGCTTTTCAACAACAGGTTGTATAATATCCTGTGCAACCTCTCGTTTAGGATCAGGGGATTTAGAAGACCGTTGAGAAGTTGGAGGTGAGGGTGAGGGATTTTTAATCTTAAAATGGCTTGTTAATTTGGATTTACTTGCCATTCATAGTTCAGGCACTCCTTCTAGCGCGAAAATATTGAAGCCTCAAAAATCATTGCCTCAACATGGGGGAAAACCACCCGGTCCGAACCTTGGTTGGCGACTCCTTTTCTGTTTGGAGAAGTGGCTCCAACTGGGGATAATGGGACCAGTTTCCAAATCTATTTAATGCTTGTGATGTGTGATGTTTTAGAGTAATGTTTAAGCTAACAGTAATATATTCTAAACTAATCAATCAAAAATGCATTTAACTTCTATTTTTAAAAAACTCTCTAATCATAATATAACTGGGATAAACTCGATATATGCGATCTACAATAATTTTTAAAAGAAATTGGTAATAAAGATCATTCAATTACGATTACCAGTGAATACATTTTAACAAAAATCATTTCGTATAAAAGGTTAGCTGAAATGATTATGATAAATTTATCGCATAAAGAGTTATTCACATATTCAGCATAGAATAAAGATTATCATCATACATAAGTGCAATAATGGTAATCAAAATTCAGACTTGCATACATAAATAATTCGGAAAGAAATGATTGCTTAATACATAAGTAAAAATAATTATGAGATAAAAGTACTATTTATAATATGTCCTACTCATGTGTTTCAACAATATTGATCTATCTTCAATCCATTCAACATCATCAAAGAGTATAAAAGTGCAATTTCAGTAGAAGATGCTAAAAAAAAAAAAAAAAACATGCTCCATATATTTCATCAGAACTTCCTCAAAGGGACATAAGTGCATGTTTTGAAGAGAGTTTCTGATAAAATTCTAGACCCCTCTCTAAATGCATGAGAGGGGTTTAAATACTAAAACTATAAAACTAAAAATATATTATTACAAAAATAGTTGAGGAGGTTTAAACAGCCTACCTCAATTTATGCAAAAATAAAATCAAAATTAAAGTAAACAAGGTGACTAAGTATGTTGCATTTGATCCTTCAGATCGCAAATATCCAGCATAGGCTTCAGCTGTGTAGGCTGGTCGACTTTAGCTTTCAACTGTCCATTGAATACGACATCGGTGAGTGCTAGCACCATTTTCTTGGCAAAAGTGGTTAGGCATCGCAGGGTCATCCATTGGCTGTGAGGCTTGACCAAATTTTGCCAATACACCTCCCAATCTAGCTTGGTTGTTTGCCTTATCACTTATACTTTTTCTTTCGCTGCCTGTTTCCATTGTTGTTCGAGCCATTTCTCATATGGAAGGAACCTTGGAATGGACACTGCCACTAGATTGGCAACATGCAAATTCTCATTGATATTTTCTATGATAATGTTCACTGTTGCCGCCACGTCTGTTGTTTCCTTTTCTACTACTTTAAGTCGAGAATCCCAGCTTGCAAACAAATTTCCTTATGTAATTCTTCTAGCTTGGGTAGGTCAGCTTTTCTCCACTCCTATGTATTTTTCTAGGCTACGAAATCAGAGACATTTTAAAAGATCTCATCATATTCATGTCGCATTTCTATGACTTGACTTGTCAGTTTATCACTTGTTTCGCAATAAGATTTCCACTGTGAAATTTTCTAGCACAATAATTATTTCAGATGCGTCAAATGGGAATTAAGTCCGAGTGCTTCGGTAATAAACTATTCAATTATTGGATCTTATTTATGGAGATCAGTTATTTCCTACACTTGTGATTCCTTCTCAACAAAGCTCGTTCGATGTTCTATTTGCATCTGTTCAAAAACCTGTTGAAGCTTGGCCAACTCTATCTCTGCCTGCTGGTCAGATCTGACTTACTATAATTGTTGCTCGAGCAACGTTATTTTATTTTCCTTTTCTCTAAGAAACATTTGCACTTCTGTTTCTTTGTCTATAGTCATTGTAGCATAAGCACCTATGTAAACTGCGAGAGTTTCTAGTTAATTTGGCAGATGGATCAACAGGCGAGTCCTTCCATAAAACATCCATTAGTTGATTTTCAGGGGTAGTAACAGCTATAGAGTCCAATTTTCTTTTCTTTCTTTGCTTTTCACCATGGCCTTATGCTATGGGCTATAGAATACATCCAAAGGGGGTGTTTCTTTAATTCTGAAAATTATTTTGGAGGTGGGGGTAATAGGGATATGCTCTACTTCTTGTTCATTTGCAGTTTCTTCCATTGTAATTTCTACAACTGTTTTCTATTGTGGAGTTTACAACTCTGGCACCTGTTCCTCTATATTGAGACTTTTATTAAAATTGTCCCACTCTTCCTCTGAGTCAATTACCATGGGTTTTATTAGTTTTGCAGAGGTAGTAGGGATTTCAACCTGCTTGCTAGCTGAAGCTTCTTCAGCTATCTTCTGTGTAGATTGGGTAGTATCCTTCATTGACTCAATGCTTCTGCTTCTGCCATTTTCTGATGATTGTCACGATTACCCGATAGATTTCTCTTAAGACTCTACCCTAGAATTAGATATGGAATTTTCTTTGGAGCCACCTTCTATAGTCGCACTGGGAGTAGGCTCCCTTATTGGTTCAATTAATAATTGGTCTAATGGGACCATTGCCAACCTTCTTTCTCTATAAATGTAAAACCTTTCCAGATCTTCATGGTCAAAAAGTAGTTGTGCCATATTCTTCACCTTTGTAAAGGTGTTTTTTTCCAAAAATATATCATCAAAAACGTCCTCCTCATTAGTGAATACTTTTATTTTCACCAAAGTGGTGAAATTCTTGACAGTGCCAAACAGGTCATACTACCGTCCAGGTGTTATAGACATATTTGGGCACTGCAACCCCAAACTCATACGTCCATAAACCAAGGGCTCTTTAGTCTATAAAAGTGTTGTTTCATACCCTAAACTATCATGGTCAACTGATTACATCATTTCCCAGAAGTTTCACCCGAAAAACTACTCAGAACTGACCAAGACTGGACCATACTAACTGCTCCATGGTCAAGGTGCGATGCATACTGGCTGCCACAATAGCCAGGTGTGATGCATACTGAAATGGCCTTCTGTAGGATGCGATTAGCAAGAATAGACAAATAGCAGAGACAGTTTGTTAAGTGGATGATCATGGAATCTTCCAGAAAATTCTCCTGTGACACTTGCCTCTCTGAATTTTCCCAGGGATGAGTAAGAGATCAATGAAATCTCCAAGTGGAACCAAGAACTATCAGTGGAATGACACTAATCAAAAACCCAGAGCTGACTCACACCCTTGCAAGATATATATAAATGGATCCCTCATCTGAGAGATCTAGAGACTGGAATTTTGTAATTTGTAAGGAAGTGTTGGTGGTTTATCTATGAGAAGAGACATTGTATTGCTGGGCGATCTTGCTTTTCATGAGGTGAAGAGGGCTTCTATGCTAGGAGGATGATGCTGGATCAGACAACTGGGTTGTAATCCTCTCTTCTACTATTAATAAAGTTGTTTGAGTTTTCCTCCATATAATCGTGTATTTGTGAATCTTATTGTTTATGAATGCAATTGCATGGTCAACGTGCTTCTGATTCTGCATTCTTTATGATATTTTAGATAGAGATGCTTTGATGGTTTCCTGTTACTTTGACTCTACAGGTACTCTTTGAAGCGGGACAAGTAGGAGAATACTAGAAAATTCTATCAAGGGAAAGAGAAATCAAGAAAGGATCAAAGCAGAAGATCCATGTTGGTCCTCTTGTCTTCCGTCTAATCTATTACACCTAAAGAAAATCTTGAATCACTGAACTTAGCTACAAATTTTGAGAAAAAACCAAGCTTAGTTTCGCTCCCTGGTCCATCACACTGTCTGTAACTGGGTAGCCTGTATGCATCGCACCTCCTGTGTGTTGCAGGTGAGATGCATCCCTGTTTCCCTGTGTTGCAGGTGTGATGATTGAGTGATATTGTTTATCTCATTGAAATTTTGTTTTTCCTCCTTGTTTTCAGCTTTATTCAGTCGTTTTGTTGTTCATGATTAGTATCTTCTTGCTGAAACCTTATTCATTCACATATTTCAGCCTCCATTAGTTAGAAATTGTAAATGTTTTTGTGCATTTTTGAATCATTTACAGTCTTCCTTTGTCAAGAGTAGCTTAATCGAATTGTCATTTTTTGATGCAAGTGTCGTAATTGTCATTTTGAATCAAAAGAAGAGTCTCATAAAGTATTCCTCTTCTAGATAGTTGATTGTACTTTTGTCATTGTACTTGATTTGAGTTATTAGTATTTGAAGTTTCAAAAATAGTTTTCAATTCGAAATCGAAAAGTGTCGTCTTAGTCTCCCTTTCATTTTGAAAAGAAATTGTTAAAAATGTCGCTTTAAAAGAAAATAGTTTAGATCTATACTTAGCTTTCCTTTTTGCCCTTCACACATTAAGGAACTGGAAAACAAATACATGCATGTGCATTTTCATTTTGATTTCGTGTAGAATATGATTTAGGAAAGTGCATTTAGTGTGTGCTCTATGCTCTCCGCTGAAAGAAAAATCATAATCTTCTTTCCTTTGTAGCTAGGATTTTCATTGCTAAAAGAAAATAAACGTCTGTTTATCATTTTAGATTTCATATTTAGGAATTTTACATCTACATCACGTAGTGAACCTTGAAAGACAAACTTCTAAGCAAGATCAACTCTAAAATAAATCTCAATGAACATAAAAATGCTTTGCAACCTAACGCAACACATCTAGAAGTCTAGGCTAGAGACGTGTTCCAACGTCGTAAAACCTAGTAACTATCGTTTTCATCGGAGGTTGGGTGATTCCTCCTCTTTGATACGAAAAGTGCCAGTACAGACTTGTGCTCCCCGTACCATCGACTATATATTGGGAGACCAAAATAGGCTGATATTCTTTATCCTTAGGAAGCCTTGTCTGCCATCCTATCGACCGCAATGCACTGAACACAACATTCAGGAAGATTGACTACCGTACATAAGTCCTTGGTAATTTCTATATCATTTATCACCAAGGTGTATTTTGCAGTTTTGTGATCGGTTTGGTAATCCCTCTGTCTAGATTTCCAGAGTAGTCACTTTCGTTCCTTTACGACTCCTTAAAATAAAAGGTCCATCTGAGCACTTGTCACTTCAGGCTCATTAAAAATCGAAGGCAACTAGAGTCACCTTTAGCTTTTTCTCGACTCTTAAGAATTAAAAAAGCAAGTTGTGTCAAAGCATCTTTAAAATTTATTTAAATCAGAATTACATCCCTATTCCTTCGTTGATCTGAGGTTGAGATAAAGGAATCCACCAATATAGGAATCCCTCTTGGAAGGAATCCTAGTCCTTTCTACTCTTGGGGAGATATTGGTTCTCCATATATGGCTACATTGTCCCTTCCAAGAATCGCAATCGGCCTACCGATATGGATTTTCTCGACCTCTATCATTCAAAACACCATAACTCATCAACAATCTAATTAGAAACCAGATGATACTAAAGTTACCCCTTTAGCTTCTACTTCGTTTTCTTCTCCTTCCCCTTGTTCCTCTTCAGTTGGTGAAACTAGTGACACTAAAAACCAAGTAGCTGAGAAGAAAAAGAAAGGGAAGGAGAAGAAGAAGAAGCCAGGTAAACAAGGAGGCAACCATGCATCATCCGGTGAGAATCCACACACTAAACTTTCCAAACCAAAATCTCCATGCATAATTTACAAGGGAGACCACTACCATCGAGATTGCCCTTGCATTTCGCGGATCTTGAGACAATGGTCTCCCCATTTGCACCATTTGGTGTCATCAACCTCCAGCAGTCCGGTTGACAGCACGCCATCAACTAATGAAAACAAAGTTAATGGACATGTCAAATTTCCGTTTAGGTTATGTGAAGGTAATCATACTCTTTACCATTGTCCTTTTTTGGACGAAGCCAAAAGTGTCTTGGATAATTGTCCTGCCTCACCACAGCGACTTCCACCTGGAGATAGGAAACTCCTACCAAGTCCTTCGCTAGTTGAAAACCTGATTGATATAACTCAATTGTCAATCGAACTACCTATCATTGAAAGTAAACCTTCTGAGTCCATACCAGACCAAAGTCAACTGGTCGAGATGGCAGTCAACCTAGTCTTGCCTTCAGAAGGCCCACCTTCGGATGATATAATTTCTAGAGAATGAGAACGACATTGTTCAAATTCTTTTCATCTATATAGAGTCTAATGAACTTGGGGGAAATCCATCCATTGCTTTACAATAGGAAGAAACCCCCCCAATTCATGAGATTTATCTGGCCATTTATCCGGTACCTCCTCTGAGCAGTCTAGTCGTTTTTTTTAATTAGAATCAACTAGAAAAACCCCGCCTTCCATTTAATGTACCATTCTGAATCATAGTACAAGTTTACAAAATGATCGTGTCTGGCACTATCATAGATGAAGGGGCTTCAATGAGTATCCTTTCCTCAACTGCTTGGAAAGCACTTGGTTCGCCATCGTTTTTGCCTGAAAAACAAAATTTGTTAGGCTTCAACAGAGGAACCAATCAACTATTAGGGATCCTTCCAAAGTTACCGATAACTTTGAGAAAGAAAACCGTTCATTTGAACGTGATGGTAGTTCAAGGGCCTCTAGATTACAATCTACTCCTTGGACGTGACTATATATATAGCATGGAAGCTATTGTTTCCACATTATTTCGAGTGATGTGTTTTCCACATGAAGGCCAACTAGTACAACTTGTCAACTAGCTTTCATTTCTTGGTTCAAACACAACTATGAATCAACCGTCATCCCTAAATGGTCTCTTTGCATCAACAATGTCTCTTTAACCTTCATTCCATCCACCTAATTAATGCGAGTAGTTTGGTGAATCTAATGAAGTTTAGGGGGCATGCATCCTAGCCTGCTTTGATAAGCGAACCCAGAGGAAAAGAGAGATTTTCTTGAAGGTCATAATGATTGGACTGAAAAAAAATTCTCGTGTAGGTTATGTGACCAGTATAAAACAAATATTTCCTTGGAAGGTTATATGATTAGATTGAAAAATCATTTCCTTGTTGGATATGTGATCGATCTGAAACATGTATTCCCTTCTATGTTATGTGATTGGAAGCTCACACCATTCACCTTCGTCTATTTCGATCGACAAATCCAAGGAAGAGTTTTTGTTTGCCGACAGAAACAATCCAGCCTAATCGTAGGAACTTCGATATGGTAACCTGGAAACTCTCCTTTTACTGAAAGACCTAAGGGCATGCAAATCTTTATATGTAAGTGAAAAACGACCATTTGGTTTTTAGTTTTTTAGGTTCTCAACCCTTTAGCCTCTTAGCTCGATCGTTTCTAGCCTACATAAAAAGTTAATGAGCACATGTTATAGTAGTGATCAAGCTCATTAAAAAATAAATCTACCAAGAGACATCTTCAAATGACTGGTAAAGAGCAATGTTCTCGCAAGGTTCAAGCTCATTAAAAAATAAACCTACCACTGAGCATAGTTTCTCCTGGTTCAAGCTCATTAAAAAATGAAGCCACCTTTTGTAAATAACCTTTGTGATCACCTTGCTATCAGCCTTGTTGAACCTTGGTTGTGTTCCTACCATCACCTCCATTCATTTGGATGATCATACGCTTCCACTTGATTGTTTACCCTTTTGAGGAATAGTTGCAACGAGTGATTCTGATTGCCACCCTCTTCACACTTCCATGTTCTGAGAAGCTCCAAACTTACTTGGAACCGATTGCTACATGAAAATACCACTTGTTCCTAAAAAATGAGTCTATTTTAAACTCTTTTTAGACTCGTTAAATATAAAAAGATTGTCGAGCCATTGGCCTTTCGAACTCGTTAAAGTGAGGGGAACACCATCTCTCCCATATATTTTATCTTTTTGGACCTGAGGGATTATCAAACAAAAAGACCAAGCACTTGTCATTTTTGGCTCATTAAAGCGATCGAAAAGTCATCCCTTTCGTATTATTTTATACTTTTCCGGACTTAGGGGATTATGCCACGAAAAAGGACTGTTGGAGTTTCCTTTTCGTCCCTTTTCAAACTCTCTAGATAAGAAAAGGATTGAGTTATCTTTGTCGTTAAACTCGTTAAAGCAATAGCGACAAAGTTGTCCACCCAGACAAGAACGAGTCTCACTGACACTAGGCTCACTAAAAACAGAGCGACAGGTTTGCCTGAAGGGAAAATTATAGACCAAGAATATGTTATCCTCCTCAAGCTTGACAAAAATAAAGAGGTATTGGTCAGTAATGACAGGGGAAAAAGGGAAGAAAACTTAAATAATTTTATTGGTAGCAGGTCACTCTTGAACATGAAACTTTCACTCCATCACCATGATTGAGTTTGGTTGGGTTTTTCCGTTCACCATATCACCATTGGTCTTCCATACCATCCATGGGGTTAACGCTACCAGTCCATATCAGTGTCGCCGACATGTTCAATAGAAGTCATTCAGAGAATTCACTATCCAACAAACATCTCATCCACTGCAATACCTCCACCCTTCATTTTTCATGACCTACATTTCTGAACCTTATATCATCAGATTGTTTTCACCTTGAGAAAAATCATTTGCTTCGTTTCGTGTCGTAGATGTGGGATACATCGAGGCCCTCCTACGATAGGTTACTTCTTGTCGACATTAGCTCATTATCCAATAGGTTGACTTAGAAACAACCCTTTCAGTACTTTGAAGCTTGCATGCCTTAATCGAAAGTTTCTCACTTCCAGTGACAGGTTTACATCAATGACCTTTGACCAAAACATTTTGTGTGGTGTTCGACATCAGCTCATATATTCACACCACGTGAATTGTACTGTAGTACCTTGACGGTCATTATCATTATCGGTGATTCATCTCGCGCCTATTAACAACTTACATTATTGGCTGGTAATCAGGCAATGTCCTTCCATGTTCGACTTCAGAACATCTTTTTCGCATGGATCGACTTATACAATCAAGCAAAGATTGAACGAGTTTGAAGACCCCAGATCTAGTTTCATCCATCCGGGCTACGATATATTCAGGAACATAAAGACATCAAATGCGCACAGAGTCTACACAGATAGTCATCTAAGCAAAAGAAGATGACTCTTCATATGATGAATCACTCTGTCCTATGTACATGAAAATGAATTTATGAAGCTAAGCATGGGAATGCCCACCTCAGCTAGACCATGAAAATAATATGATGATGATGTATTCTATTGTATCTTATACAGGTCACCTTCCAGTTTGAATACCTCAGATCCTCATGATAAAGCATTTCACCTGACATCAGAAGATTTATGACCTCATGCTTTAGGGGCAACTGTTATAGACATATTTGGGCACTGCAACCCCAAACTCATACGTCCATAAACCAAGGGCTCTTTAGTCCCTAAAATTGTTGTTTCATACCTTAAAGGATCATGGTCAACTGATTAATCATTTCACAGGAGTTTCACCTGAAAAAGTACTCAGAACTGGCCAAAACTGGACCATACTGACTGTACCATAGTCAAGGTGCGATGCATACTAGCTACCACACTAGCCAGGTTCGATGCATACTGAAATGGCCTTCTGTAGGGTGTGATGAGTGGGAATAGACAAATGGTAGAGACAGTTTGCTAAGTGGATGATCATGGAATCTTCTAGAGAGTTCTCCTGTGACACTTGCCTCTCTGAATTCACCCAGGGATGAGTAAGAGATCAATGAAATCTCCAAGTGGAACCAAGAACTATCAGTGGAATAACACTAATAAAAAACCCAGAGCTGACTCGCACCCTTGCAAGACATCTATACATGGATCCCTCATCTGAGAGATCTAGAGGCTAGAATTTTGTAATTTGTAAGGAAGTGTTGTTGGTTTATCTGTGAGAAAAGACATTGTATTGTTGGGTGATATTGCTTTTCATGAGGTGAAGAGGGCTTCTATGCTGGGAGGATGATGCTAGATCAGACAGCTGGGCTGTAATCCTCTCTTCTACTGTTAATAAAGTTCTTTGAGTTTTCCTCCATATAATCGTGTATTTGTGAATCTTATTGTTTATGAATGCAATTGTATGGTCAATGTGTTTCTGATTCTGCATTGTTTATGATGTTTTAGATAGAGATGCTTTGATGGTTTTCTGTTACTTTGACTCTACAAGTACTCTTTGAAGCGGGACAAGTAAGAGAAGAGTGGAAAATTCTATCAAAGGAAAGAGAAATCAAGCAAGGATCAAAGCGGAAGATCGAGGTTGGTCCTCTTTTCTTCCCTCTTATCTATTACACCTAAAGGAATTCTCGAAATGCTTTGATTTTTTGTTTCTAAGATAGCTACCCATCTTAGTGGGACTAGCAGTTCGAATCAACACTAGTTTTCCCTGAAACAATAGGGTATTTGGGTAGTTTCAAAGATAGCATTTTCTCTTCTTCTTTGAGCGCATGTCCTAGGTTGTGTAGTGCAAATTCTCCACATTGTATAGGGAATGTAGGCCAAATGGCCTATTTTGACTCTTTCAGTGTATGGCCCATTCCTCCCTCACTAGCTATCTGATAGGCTATTTCCCTAGCCATCAATTTATCTGGAACATAGTATGGGAGGATATGGGGGGAGGTGATGCTGCCAAAAACTCTGATATATGTAAATGTTTCCTCCCTGAACCATCTGGCCACTGGGAGGATGTCAACTTTAGTTTCTTGGGAAAACCTGGGGGAATATCGATTATAAAGACACTTGTGAATAGGGAGCATAACTCCATGGCAAATCTTAAAAAAATGTGGTTGAAAATTGGATTCTCACATGACATTATGGTACATGTGAATGGGAAGTGGGTTTTGAACAGTCCATTTCCATCCCATGATGGGGAACTTTGAACTAGAACAGACAACATCCATAACATAGGCACTCATAAAAAATGGATGGTAAACCCTCGAAGCAATACTTCTTCTCCTTCTATACTCGATAATTTTTTTTGCTAAATTGTCTAACAAGATTTGGGCCCAATTCATTATAGTTGTGTTAATGACTGCATCTATTAACGACAACCACTCTGAGGGGAGAACTTAGTACTATTGAGTCTACCAAACAATCTACATAACATAGCTGCTGCAAAACTATAAGGGGGACAAATAGACACAGTAGTGTACATACAAATTTTGTCTTTCTTGATTTTATCTTCTTTATTCGACTAGGCGCAAGTGCAATTTGCTAGGACATTGTTATCTTTAGCAAACTTCTCTATGAATTGCCTGTTGTAGATGACCTGTGGCTCTGATAGGTGGTACATAAGCCGTAGGTTGTTTGAGGTAAAAGATCTGATGACGTCTTGGCTCCTCATCTTGAATTCTCTATCTGAGGTGTCGACTTCATCGATAACCCAATTTACCATGTCGGTATAAGGGATTATCTTCGATCGAGTGGTTATGCAGTGCAAAATGAGCAAGCCATCTCTAGCATGGAACCCTATGAGGAATCTCACCCATCAACTATAATGTTTGTTTCCATAATCCTCGGCTGTTCCTCCTCCAATATGTTGTACATAGCTCCCCTTGTAGAGGTTCCTCGCTCTCTGTTGCATGTGGTATCTGTGAATAATGTAGTCATCTCTGTCTTCTCGAAGGCTCCAGCCTTGCCTTTCTTCCCCATTATTCTCAATGCTCTGTTCTGTGGGATTTTCTTGAAATGAAGAACAAGAGCTATTGGACACACAAAGATGAGCATAAAAATGAAATAACGCAGATAGCTTGGGAAGGTGGTAAAAGAAGCATTATTTAAATGCACATAACAAGATATCGTATCAAGCTAAATGCATTTTCACACATAAATACAGTTATTTCCCACTAATACCCATTAATGATTCATTATCCCTTAGCTTTATTGCTCATAAATGTTTTCATCGTAAAATGGGATGAAAGCTTCTAGGGTGGCGAGCCATTGTACTGTGATGAAAGTGATTGTGCGATTTGCGAAGAAATATCGCAGATTGCAATATCTCAAGATGTGCCTTTTAGCATTACTACCTCCTACTATGTTTTTGTGAGATGCGACATGTGAGCCATCCGTTAGTTGTTTGACGTATAGCTAATTGCTAGGTTTATCCTATGCAACAGACTGGACGGACTCAAAAAATTTACTTTTAATTTTCTAAGTTGTGGGTCTGGGCATTAATCGCATTTCGTAATATCAACTGGTGGTAAATGCAAAGTGTTTGCTTGAATGCCTAAAATGCAATGTGATAAAAGTCAAAACACCATCGTAGTTTCGCATCTCACAAATTTCGCTATATCGTTTTTAAGAGAGAGTTCTTTATAAGTCGTGATATGTGATGTGAGAATTAAGCATAAAAATCTTAAGGACTTCTGTTTTCATCGGATTTTTTGATAATTTAGACCAAGGAGCCCTTGTTTAATCATTTTGCTTGATTTTGGAGGTTTTTTAGAAAGGTCCTTTGGTGGGTTTTAGACACGTTATATTGTTATAGACATTTTTGTGCCTTGCAGCATGAAGAATGAAATGTCCATAATCTAAGGGATCCAAAGTCCCTAAACATGTTGTTCCTACCCCTAGAGGAACAAGGTCAGCAAACCACAGCACTGAATATCAGTTCTCCACCTGAAAACACTCAAAAACAAGCAATTTCTGGATCATGTCAACTGCTCCACTGAGCATCTGCGCTGAATGTCAACTGCCCCTCGCTGTACCTGCATTGAATGTCAAATCCAACAAAGGCTACCTGCGCTGAGCGAGATTGGACAAGTGGCACAGTCATTCCTCAAGGTGTCAATGCCCAGGAAGCTTCCAAAATGACACTTGGATCAGGGAATTCGCCTAGTGATGAGTAAGAGGTTCTTAAACTCCAAGTGGAAGCAAGGATCTCCAAGTGGACTCAAGAACTGAAGTATAACTGAAGTGAGAGAGGACACTAGTCAGCTTGAAGCCAGCCTCAAGCTGACTCATCCTTTCTCCAAAACTCTTATATATAGAGCTCTCTCATGAGGTCTATGGAGGCTGGAATATTGTGAATGTAAGGAAGTGCTGTTGGTTTGAGTTTAGAGCTATTGGGTGATTGCTTTGAAGGAGGTGAAGAGGAGATTTCTTTCTGCTGGGAGGTGTTACTGGATTGGGCCTCTTATGGTTGTAACACTTCCTGAACTTTACTTCTTCCATTAATAAAGCATTTGAGGTTCTTCTATATGCATGTGTCTCAATGGTGTATTGTTATACTTGTGTATTTGATTTATTCTAATCCTTGAATCAATTATGAATGTATGCTTCTTGTAGTTTCCCTCTCTTGCCTTTTTGCAGGATCTTTGTGTAGCTGGGCCAGTGAAAGAGAAAGGAGCTGGGAGCAAGCAGCAAGGAGAGAAGATTGGATCAATCATTAGCGAAAGACATCGGTTAGTGGATCCCTTTCTCCCCTATTTTACTTTCATAAAGAAGAAATCTTAGATAGCTTTGCTTCGGTTGTTGCTGAGGTACTATCACCCTTAGAGTGGGATAGGGTCATTCCGTATTGGATACTTTTCCCTACAACAAACTGGTGACTCCGCTGGGGATCATATCTTGTTGATTGTTTGTGTTTTTGCTATTCATTTCATAAACACAGGGAGTACCGAATCGAACTGCATTTGGATCTTTCAAATGCAAAGTAGAGGGCAGCTACTCTAGCTCAGTTTCTGGGCATGTTTATGATTTGAAGAGCTGATCCACAAGGACTCTGAACAGCTCTTAGTGATAGCTTTTCATCCTCCTAATTACCCTTTAGTGTGTACTTGATTGATAGCTTCTGATTTGGCCAAAAACTGTGAATTTTTGAGCAATCTGTGACCCGGAAACCAAGAGAAACGAAAGTTTCGTTCTTCAGTGCAAGCACTGTGAAGGCAGTCTGCATTTCAGCGCAGTTCCCGAAGGGGCTACCTGCGTTGAATGTCAAACTGATAGTGTACTACCTGCGCTGAACCAGTCTTGCCTTGTGCTACTGGGGTTCCCTGCTGTTTCTTGCCCTGTTTTCACCCTTGTTTTGCAGCCTGTTACCAGTCAATATACCTATCTGAAACCAACTTTCCTTGCCACTATTCCACCTCGGTTGTATAAAGAAACTGTGTTTGTTCTTTGTGTATTTCTTACATCATTTACAGTTTCCCATAACGAAAAGCGAACTAGTCTTGCTGTGGCCTCTTAGATCCAGAACTGTGATAAGTGTCGTAGTGATCTTAAGAGTTAGTTTGTTTGTTGTTCATAGCTGATTGAGCTTTTGCTTTCGCCATATGGTTTGAATTTATATATTTCTAGTGTCGAAACAAGTAAATCTTAAGGTGTCTTTTGATTTTGGACAAGCTTGTTTGCTTTCACTTGAAATTGAATTCAAAATTATACAACAGCTTTCTTATTGTAATACATCAACATTAAGAAAGAGAAAAGAAATACCTGCATTTTGCATTTGCATTTTTGATAAGTTTGCATGTTGATCTAGGAGAAAGTGCATTAGTGTGTGCTTTATGATCTGTGTGAAAAGATGATGTCTTTCTTTTCCCTTAGTAGTTAGGATTTTCAATGTTAAAAGATTATAAAGCTTGCTTATCATCTTAAACTGCATTTAGGAATTTGTACCAACACATCTCGTGGTGATCCTGAAAGAAAAACTTTAAAAAGATCAACTTAAAATATATTGAATGAACCTAACAACGCTTTGAAACATAATGCTCACAGTAGAGGTCTAGGTAGAGACGTGTTCCGGCGTCGTTAAACGTAGTGACTGTCGATCTCTACGAAGGTGGGTGATTCCTCCTAAGGGACGATAGCACTAATACGGACTTGTGCTCCCACGTACCGTCGCGTATATATTGGGAGACCCCTATAGGCATTTATCCTTTATCCTTAGGAAGCCATGTCGGTCGCCCTACTGATCGAGATGCAGTGAACACAGCATTCACGAAGATCGACCACCCGTACCGTAAAACGTATTATGTGGTTTCGTGAAAGGTTTGGCACACCCTCTTCCTAGATCTCCAGAGCAGTTTCTTTTGGTTTTTTTCAAACTCTATAACTGAAAAAGTCCAACCGAGCATTTGTCACTTCGGGCTCATTAAAACATCGAAGGAGACTAGAGTCATCTTTAGTTTTTTCTCGACTCTTTAAAACTAAAAAAGCAAGTTGTGTCTAAAAGCGTCTAATAAAATTCATTCAATTTGGAAACATAATTCCCCTTTTGTATTTTAGTTGATCGAGTAATCCGCAACCGTGGAAGAAAGTCAATTGAAACCCCATCATTCGCGGAGGCTTGTGAGTCAACCGTCTTTGTCTCCGGAATCAAAAGTAGTACGGACAAAGCGAACTCGCTTGACCGGGTCAAAATCTCCCATCAAAGTTAGAACAACAGTTCCAACAACATCTGAGATCCCGGTCACTCCGAGTATTTCTGGAATCCCTGCCTCTATTGAAGAAGTTCAACAGCCACAAAGGGACAGTAGCACTGATCCTGGTCTGAGAACAAGTACTTGTATTACTGAACCAGTTCCATCTGTAACCGGTCCAGAGAGTATTGTTCCTCAAACAATTGTCGCTGTCGAAACAACCCCTTCTTCGGCACCAGAAATCTTTTACGGACCTGACAGTCTTCCTCTTCCACCTGGTTTGATTGCAATAGAGGAAATCATAGAGGACCCGCAAGCAAATACTCCAACTCATTTTGGAGTAGGTGTCACTCTTTTTCCTTCTACATCAGAAGTTTGTCCATCACGAGCGGAAGTTCCTGTAGAATCGCTAGGCAGTCTGTTGGATAGACTTAAAATGTCTGAGCAACCGTCGACATCTAGGACTGTGTCGAACGACACAGCGATGGCAGAGCCCCTTGCCGCCACTCCGACGATGTTTTCCAGTGTACCATCTGTCCCAACTAGCTCTCAACAGCTAGAAGGAGTCCACCCAGGGACTATTTCGACAGTGTGGTCTGTTCCAGTTTGTTCTTCCGGTATAATACCCGGTAATTCTTATGTTGAAACTAGAAAATTGATCCCTATGGAGGTCAATTTGGGCCATCCAGTCCTCAAAGGCAAGCCATACCCTTGAGTTCCGGATAGCTACCGTATGGGGGGCAATATGCCCTTTCATTACCCCCTCCGGGAGGATACCCATACGACAGTTCTCAACAGTGTTCAGGTTTGACTGGAGTTACAACAAGTGGTTGGGTACCTATGTTACCCCAACAGCCAAGAGTTGTGTATTCTATGCAACAATGTGTACCTATGTCTAGCATCCCGACGACGCCAGCTATTGTAACTGTGTCGCAGGTTCAAACGATGCCTGTTGTATGTCAACCCCAGGTTGTAATGCAACAGCCCCTTGACCCTGCAACACAACCACAATCCCCAACTGCCGGGACGACACAGGTCCAAACGGGTACAATTACCCCGCATCTTGGTCCGTCGGTTAGTATAACACAGCAGAACATGGCTTCACAGCCATGGATGGTGCAGTACCAACAACCACAGTTCCAGCAGGTGTACCAAGGATCTGAGCAACAGATCTTTGCGAATAGTGGACAACCCTATATTCAAAACGGGTTAAATCAACCACTTTACAGTGGTCAAGTCCACCAGCCATATTAGTCATACCAGCATCAATTGCATTATGTTGGTATGCAAAGGCCTACTGCTCAGGCAATTCCATCGTATCCTGGGTACGCCTCGCCAAACCTGAATCAACAGTTACCATTCGTGGCAACTTTAGAATTACCAGATTTACATTGATTGACGAACGATCCAATTGCCTATGCCCATTGGTGGCCAGCGATTCCTCACAAGCTTCCTTCGGACATTCCTAAATTCAATGGAAATCCTGGCTAAGACCCGTCGAATCATGTGATGACTTTTCATCTATGGTGTTCGTCGAATACCTTGAATGATGATTCGATAAGGCTTCGCCTTTTTCAGAGGACATTGACAGGTCCGGCGGCTAAATGGTATATTGAGTTACCTAGAGCCTCTTTTGACAATTTCAGTTCCCTAGCCACGACTTTTTTGACCCACTTTCAATTACCGATAAGGTACGAAACTGGAACAGAAATCTTAACCAATTTCAAGCAGACAACGGCCACACATATATCCGATCATATACATGAGTGGCGTCGTCGTCGCAGAATGGTAAAGACTTATGTACCAGATCAGCTATTAGTTCAGTGGTTTATAAAGTCACTTCTTCCTGCTATAACAGAAGATGTGGCCAAGGGAGGGGTCGTAACAGAGGAGCAGGTTATTGCTCGTGCCCAGTATTTAGACTTGGTATACACTCAGTCTGGCATGCTCTATGACAAGATACCTGACGCTCCCAGACCGGAATTTTCAATTCCTCCTCCTCCTGGATCAAATAGTGACTCTCACGCCGGTGACGGTGTGATTGGCACCGCAAATGCAAAGTTGACAAGGGATTCGAATAAGAAAGCCCGTAAGACTTCGAATCAAAATGCAAATCAAGAAATTCTTGCTTCGGAAATAAATGCCATATCTGCGGATAAAGGCAAAAATTCCAATCAACCAGGAAGCAAGAAGAAGCAAAACAAAGGGAAGAAGAAGAAACAGGGTGAGTCATCCCCTCAAAAAACTTCTTCAAACCCTCTTGGAAATAGGAAATCTCTTTGTCAAATATGCGATGAGGAGGATCATAACACAAAGAATTGCCCATTCAAAGCTGAGTTAAAGAGGTTCTTTAAGAGTTCCCAAACCTCAGCCGTGTTAACTGATCCATTTCCTAATCCAGGTCAAAATATGGTTGATAGTGGAAATGCTTCCCCGTCGCAAGTGCTAATGTTATCGATCTCTAAGCAACAAAATGATGCTTTGATTTCGACAAGGAGTAAAGATTACGGGAATCCACAGGTGTCGAACGACAAAGGTAAAGATCAACCTAGTAGTTCGACAACAACTTCGGCAGAAGTTGTACCCCCCATCACGCATGAGTTAACAATAAAACCGCCAAAGGGAGTAGTACACAAGTTGACATTTAATCCTCGCGCCAGGGCGGCGCAGCATTATAACATAGTGGAAGATTTGGCCCAATCGCCATCCGCTATGTCGACTCTTGAGGTACTACAAAATTGCCCATCCCAAAGGCAGGCGTTGTTATCAGCTATTGGTGGAGTGGATCCTAAGGATTCCAATCTTGTATCCTTTGATCACAAAGGATATGATCCTCAGTTACCGGCCCAACTAGCTTTCCTTATTCAAGTGAAAGCACTCAACAAAACTGTTCACAGAACAATTATTGATGAGGGGGCATCGACATGTATCATGTCGATGAGTTGCTGGAAAACTCTCGGATCTCCAACCTTGTCGCGATCTTTGACGACATTAAAATCATTCGACGGAAGGACGTATGCCCCGTACGACATCCTAAATAACTTGAAAGTTGAACTAGGAGGAAAAACAGTTGAAATTGATGTTGAAGTCATTGATGGCAATCTTGACTATAACATCCTACTGGGAAGACCATGGATATATGCCATGGCAGCTGTAGTGTCGACTTATTTTAGGAAGATCGCATTCCCATTTGAAGGAGGGATTACGGTCGTCGACCAACAGAACTTCCTCCCTAATGGTTCACAAGTTACAGGAAGCATTCCCATGATCCATGGGAGCGACCATTCAATTCAAGATATCGGAGTAGGCCTATTGAAAAACCCCACAATGATGGGAGCTTTCGCGTTGCCGCCTCCTATCCATATAGGAAATATCCCGTTTGTAGAAACATGCAACATGATATCTTCCTTGAAGGTCGCAGAAGACAAAGTCGTCATGGATCATTCGATGGTTTTGCCACCAAGCCCTATAGAAATATTGTAGCAATCAATGTTTCGGGCATGGGAGGCGAACCCAAGTCAACGCTCGTCAAGCGTTTGGGTAGATAGGTCTGGAGAATATGGTACCCCATTAGATCCTTGGTCGAAAGTGCATGGAACTGACGAAGGAATCTTACAATCAATGTTGACTGAGGGGGCACCATGGAATGATCACCACCATCGTTCCCTTCTTCCGGAATGTGAAGACGATACTCAACATGACCTTTACCACCCTTCAGTTTTTGAATTCCTAACAAATACTGTAAATACGGTGGATTCCGAGCAGTTTTAGCACATAGTTCATGCTCATTAAAAAATAAACATAAGATTGTGAGCAGGCTTTCCCTTAGAGTTCAAGCTCATCCAGAAAAAATGAACCGGTAAATAACCATTGTGAACGTAAATTCATCAGCCATAAAAGCCTTAGTCGTGTTTGTGTACCGTCACCTCCACTTTTCATTTGGCCGATCGTTCACCTCCATATGAGTGTTTACCTCTTTTGAGAAACAGCTGCGAAGAGTGATTTCACCTAGCCATCCTTGTGACACTGTCGTGATTGGAAGATTCCAACCTGTACCTGGAATCAGTTGCTATCCCTGTTTATCACTCGTTCCTCAAAAGACGAGTCTTCTTTGAGCTCTTTTCAACTGACTCGTAAAATATGAAAAGTTTGCCGAGTTTTGGCCTTCCAGCTCGTTAAACGACCAGAAGAGCTATCCCTCCTCTAGATTTTAATCTTTTTGGACCTGAGGGATTATTGCACAAAAAGATCGAGCGCTTGTTTTGTTCGGCTCGTTAAAAGTACCGAAAACTCATCCCTTCTGTATTGTTTTATACTTTTTCGGACTTAAGGGATTAGATGACGAAAAAGGAATTTTGGAGTTAACTTTCTGTACCTTTGCAGACTCTCTAAAAATGAAAAGGACCGAGTTTTCCTTGTCGTTAGACTCGTTAAAATGATTAAATAGCGACAAACTTGTCTTTAGACGAGAACGAGTTTCCCTATCGCTAGGCTCGTTAAAATATAGCAATGGGCTTGCCCGAAGGGCAGGTTATAGAACAAGCATATGTTATCCTCCTCAAGCTTGACAAAAATAAAGAGGTACTGGTCAGAAATGACTGGGGAAAAATTGGGAGAACCTCAAAGCTTTAATGGTAGCAAGTCGCTCTTGAACATGACACTTTTCCTCTGTACCACATCGGGTTGGGTTGTTTCATTCACTGGTCTCATCACCATGGTCTTCGCCAAACCATCCACATTTGGGGTAATGCTATCGATCCATTGCATCAGTGTCATTATATGTTCAAGATATGTTGTTCAGAAAGAGTCAACCGTGTCCCATCCACTACCATACATTATCCTTCATCCATTCATGATCGCCACCCTGAATCATATGTCACAGATTGTATTCACCTCCACTAAAATCATTAGCTCCGTTCCGTGTCACTGATGTGGGATTCATTAAGGCCCTCCTTTGACGGATCGCTTCTTGTCGACTTCAGCTCATTATCCAAGAAGTTGATCTAGGAACAACCCCCTCAGTACTTTGAAGCTTGCATGCCTCAATGGCAAGTTTCTCACTTCCGGCGATAGGTATACATCAATGACCTTCGACCAGAAGATTTTGTGTGGTGTTTGACGCCAAGTCCTTTATTCACACCACGTGAATTGTACTGGAGTACCTTGAGGATCATTATCATTATTGGTGATTCCTCTCGCGCTTGTTAATGGTTTACATCATTGACCGGTAATCAAGCGATGTCTTTCCATGTTCGACTTCAGCGCAATTCTCACATGGATCGACTTGTACTTAGAGTGAAGATCGAACGAGTTTGAAGACCCTGGATCTAGTTTCATCCATCCAGGCTGCGATATATATTCAGGAAATATAAAGACATTTGTCATGTACATCATTGCAGCAGATGATCATCCTACTCAAAGGATGATAATTTCAGCAGAGAATTATCAGTCTACCATCAGACGATTGTCTGTTCTATGTACCAAAATGAATTTATAAAGCTGAGCATGGGAATGCCCGACTCAGCTAGATCATGAAAGCAGAATGAAAAATAATGTATTGTATTGTATCTTATTATAGGTCACCTCTCAGCGATTGAATGAACTTCGGATCCTCCTGATAAAGCATTTCACCCGATAAACGACCTCATACTTTAGGGGGCAACTGTTATAGACATTTTTGTGCCTTGCAGCATGAAGCATGAAATGTCCATAATCTAAGGGATCCAAAGTCCCTAAACATGTTGTTCCTACCCCTAGACGAACAAGGTCAGCAAACCACAGCACTGAATATCAGTTCTCCACCTGAAAACACTCAAAAACAAGCAATTTCTGGATCATGTCAACTGCTCCACTGAGCATCTGCGTTGAATGTCAACTGCCCCTCTCCGTACCTGCGTTGAATGTTAAATCCAACAAAGGCTACCTGCGCTGAGCGAGATTGGACAAGTGGCACAGTCATTCCTCAAGGTGTCAATGCCCAGGAAGCTTCCAAAATGACACTTGGATCAGGGAATTCGCCTAGTGATGAGTAAGAGGTTCTTAAACTCCAAGTGGAAGCAAGGATGTCCAAGTGGACTCAAGAACTGAAGTATAACTAAAGTGAGAGAGGACACTAGTCAGCTTGAAGCCAGCCTCAAGCTGACTCATCCTTTCTCCAAAACTCCTATATATAGAGCTCTCTCATGAGGTCTATGGAGGCTGGAATATTGTGAATGTAAGGAAGTGCTGTTGGTTTGAGTTTAGAGCTATTGGGTGATTGCTTTGAAGGAGGTGAAGAGGAGATTTCTTCTGCTGGGAGGTGTTGCTGGATTGGGCCTCTTATGGTTGTAACACTTCCTGAACTTTACTTCTTCCATTAATAAAGCATTTGAGGTTCTTCTATATGCATGTGTCTCAATGGTGTATTGTTATACTTGTGTATTTGATTTATTCTAATCCTTGAATCAATTATGAATGTATGCTTCTTGTAGTTTCCCTCTCTTGCCTTTTTGCAGGATCTTTGTGTAGCTGGGCCAGTGAAAGAGCAAGGAGCTGGGAGCAAGCAGCAAGGAGAGAAGATTGGATCAATCATTAGCGAAAGACATCGGTTAGTGGATCCCTTTCTCCCCTATTTTACTTTCATAAAGAAGAAATCTTAGATAGCTTTGCTTCGGTTGTTGCTGAGGTACTATCACCCTTAGAGTGGGATAGGGTCATTCCGTATTGGATACTTTTCCCTACAACATATATATGAGAAGGTAAGTCTTTATTAGTTTGCAAAAAGGTTTTGATTGTTATCTTTGCTTTATTCAAAAATAAAAGAAATGACTCAATGCTAAGTTTTGTTTTTTGGATGAAACCTTTTAAAGGGTCCCCATTTTAAATGTAACATCGACTCCTATCATTAACAAATGGGGGGTTTTTGAATAACACAATAGGTTCCTGAACCTCCACCACATTTTCTTGGTTATAATGCACACTCATATTCCTCTCCTAACACTGACCACTCTCAGCATTGGCAGCATGGGAACTAATATCGATATGAACAACCCTCCAAATCTTGGAAACAAGGATGGAGAGGGCCAAACCATTCACATCATTCACATAATTCCTATCCTACACCTATGTAATCATAACCTCCTACATATGCACCTTACCCAATGCCACAACCATAATTACCTTAGATGAGTCAACCTATGCCACCATTTCCTTTACCTCCACTATTCGAGCTTCTCAATTGCCTGCTCAACCTTTACCAAACCCCAATAACAAAGTGGTACAAATGATCGATTCTATGAACCCGCTTTCGTCATCTAGATATCAGTCCATGCTAGTTGGATTCAATGATGTCCAATTGAGATTAGGGAAGGTAGTAACCTCAGAAAATCAAAAGCAGCCTATGGTGATTATCAATGAGAAAGGAGAGGAGGAAACTCCTAAACATTCTGAAGAAGATGACACCATTCACCCTATCTCTATACCTTCTAAGCCCTTTCCATCTTCTTCCAACCGACCTCCCTATCTAGAGAGGTTAGTTGTGGAGAAGAAAGGCCCCATTCTTGAGTCTAGCCTGGCTTCTGAGCTTAGGAACCTTTTCATAAGGGTACCTTTGCTCCAAGATACTATGAGATCCCCATTTGTACAAAAATAATTACGGAACTCTATCTCAAGAAGCCAAGAAGGAGAATATTGGAACCTCAAACTATTCAATTTTTTGGTAAGGTAGCAGATTTAACGACGGGATGTATGCACATGGAAAAATATACTGATCTAGGAAACCCTGTTATCTCTATTTAGATAGGTGATTTCCTTATCTCCAACGTACTTATAGACCTAGGGAAAGCCATTAGTGTTATGAACAAGCAAGCCATGGATCAACTTGGATTAGTTCATATTCGTCCTACTCCCACTGTGCTTGAACTAGCAATTAGATCTAAAATCAAGACGGAAAGGGTGCTGGATGATGTGATCATTTCCCTAGACTCATGGAAATATCCCACAGATTTCATTATGCTTCAGCCAAAGAATCTTGTGGGAGGAAATCCCTTCATCTTGGGATGACCATGGCTTTCTACGGCCGATGCTTATATCATATGTCATTATGGTGATATGTATATTTCCCATGGAGATTCCAGGAAGAAGGTCACCTTGTATCCACCCACTAGATGCATTCAGGAGCTCCAAGGCACTTTATGGTTAGACTACAATAGTGATGAGGAGACTGAGCCTATTTCCTTGATACATCAGAACATTGAGTTCTCGCAGGAGGGTAAGATTCAAAACTTCTTGAACAATCTAGACACCCTAACTAATTTCGATTCATTGAGTTAGATTTTTAGTCTATATTTTCAAGAAATATATGACTTGCCACCTCCATCACCACCATCTCTAGTGACACCTTTGTGTACTCTTGAACCTGATGCCACTCTTGTTGAGGTTAGTCTAGGTAAATCCTTGTATATTAGTTCAGACTTGGATCCTTCCCAGCAAGAGCAACTTGTGAATTTGTTGCAAAACCATCTTGATGCCTTTGCATGGGGTTATGAAGATATGAAAGGCATCCCTTGTAAAACTCGTACACACCATATTTATATTCAGGAAGGAGATCGACCTGTTCGACAACCCCAAAGGTGAATGAACCGAGCTCTAAGAGACATTGTAAAGGAAGAATTACAAAAACCCCTCGATGTTGATTTTATCCATCCCATTTCTGGTATCTAGTGGGTCTCTCCATTAGTATTAGTCTCGAAAAAAGATGGGAAATGGTGCATTGGTATTCGCTATGTAGAATTGAATAAGGCCACTCTCAAAGATTACTTCCCCCTTCCTTTCATCAATCAGTTACTCAATACCCTTGCTGGTAAGAAGTAGTTTTATTTTCTAGACAGCTTTAGCGGATATAACCAGATACAAATAGCACTCGAGGATCAAGGAAAAACAACTTTTACATGTCCATGGGGTACATTTTCTTACCGAGTGCTTCCCTTTGGGTTATGTAATGTCCCGGCTACCTTTTAAATGGTAGTCTTAGCTATTTTCGCTGACCTTGAGTGTGTAGAAATCTATATGGATGACTTCTTTGTGTTTGGTGATTCATTTCAGGAAGCCCTCAGGAATCTAGAAAAATTGCTTCTTCATTACCAAGAAGCTCATCTCGCATTGAGTGACAACAAATGCAGATTAATGTGCAAAGCAGGGGTGGTTCTTTGCCATCTTATTTCCGACAAAGGTATCCAGGTTGACCCTGCAAAAATATAGGTCATTTTGAGTCTCCCTATACATAAAACTCAAAGGGAAGTGAGAGGTATTCTAGGACATGTGGGCTACTATAGGAGATTCATTGAGAAGTTCTCAAGGATATCTACCCCACTTTTCTAACTTTTGGCTAAGGATAGCGAGTTTTCTTGGACCACAGCTTGCCAACAGTCCTTTGAGACATTGAAGGAAAAATTAGTCCAGGCACCAGTTTTGAGAGGACCAAACTGGTCCCTACCATTTCATATTTTCATTAATGCCTCAGATACTGTTGTTCGTGCAACTTTAGGACAAGAAGAAGACAAATAATGTTATGTTATTTACTTCATTAGTAAAAACTTGTCACTCACCGAACTCAATTATACGGTTACTAAGAAAGTGTTTTTAGCTGTAATTTTTGCATTAATAAATTCAGACATTATATTATAGGATATGAAGCCTTTGTTCATACTGATCATTCCGAAATAAGATATCTTATGAATAAACCATTAACTAGTGGTAGAGTGATTAGGTGGTTACTATTGTTATAGGAATTTAATATTACTATTGTTGATAGACCAGGAAAATCAAATGTAGTAGTAGATTATCTTTCAAGGTTAAATAATCCTAGTGAAGCAATTCCTATTGATGATGATTTTCCTGACGAACATCTTTTTGTTGTGTCAACAAAATCCCCATGGTTTTCTGACATAGCTAACTATTTAGTCACTGGAAAATTACCACCTCACTTATCCGCTCGTGAAAAGCAGAATATCATACAGAAAAGTGTTGCATATTCCTAGATCCAAGGAGACCTCTTTTACACTGGAGAAAATCTCATTATCCGTAGATGTGTAAGACAGGAAGAAGTGTTTGATATTTTAAAATCTTCCCATGATGAACTTGCAGGGGTCACTTCGCCGATAAGTGAACCGCATACAAAGTGTTACGAGCTAGCTATTTTTCGCCTTCCTTGTTTAAGGATGCTAAACAATATGTCAAGTGGTGTGATAGCTATGAATGAGTTGGACAGCCTAATCAAACCAATGAAATTCCATTATGTCAGGTTATGATTGAGCCTTTTGAAAAATGGGCCATTGATTTCGTAGGACCAATAACTCCAACATCATCAAATAAAAAGCATATTTTGGTTTGTACAAATTTTGTTAAAAAATGGGTAGAAGCTAAAGCTGTTTCTTTTCCTACTGAAAGAGTTGTTGTTGATTTTATTTTTACTGAAATACTTACTATATTTGGTGTGCCTAGAGAAATTGTTTCCGACAATGGACCATAGTTTATTTGTAATCTGGTACAGGGTGTGATGGAACAGTACAAAATATGGCTCAACAAATCTACACTGCATCACCAGCAAGAAAATGGTCGGGTGGAGTCCACGAATAAGGTGATTGAGTCAATCCTCACAAAAATGGTAAATATGTATAGAAAGGATTGGGTTGACAAATTACCAGAAGCATTGTGGGCATATCGAACCACTTGGAGAAACAACACAAGACACACACTATATGAGCTAGTGTATGGAAAACAAGTCCTCTTGCCGATATAATTCTAGATCAAGACTTTTAGAACTGTAGCCCAATTGGGGCTGGATCTCTATAAAGCACATTTGCAGTGTCTCCTACAATTGAATGAGTTAGATGAATTCTTAAGGGATGTTATTCGGAAAAACATCTTGATTCAATAGCAGCGCAAGAAGTGGCATGACAAGTCCATTCAAAAGAAGTAGTTCCAAATAGGTGATTCAGTACTCCTTTACGATGCTAGATTCAAATATTTCAAAAGAAAATTCCATACATGTTGAATGGGACCCTATGAGGTGGTCAAAGTGTTCGAAAATGGAGTGGTATAAATCAAAACTATTTATGGACGGAATTTTGTGTTCCTGGTAAACGAGCATAGATTGAAGGTATATTTTCGGCCCCTTACTAAAGGAGATTTCATGCAGCAAGTCCAACATCCATTTGAAAAGGAGTTGGTAGGTGGTACCACCAACCTGTTGAATATTTGATTCCTTCTTGTCCTTATTAAGAAATAATAAAAGAAAAATAAAAGGAAAAAATGACAAAAGTAAAAAGTATGAAAAGAAATATTTTTTTCCTATAATTATAAAAATTAGTTGACTGACATGATTACAGAAGGATCAACCTAAAAAGAAACATGCTAGCAAGAAGGTCAAAATTTTAATAAAAAGGGAATATTACTTGATCTTTTAGATATGCTCGCTGCCACCAAGAAGAAGCAGGTTCACGAAACCGAGCACTTACCCATGTTTGGGGTAACTAGCAACGAAATTTTAATTCAAGAAAATGCTTCCCCCTAAAATTATTTTTTCCTATGCCAGTGCAAGCAGAATTCAAGGTAAAAACTTTGCCTTTCTTCTATTTCCCATTTCGAAAATTCCCACTACTTTCTTTTCTAAAATCCCCAATGAATTACCTTCCTCTTTCTTCTAAGAAAACTACTGTTGCCCGATTTTGTAAAATCCCTCTTTTCGCTTGAATTTTTTTCCACATCTCATTTCATTTATCCCCCATGATGATATTGTTTCTCGAATCCCTGTTGTAATGTTCCTTCACATTCAAATTTTTTTACCCCCTTCCCACTTCTTTATTCCCTCATAAATTGAATGCAGAATTTGATGCAGTCAATCCAGAATGCATGTTCAAGGATGGCGAATAAAAAGTTTCTTGTATATTGAGGCAAAATGTTTTAGTCTAGCTACATAATTGTGTTATATCATAATATTTTTTCTTTGGTAAAAGTCCCTAGTGCAAGACGCGCAATGCAAGCATGACGCAATGTAAGTAGGTTTAGTTCAAGAACGCAGCTGACTGTGAAAGCAAGTGTAAAATAAAATTCACACAGTCCAAGAGTGTCTTATAAAGGATGTTTATGGATCTTTATTTTCTTGCACATGAGTACTGATATATCATAGCATTGCATGTTTCAATTAATAATCTGTTTCATCATTTACTGTCTTAGGAGAAATTTTTAAAGTGCAAGGTGTATAGGTTTCTGAAACCTAATTTTTTTTAATAAGTGATGAAGTATGTCTTGATTAAATTACGAGGCAAATTGTGGAATAGTACTATTGTCTGATAGCATGTATTCACCTTCGTTGAAATAATTTCGCATTGCTCATTCATTATTACCTTACCGCGTAACCAGATCATTGTAACTGTTGTGCCCCCGCCGCATAAACCTCCACTACACCCAATCATTATGACTCACCTGCAGCAGGTTGATACGAATCTGCACCTAATATGAAGAGTTGTTTTCATCATGATTGGGTGAGTGGGACCAAAAATACAGAGGGTGACGAACCTCCAACATATAGCTCTCAACAAGCGTCGATGTCATTTGCTAGAATTCTTTCGAGGTTGTGACTGGAAAGGGTGAAGTGCAGTTTGACATGGTACCCCTAAGGAGTGAGCCTTTGCCTTTGCAAGAGATTGAGAAAACCATAGAATACCAGAATAGTGTTGCACTATTGCAGGAATCCAGGTTCCTTCCATTTTTACAGAATCCTGACAAGTTCGACATGGCTATGTTATTGGAGTTTGCGAAGACATTCAAAGGAGGCCAAGTGAGGGTCGGATCATTGAAGTTCAAAGTCACAGAGGAGTGTATTGCACAAGCTACATGCTTGCCACTTACAGGGGAGCATTGGTTTAAAAAGGAGTGGCTTGGGAGGAAACGATGGCATCGGTTCATGGTTGACAAGAAGCTTAAGGTTGATTGGAGGAAGGACTTTCGCAGAGTTCCATGATCGAGAAGTGGAAAGATCTCCTGTTCATACTACAAAAATTCGTCACTGGCAAGGGACGTTACACATTGGCTTTCGTATATCACCTTTAGCTATTAATACACATCGAATCGGGAAAATTGATTAATTTCCCTTACTACCTGGTCAGAAGTCTTGAGACAATGGTGAAGGGTGTGCAGAGTGGGAACGAAAGCCAAGTTGCAAGCAAACTATACCATCATAGGAATATCACGATCCTGGTCAAGAAGAAGCTGCAAGAAAAAGGAGTAAACTGGGGATCATTCCTAAAAGAGATCATGCAAGGAGTGCAGGGAAGTCTGCTAGCATGAGTACAAGTAAGAAAAGGAAAGCAAAGACATCGTCTCCCACCATGTAGAAAGGTGAAATCACACCGGTGCAAGTAGGAAGGAAGACAGTCGAAAGCACTCCACCCTCATTTAAGAAGAGAAATACTAGAACCTCGGTGAGGACGAAGACAGTGTCTCAAGGGATGAACCATTCAAGCTCTCTTATTATAATTGATGAATCACCCCATCTTTCCCCTAAAGTTCATAACCTTTTAGTGCTTGCAGATGTAGCAACACACATCATGGAAGATGAAGAGAATGTGGAAGATGATGTATTGTTGTCAGCTTTTGTTAGCAGATTAAGGAAGAGGAAGATGACACTGAGTACAGGTGAAGTCCAAGCAGAGGGTCATGAGGATGAATAGGAACAACATATATAGACCCTCGATAATTTCAATGAACCGAACATTGAAACCCTCAATGATTTTGAGGAACGAGGTACTGAAGGCCCTGCTATTTTAGAAGGACGGGGTACTAAAGCACCTACTGCTTTAGAAGGACAGGGTACTGAAACCTGTGTTGGGTCAAATGGACGGGGTACTAAATCCCCTGAGGAATTGGCAGAAAAGGGCATTGAAATCCCTGAGGAATTAAGTGCACAAGGCACTGAAACCCTTGGAAAGAATATTGTGGAGGGAATCGAAATCCTCAGTGACAAGGAAACCCTGAGTGTTGAAACCTCTGGTGACGTCATAATGAAAACATTGGACGGTGTTGACCTTGACAACGATGGGACCTGTTCTGAGTCTGTTGCAGAGAAGACATTTACACCTGAAGACCTAAGCATGGAACCCTCCACTGTCTACCTCAACAGCTGAATAGTAGATTTGGAGCAGCAATTTCATAACCTGTAGGCTTTGAACCAGGTCATGAAGGAGTAAAATTGGCAGAAGCAAAGCGAAGTAGAGCTACTTGCAAAGGTAAAACGGGAAAAGAAACAACCAAAGTATGGAAGTATCATGCTTCCAAATGCTACAAATGCCTCAAGAAGGTGACTAATCAGCCGAGAAGATCCCAAGGTAAAAAGCCGAAGATAATGAAAGCATGAATAAGCATTGAAGTTCAGGATTGAGAGCTGGCCACTCACTTTTTGAGGATTTTTTGCAGAAGGTGAAATGTTGTGTGAGGACACACAATAGCTTAGGTATGGGAGGATTTTGGTGTCCCAAATTTCTCTATTTTTACCCCATTTCTATCAACATTAACCTCTGTTTTGTATCGACTTAAACCTCTTGTTCCTGCACTAGTCCAAGATAACTAACTATTCCTGCATATGCTTCGTATTTTACATTAAGATTTATTAAAGTGCTTTATCAATCTCTTTTACATAGATTTCATGCCTATTAAGTACCTCTTGTAACTTATGTTAATTTCCTAGAAGTAATTGAGAAACTAAATGTTAATTATGAGTTACCATGACCAGTGCAGGAAGATTCCTGCACCACCAACAATGATTGTTCCGAGATTTCCGTGAGTTGAATCTTTCCATGCAGACATTTTGATCCACGACTCCAAATTCGGTTGCTGATTAACTGAGGATGGATATCAGTGGCACATGATCAGGGATATTTTCCAAGGATGGTCTACGGCCATCGAAGTACACATTATATTATAACTGATAATCGATTTTGTAATGTTTGGTTGTTAGTCCATTCGGACAAAAGGCCTGAATGGGAAAATGGTTGTAATTAGTGGAAAACAACTAAGGCCGAAAGAATGTATAAAATGTAGATTGTATGTAGAACTAGCTAGCGATCGTTAGGCTGTAATTTCATTTAATATGTAATTTGGTATCGGGTTCAACTTTGGGCTAGACTCGCACTACTATGTACATTTTCTAATCAAGTAATAGAAGTAACTCACCATGTTATTCATACGTTGTGTTTAATCTATCTTTCATGCATACTTGAGTGTTGAATCATCTCATTTCTTAAGTGGAAAAATGAGTTGGTTGGTTAGGGCCTAGCCAACCCAACTCATTTACTCTTGTGCTTTCGTCATTTGGAAACACTGTGTGAATATTTCCCTTTGCAGTTGCGTGGTGTGAACAATTTTTATATTTACTTCTAAAGTTCTGATTTAAATCTATTTCATAATAAAGTGTCAGCAGATCCGTGCAGGAAGCCTCTTCCTGTACTAGTGCATGTAGTTTCCTGCACTCCGGTTCACTTATTCCTTTCACAAAAAATATTTCATTTCTCTTACTGCTTACCATTTTAAGTTGTTTCTACAAGAAAATATATTATTAATTTTAGTAATCATCCTCAACATTAAGAGTGCATTTCTGAAGGATTTGAGAACGATTACATGAATTTATCATAGACACTTTATAATTTCATTTAATGACTTATGAACAAAAAACATAAACATTTTAAGTGGATTTTCAAAGCTAGCTGATACATGCAGATCACTTAGACTACTACTTTGATTACTCTGAGTTTCTTTCATTGCATGAAGTTTACTTCCATTGGAAGATTTAATTAATTAAAGAATTTCTTTTCCATAGATAATTTATCTCAGAATTTCGTTTGCAATTTCAATTCCTTTCAGTATGTCTTTCAACCTTTTCAAAAGTAAATTGGAAACTTTGGTCACCTCCACAAAGAGATAAATCTTTAGTAAAGGAGGTAAAATATACTTTCACATAGAGGCACTGTACATGCACTAGTGCAAGCAGATTGCAATAGTAAAAGAACAAGTTGTTTGTGTAGAAGGAAGATCAAGAAGAAAACAGATCTTTGCAAGGGCCCACTTGTTAGACTATTAGCCATCTATCTGAAGATAAACATAGCATTTCATTCCAACATTTAAGATTTCTTCCAGTTGTGTGAAAACTCCTTTAGTTGATTTACTTGCAAATTGTTCTGTTACATTCTATCACTAGAGTTTCTTTGGTATCAATTACTTTTAAGATTTTTTATCTATTTGATTATGCAAACATTTCCTTTAAGAAGTAGAATTAGGAATAGGAAACGTTCATACCTCTTCTATCATTTCCTCTGCTTCATCTCTAACTTTACGAAACCCCCGGGCTGACAATTAAGTGTTGAGGAGTTTGCTTAAGCGCAATTCCTATACCCAACCGTTGAGGTCACTTGTATTTATAGCCTTTCAAGGGTGTCCAATTTGTTTTATGGTTGACCAAATCAAATATGTAGACGTTGACTTATAATTCAAAAATACATTTTCCCTTGTCCAAATGTGATGATCTTTAGGTCGATTTTGGTCCTATTGAAAAGAGGAATTCAACACAATCTTAATCTCCATAACATTAGATTTCCAAAGTGGAATTTGGCCCTAGTTTCCAATTTAAATATTCCCTCTCAACTAGGGAGAATTTCATTTACATTATGTCATGTGTATCCTGGCATAAAATCATATTCAATCTCAGGTATCTCATCATCACGTATCATTGTTGTTCATCTCGGTTCATCTCATGCTTATTCCTTCTTATCTCTTGATTGCCCTTGATCTTATACTAAAAAATATCGTATCTAAATGGAGTAAAATTTAACATCAGGGGGGAGCCTAAGGTACTACCCTCTATTCATCGGGGAGCCACTAACACCACCTGGAATCATTTCTAGCGGAGAGCCCAATTTACCACCTAGGAAACGTCACCAAGGATCCATATCTATGACCCGCATCAAAATCAAAGAGAACATCTCAAAATCACATTGGGGAACACATCTCAAACTGAAATCTCATGGGGGGGCTAAACATCTTCAACCTCATACCTAGGTGATATAGGGGAGCACATCTCAACCCATCCTATTTACTATGAATCTACCCAACAATGACCCGAAAGATTCATGCGGTAGAACACCTGCATCACAATCCAAGCTTGGGTTAGCTAACCAACTTTGGAAAAGGTAAGGATCACATGCTCCAACACTCATCAACACGTTGGCCAGACGAGGAGAGATAATTCCAACAACCCTGACTTGTGGGTATGATGCCAATGAGGATATACTCTGAAAAGTACAGGATAGGGGAGAAAAATATCCAATAATATGGGTAACAGATAGGGGTGATGCCCTATTTTCCAAAGATCCCTAAACCCTAGGAGCCCTTCATCTCAATTCCACACACTAAGATGTTAAGAAGGGGGAAGAGCTGGCTTAGTGTCCTTGATTAACAATTCTCTTTGTAGATCATAAACATATCATCATGATAATATCTGGTAATCATCATGTCTCAATAGCAGCAGTCTTTTGTTCATACAAGACATCCAATCAAACATTATATTAGAATAACAATATACATATCACAAAAAGGATACCATAGTCATCCTCCCTCTTATGAAGGTAGCAACCACAAGCCTAATCTTGTCTCATACGACATCACTAGTTGAAGATATCTACCAACCATATTCCACTCATTATTATCACAATGAATCTCCAAACAAACTATTCATATTACCTCACAGCTAATCATGCTAGAAACATCATATTCAACTTCGATCATGCTTAAAGATATAGACTTATCATCCAAAACATCCTAGAAGATCTCATACTAAGGAAACACCTAAATGTTCTAATAAATAATGATCACAAACATCATCAATACATCCATGCAATCACATATCATAGAATGAATAGCTCAGATCAAAAATTGATTGTCCCATGTAGATATCTCAAAGGGTGCTTAGTGGCAACTGAATGAGTATGAAGCAACTCAATCATGAATACATTAAATTTTATCTAAAACACACACACACACACACAAACACACATATATATATAGGTCCACATGGAGCATTAATCAATCAATTGTCGATTTCCAAGTAAGGTTCAAAAATGTCTCTTCATAACTTCTTGAAATTCAATTGGAGTGTCAAACTATTTGCATTTCCAATTTCCAAAAATTCTTGAATAGCTTCATGATATAGATTTTCATTTTTGAACTTTAGGACATAATAAATCATGCCATGATTCTTTATTTTTAACTTCAAAGGCCATATCTCTCTTACTTTGATCATCAGAGCCTCATTTCTTATAACAAATTGACCATCAATATATATAAAACCAAAATCAAAGTCATATCTTGAACCACTTTGGAAGTCTAGGTTTGGATCAACACATCATCTTAGATTCACTTGATAATTGTGAATTCGGACATATCTTAATCGGGGAGATTTCTCCTTACAATGATTTCTACAATCATAACACTTGATCAAAGCAGTATGCTTAACCTTACAAAAATGAATACTATGCAATCAAATCAAATAAGTTAGCTTATCAAAGTTTAGATGCCAAATCAAAACTAATATCACACTCATCTATATCACTGTGACAAATTCTTTGGACCAGGTGACCATTAGAGCTTATATCTAAATATCAATTTAGAAAATCTTTTTATTTACCAAGTACTATCCAACCAAACTTTATCAAGCCATCCTCATAACCAGAGCATGAATCATCTATGCTACTAAATATGAATGGATACATCAGGGATAGGTCGTATAAGTTTCATGCATATACCAAGAATGAGACATACAAGTTTCATCCATTCATAATGGCATTGTTGAATACTAAATCACAACAGTTTATACTTCAACAAATGTGTCGAAGTTGATGATGTCAACACAAAATATCTATTGAATACAAATATAAGTCACTGAAAGTCACTATGCCCATATAACATTGTTATCAAGGAAAATCATCAGTCATCAAATCAAGTTATTAGTTATTAGGTCAAAACCCAAATTTTCTATCATAATGAGATCTATAGCCCAAACAACTTCTCAACATCAAGTCAAAGTTATAAAACATCTTTATGTATTATCAAACATCATGTCAAACTCCAAACACTTCTTATTTATATTAATAAACCAAATCTATTCAAATCATTGCAATTGTTATCAAATTATGTCATACACTATCTTCAATGGTTAAATCATAATGGAATATTAATATCCATATCCTCGTCACTTGCAAACACAAGTTTATTCAACAAATTGACATTCTAATAAGCCAAATATTCAAACTTTCCTACTCATAGAACTTTCCACTATCCGCTCCATGTTTGTAGGACTATCATCCTTTAGGTGAACTTTTGATTGCATGCATAAATCTTCATGTTTGTGTCCTAAAGGCATAGCCACACACATTGGCCTTCCTCCATGTGGTTGAGAGGATACAATCACACCCTTAGGATTTCTTCCATGCGACTGAGGCTATAATCAAACACTTGGGATTGCTTTTGTGTGGCTGAGGCTTAGAGTAATAAAAGCTTTTTCTTCTTAGAACAAAACTTTTGCTATAGACCACTAATATCAAATATTTGTATATTCATGTCCATAAATCTTACTTCAACAATAAATAATTTTCTATACAAATAATGCAAATGATAATAGGAGTAAGGATCTTATCGATAGATTATCCCTCTAAATGGGAAGCCACTTCAGTCATCTTAATTCAAGTTATCAATCTGCCTATAATACTTTTATGCATCAGCATATCTCTTAGATCATAAAGTCACAATCTATAATATATTTATTATGGTCATATCGTGTTAGCATAAACTACATCATCGTCACATCATCGCATCAATCCTTCATCAAGGATTACTATAAAATAGCTAATAGAAATATACTTCAAGATTCATGATCACAACAACACTTCTTTATCACATAAATCACTTCATCAAATTAGGGCATTCCATTTTACCATATGTCATAATTATTTACATCATTAAAACATAACCGCAGTCAACAAAACATCTTGAATATCAATCTCATTGTTACACTTATATAATCATGGTTACCATGCTTATCACAAACATTATCAATAATATCTAGTTACCATCTACTAGAATCAAGGTTCTAGCCTTCTTTATGCGATTGAGATATCCAAAATGATAGATGTTAGCCAAACATCAAGTATACAAGTATATCAAAGATCAATATTAAGTAGCTTCATAGAATCAAGAAGTTCATTATGTCTAAAAGGTAAGATACTTGTTGACTACCAAGTGCATCATTTCATCATAGGTATCCTGAATCAAACTTCCTTTCATAAACATATATGAGCCATTTTTGAAGAAGACATTCTCATCATACCTTAGGGCTTACCTTGCAATCCAATATTACAACTAAAACATAACATTGAAACAATATATCATGCATAACTTGTAGTATTCAAATGCATGTGCACCTTCTTATTTTACATAGGAAACTTGTAGAACTTTGTCACATTTACTAGATCCTCTCTTCCTACATTAGCCATGCTCCCCAACAAGGATTCACTTATCACAACTCATCAAGATGTTAGACGCACCAAAATACTCAAATATACATTCAAGAAGTATAGGTAATAATAATAAAAAAAAATAGATCTATAATTCTAAACAAAAGTAAAGACATAAAGGAGCATGATAAATCAAGAAATACGTATCTTCCATAAGAGGTGATCATCTCCCTCTTGAACTAACCTTCTAGGGTCATCACTATCCATAGTATACTTGTTGCATTCAATATATATTCATCAACTTCATCAGCAACCAAGCCTAATAGAAGCTATCCCATCTAGGGCTTCATCAATTTTTTCACAACTGCTTGAGCATCTCCACATTCACCATGATAGGGTATCTAGATTTCATATCTCAAATCTTTTCCATAAACAAGGGTTAAGCCCTAACCTCATAGTATCCATCAAACCCTAATATCCAAATTGCTTAGCGTTTCCTTCAAACCCTGGAATTATTTTATGTCTGCTCTATCCTCTCTTGCTTCCATAAATGGTGTCATCATAGGGGTGATCTCTATGACTTTTCTTCAGCTGAGCTCTACCACCGTGTAAATTTTTCTTAGGTCTATATCGTTCTTTCCTTTGATAATTGCATTTCTTCAGTTACACATCAAATTCACTCCATAAGATCATAACGTTATTTTTATTTACATAATTATTGAGAAACATATGCAAAAATGTAGAAATAAAAATATCCTCATCATGAATGCAATGTAACATAAAGGAACAATAGAGGAAAAGAATTCACACATAGAGACACCAGAATTGGTCGGAGACCAAGGAAAAGGCCACTATGGGGAAAACCCTTTCAAATTGTTCTTCTCATTATATTTTAATTGAATGATTTAACAAAAGAGAGTACAATGATCCATATCTTCATCCATACAACTATCTAATAAAAACAACTAAATAACATCCATGAAATGAACCCAACAATGCTCATACCCAAAACCTTGATTTTGAAGCATGTACTGAATTTTCACTACCTGTGGTCAACTGCCAAACACTCCAATCAATGTGCGAAAACTTTGGACCACTAAAATTTCAACATTTATGTCTTAGTCGCATGGAGGAGGAGTCATGTGTGAAACTGGGAGGTTCCAGTTGGTCCCTTGAGCCTATAAGTTAGCAACTATAGTCAAAATCAACCTTTGTACAACCTGTGACTATGATTCAAAAAACCTACATGCTAGTCACATGGAAGACGAGTTGTTCGTGCGATTGAAAAGCTTAGATTTCAGAGATGAGCTGACCAATGAGTGAATGAAGTCGATATATCTCTATTTCATACCTGTGACTGAGGCCCAAAAGCTTAAAATAGAAATGTGAGCTTTAGAACCTGCAATTTCTCCTTCGTACAAACCCATTCTCCGCAGATGTGCCTTAGACCTGTGAGAGAAAAAACTAAGAAATAGAATAAAATAATGTCTCATGATTATGTCTAAATGAGGTTGAGTGTTGGGTCCCTATAATACTAGTGATTACCCCATTACTATTGTAGTTGTACCCCTTATTAATATTTTTGTGCCCCTATTATCCCCATATTGTTATTACTGTGCCCCATAGAATCCCTCTATTGTTATTTTTGTGGCTTTATATTATTATTGTTAGGTCGGCTGGGTTATATTGTCTCCTTAGACTCCTATATATAGAAAGGAGGTTTTGTCATTTGAATCATCCAAGAATTGTTCATTCATGTAATGTAAAGGAGGTTTCCCCCTCAAAGAGGCTGAATTCTAAGGCGTTGATCTATCTTTTCTATCTTTTTCTTGAGCTGGTTTCATAACATTTTGTATCAAAGCTTTGGATTCTAGGGTTTCGCTGCTCCAAACAGGTCATCGTGGAATTTTCGCTATAAATTTTTTTCTGTGATGTTTCAGAAGTTGCAAAAAAAACCCATTTGAGAAGAAATCACACTGAACCTCAGATCTCAATTTCAGAGCTGTTTGCACTATATTTGCGGAGATATGATCTGAGGAAGTTGGTCTTTTTGCAGACTCCTGAATTACATTCCAAACAGGTGACCTGGGGAAAAGTGTCATAACTTTCTCTCTGGGGATCGGATTGAAATTTCGTAAGAAGGTACAGAAAGAGGACGGACTATAGTTTCTTGTATGCTTTTTTCAAATCCAAAGGTCAAAACAGTGACTCGTGGCACGTCGTACAACTTCGCTCTACGGAACTAGTATATAATCAAGTCACTGTGGGACATTTCGCATAACTCTTCTTTGGAGATTCCAATTTGGGTCAGACTTGTGGCATTGGAAAGAGGACATAGAGGGCTACTACAAGTCACAAATTCAGATCTAGATGATTGGAAAGTACAAAGATACATTAGAGGCAATATCGAGCTCCTACAAAGTGAAAAAAGGTGTGTAGATTTTCTTAAATTTTTGCTTAAGCTTGGTTTGAAAATTTATTTTGAAGGAATTCAAAGGGCATAGTAGAGCATTATTATTGGTAACTGATGCCCCGAGGAAAGAAAATGCAAACACCTAGGAAGGAACCTGAAAGCTCTAGCATGACACATGAAGAAGAGGAAGAAATGCAACATGATAGATCAAAATTACAAGACCAAGTGAAACAACTGTCCCTTGCACAAAAAGGAACAGAATCTAAGATGGATGGTTTAAAGAAAGGCGTAGAAGCTAAGATGGATTGTTTAAAGAAAGGTGTAGAAGCTAATATGAATGATGTGGAAGCTAAGATGGATGATCTGAAGATAGATTTGAAGACAGACATGGAAGAATTGAAGATAAATATGAATAAGTTGCTACAAGAAAGGGTCACTAATGGTGAAAGGGTAGTAAAGGAAAATCATGATGAGAACAAAAGAAATGTTAATCATGATTCCATAGACTCTAATGTTGGATCAAAGACCCACCATATTCCAAAAATCGATATGAGGAAGTTTGATGGCAAGGATCCCGCAACATGGATATTACAGATGGAGCAATTTTTCGATCTCAATAATGTGCAAAACACACAAAAGGTACGTATTGCAACTTTATATTTGGAACCAAATCAGTTTGTATGGTATCAATAGCTTTGCTCTCATAAACAATTTATCACTTGGGCAATTTTTACGGAAGAATTGATAGCATATTATGAGGATACAGAAAGCAACACTTTTTTTATCCAATTGATAAGTCTCAAACAAAAGGGTTCAATAATGGAGCACATTGAGGAGTTCCAAAAATTGAACATAAGGGTAAAGGATATTCCAGAGGAGCATAGGATTGATGTGTTCATAGGGTCTTTAAAGGATAATATCCAACATGATGTTCACCTTTGGGAACCTGATTCATTAGAGAAGCTGTTCAGGTTAGCAAGAAAAATGGAAAGCAAAATTATGGCAACCAGGAAGCATACCACTCACAACTATAAAGACGGAAGTGTTGCTGCCGCTAGTCTTCCACAACCTATAAGGTTGAAACCACAACAATTGGAAGAAAAAAGAGCAAAAGGGCTTTGTTACAATTGTGATAGCAAATACACTAAAGGTCATAAGTGTGCTGAGAAGAAATTATTCTACATAGATTGTGAAGAGGAAGAAGAAAAGGAGCAAGAAAGGTCAAAAGAAGAGGATATACTCCAGGAACAAAGCCTAGATAAAGAAGAAATGAATCTGACCATATATTGTAATGCATTGGCAGGAATTACCGCTCCTCAAACCATCAAGATAGAAGGACAAATCAAGAAGAAAAAGGTAATAGTGTTGATTGATTCAGGAAGTACCCACAATTTTATTCATTGTAAGGTAGCAAGAGAATTGAATTGCTTCTTATATCCAGCACCAGAGTGTCAAGTGATGGTTGCAAATGGAGGAACAATAAATTGCTCGGGAAAGTGCCATAATATCAAGCTATCAATGGGAGAATATGTATTGACTAGCCCAATGCTTTCCATTCCAATGGGAGGTGCTGATGTTGTACTAGGAGTCCAATGGCTATAATCCTTGGCTATAATAGCTTTTAATTTTCAAGAACTTTTCATGAAATTTTCTGTGGAAGGAAAGGAAGTTGAATTAAGGGGTATTGCAGGGAAATCGGGAAAGATAATCAGCTCTAACGGTATGACAAAGCTTCTAAAAAAGGAACAAAGAGGTGTAATTGCACAATTATGTTCGCTAGATGTCTCCACAGTGGAATCATCTATTTCTCCAGATCTCCAAAAAGTTTTGGACAATCATTCCAAGGTATTTGAGACTCCCAAAGGTCTCCCACCTATTTGTGATCATGATCATGCTATTCATCTGATTCCCGGAAGTGTTCCTCCAAACATTAGGCCATACAGATATCCCTATGCCCAAAAGAGTGAAATTGAACGTATAGTTGCAGAAATGCTAGAGGTTGGTATAATTCAACCAAGTCAAAGTTCTTTCTCTGCTCCAGTCGTATTGGTGCACAAGAAGGATGGATCATGGCACATGTGTCCAGATTATAGGGAGCTCAACAAGCTCACTATTAAAGATAAGTTTACCATTGTTGTCATTGATGAATTACTGGATGAATTGCATGGATCAATTTACTTCACCAGGTTGGATCTTTGTTCAGGATATCATCAAATCGGAATGAAGATTAAAGACATTCCGAAAACACCATTTAGAACTCATGAGGGTCATTACGAATTTTCGGTCATGCCTTTTGGCCTTACCAATGCACCTTCAACATTTCAAGGTTTGATGGATTCAATTTTCAAACCATTCCTTAGAAAATTTGTGTTAGTATTTTTTGATGATATACTAATCTACAACAAGTCTTGGAATGATCATGTTGAACATGTTGACAGGGTGCTACAACTATTGGAGGAGAAACAATTATATGCAAAAAGATCCAAATGTTTCTTTGGAGTACAAGAGGTGGAATATCTGGGTCATATTGTATCTCATGAAGGAGTTAAGGTAGACCCTAGCAAAATTAAAGCCATTAAGGAATGGAAAATTTCCACATCCATAAAGCATCTGTGAGGATTTCTCAGGTTGACAGGGTATTATCACAAGTTTGTTAAGAATTATGGGAGAATAGCAGCACCACTAACAACATTATTGAAGAAAGATGCATTTTCATGGACTCCAGAAGCAACAAAGGCATTCGAACATCTTAAAGAGGCAATGTGCCAAGCACCGGTCTTAGCTACACTGGACTTCAAAAAAACCTTTATTATGGAATGTGATGCTTCAGGAAATGGAATTGGTGCTGTTTTAATGCAAGATGAAAGACCCATTGCTTTTGAAAGTCATCCAATCAAGGGAAAGTTTTTACACAAAGCTATTTATGAGAAGGAAATGTTGGCAATACTCCATGCACTTAAGAAATGGCGACCCTACCTAATGGGAAGACACTTAAAGGTAAAAACGGATCATGGTAGCCTTAAATACTTTTTAGAACAAATATTATCCTCTGAAGAGCAACAAAAGTGGGTCACAAAGATGTTGGGTTATGACTTTGAAATAATCTATAAAAAGGGGAAGCAAAATGTGGTGGCAGATGCACTCTCAAGAAAGGATGAGGATGTGGAAGCATTGTTGTGCACCATTTCTATTATTTAACCAGATTGGATAAACGAAGAAAGGGAGGAATGGAAGAATGACGAAGAAGTGTGGGCACTTATTCGAAAGTTACAACAAGATTCTAATATGTCTGATACATTTAGCTGGCAAAATGATTCGTTATGGTACAAATATCGCTTATACCTCTGTAAGAATTCCCAACTAAAACAAAAGATTCTTATGGAATTGCACACTTCTCCCTTAGGAGGGCACTCAGGATTTTTAAAAACTTACCACAGGGTTAAGAAGGAATTTTTTTGGGATGGCCTTAAATCAAATATTCAAAAGTTTGTGGCAGAATGTTTGGTTTGTCAAAAAAATAAAGTTGAAAAAATTAAGACGCCGGGTCTATTACAACCTTTATCCATTCCAAGCCAACGTTAGGAGGAGGTTTCAACGGATTTTATCACAGGTTTACCCAAGTCTGAGGGAAAGAGTGTCATCATGGTGGTAAGTTGACAGACTTACCAAGTATGCACACTTTTGTGCATTATCACATCCATTTAAAGCCAGTACAGTTTCTACTACAATTATTGAAACAATTCAAAAGCTACATGGAAACCCAAAGATTATTGTAAGTGACAGAGATCCCATTTTCACTGGAAATTTTTGGACAGAATTGTTTTCTTGTCTTAGTACTCAGTTAGCTCATAGCTCATCTTATCATCCTCAATCTGATGGGAAAACCGAGATAGTAGACAAATGTTTGGAAGGATATCTTCGTTGCTTTGTATCTGATAAACATACACAATGGGTCAAATGGTTGCCTCTGGCTGAATGGTGGTATAACACTTCCTTCCATACAGCAACAAAAATGACCCCATTTATGGCACTTTATGGGTATCAGCCACCATCCATCACATCATATTTAAGAGAAAATTCTAAGGTTCAAGCAGTGGAACATCACATTGAACATCAACAACAAGTCCTCCAACTCTTAAAGGATAACCTCGTGTTGGCATAGAATAGAATGAAAGAACAGGCAGATCAACATCGTAGCGAAAGAAGTTTTGATGTAGGTGATTGGGTATTCCTATGGCTACAACCATATAAGCAAATGTCCCTCAAGCAAGCTAAGAAGGATAATAAATTATCACCAAAGTATTATGGTCCATACAAGGTGTTGCAAAAGATTGGTACTATGGCATACAAATTGCAGCTTCCTGCAGCTTCTCGATTGCACCTAGTTTTCCATGTTTCATGTTTAAAGAAGGTTATAGGTGACAAGCTCCCAGTTCAAACAATATTGCCAGAACTTGATGAGGAAGGAAAAATTATACTGGAACCGGAAGCAATCACAGAAACAAGAACTCGACAGCTACGAAATCGATCAATTTCGAAGTATCTTATCAAGTGGAAGAACTTATCCACTGAAGATTCCACATGGGAGGATGAGAATTTTATAAAGAAGCATCCAGAACTTCTTAAGCGTTGAGGACAACACTTTTTTGAAGGAGAGGGGCATGTTGGGTCCCTATAATACTAGTGATTACCCCATTACTATTGTAGTTGTACCCCTTATTAATATTGTTGTGCCCCTATTATCCCCATATTGTTATTACTGTGCCCCATAGAATCCCTCTATTGTTATTTTTGTGGCTTTATATTATTATTGTTAGGTCAGATGGGTTATATTGTGACTCCTTAGACTCCTATATATAGAAAGGATGTTTTGTCATTTGAATCATCCAAGAATTGTTCATTTATGTAATGTAAAGGAGGTTTCCCCCTCGAAGAGGCTGAATTCTAAGGCATTGATCTATCTTTTCTATCTTTTTATTGAGATCGTTTCATAACATTGAGGTGATTTGTATTTATAGCCTTCCCAAGGGTGTCCAATTTGTTTTAGAGCAGACCTAATCAAATATGTAAATTTAGGTTTATAATTAAAAAATACATTTTCCCTTGACCAAATTTGATGATATTTAGGTGATTTTGGTCCTCTCAAAAAGAGAAATTCAATGAATCCATAATCTAAATTAAATGAGCTTCCAAAGTGGAATTTTTCCCCAATTTCCAATTTTGACACTCATTGCTCTTAGAGCCTTTCCTCCAATTTTGGAAACATTTATTATAGTTATTAGCAACAATGAAAGGTTCCAACATTTAGTTAGCTAGTGAGAAATTTTACTCAATAAGAGACCATAATGATTTCTAGAGAGAGAATTCAAACGCATGAAGGAGGAGAACCCTCTACATTTTGTTCGAAAATTATATATTATAGAGCAATGGAACACATAAAATATATTGCATAAATATAAACACATAAACCAAGAGAGACATAGATATACGTGGTTCACCCAATTTGGGCTACGTCCACAGAGAAACAACCATTCCTTCCTTTTATATTATCCAACAAAATGAAGACATACAACCTACAGTAGATCTGTTGTAAATTCTTCTTCGATTTCACACAATCTCCTCTCTCTTTCTCGTTTAGAATATAGATCTACATAGATGCAATACAAGTACCTCAGATATAGAAAGGGGTTTCCTTCTAGGGAAAAAAACCCTAAATTAAACATAACTTGTATCATCAAATCTCTGCCTAATGAACGACCCAGATTGACTACGAAATTACATCATTTTACAAGGCCATTTTACATCTGTTTTTAGCTTTGGGGGCACTGCCCCCGATCCCCCGCTAGGGGGGCTCCAAATAATCGGTGTCCGCCCCCGGCGGCGCACATTTATGGGTAGTGTTGCTGCCACATTATGAAATGGGGTCCAATGTGGTGATACCTCTAAATAAAAAAGTTAATGGGACTCCACACCCAACACATTTGTTTCTCAATACAAGAAGAGGAAAGGAAGAGGAATACCATCTAATTCAATAAATCTTGCTCCAACGTCCAGGGAGGCTAAGAAGAATGATAGGGCACAAGGAACTATTACATATTTAATTTTTCAATTTTCATAATCGAGGTCACTATGCCTGAGATTGGCTTGATGAGAATGATTCTCCTAGATTCTAGAACAACAATCAAGTAGATCAGTGATCTTAATAGAAAGTTGTTTCCAGCCATGGTTATTACCCATTGTATTTTTCCATGGTATCCTTCCCTAGTAGTTACCCATGGTATTATAACTAAATAAGGATATAAATAACAAGCATCACTTTGTAAGAAGAAAAATTATTCCACCATGATGTAGTTGGGGAATTTTCTTGATTTAATAAAGAGTTATCTTTAAGTTTAGGTTGAGACTTATTCAATGATTTTTTTTTGTAATATTTGATTTTTTCTATCCTCTTTGGGTGTTGAAATATCTAGTATCTTAACCCCCTGAGAATTTGGATTAGTTACAATCTGGTACCAAGCCCAAGCATTCAGATCCTTTTAGCTTTGATGGTGTCGATTCTGAGGAAGAGAGGAAATGACCATCGACTAATGATGTTCGACAAATTTTTTATAGCTCCATCAACTGACCATGTCAGGGTGTGAAAATACAAAAAATCCTTTAGATTCACAACCAAATTGGATGGATATCTCAAATCTATACTCACTCTTGGTAGATGTAGGAACAAATGTTATGCACAATATATGCTCTCACTAAGTGGCTAGGAGATATATGGAATGACATCCACACAGTGAGAACCACTAAACATGTTCTCCTCAACAATTTAATATTTAGGATTACTTGGTTCAGTAATCCATTTGTGTGGATAAGCCTTGAACAAGATCAAACTAGGAGCTACTCCTCAAATCTATATGACACCATAGGTGATGTTGCAAAAAAAACTTAGGAAAGGGTGTCTACGCAATCCATTTGATTATTCCATGGATTCACAAATTTTGGGTAATCTAATGGGAATTAAAAACCATGGCACCAAAGGGTTCCATTCAAGTTCATAGCAAAAAAAAAAAAAAAACTCCAAATAAAAATCAATAGGACGGGAATCGCCTACTCTGGTACCAATGATCCATATTTTTCTTTTTGGGTGGGGTGCTGGGGCCGCAGAGATCCTAGATATTTGAACACCCAGATAGTATAGAAAACATCCAATGTTGCAAAACAATGCATTGAATAACTCTCAACATAAACTGAAGAATAACTCTTTATTAAATCAGGGAAGTTTTCCAAACTATATCATGGTGGACTAATTTGTCTTCTTACAAAGCGAGGTTTGTTATTTATAGCCTCTTTTAGTTACAATACCATGGGTAATTACCAAGGGTGGATACCATGGGAAAATACCATGGGTAACTACCATGGTTGGAAGTGACTTTCCATTCAGATCAATGATGTTGGCTCATTTGACTGGTTTCGCTAGATTTGGTCAAGGAAAACCTAAGTCAAGTTTTAAGTGGGGATATCTATAAGGTAAACTTGAGTTAGTGAAAGATTCAAAGTTGCTTAGGAAACAATGTTTGTTTTGGGCACACCATTTTTGTTTCCCGTTGGTTTTTTTCACTTAGATTACATATAATGAATCCTTTAAAATGTGTTGAAAGAAACTATTGTAAGAGTGGCATGAATGTGAGTAGTGAAGTCTCACTTTGATGATTTGACACTAATAGAGGATTAAATTACTTGATTTCTCTCTGAATTGGGTTTTTCTAGGATAAAAAATTTTGTTTACAATTTATGATTTGTTGCTCATAAATTTAAATTTCTCCTTGGTATATTTCTCAACATAATTGAAAGCATATCCATTTTCACATCCATGTAGCTAGACAACCTCTCTCTCTCTATATTTATATATTGATCTTTTGTTGATCTATACCTTGACCTGAACTTTTGAAATTATTTTCACTAACTACATCAACATGATATATCATTAAAACATCACATGTCCAGTGAAGGGGAATCATTCCCCTTCATCATGGCCACCATAACCTTTCACTACATAGAAACTCTCTTCATGGTTATTGAAATCTGATCCACTAGTCCTAAAATATGGTCAAGCGTAGTGGCCTCAACTTATTCACTATAATTTTAAAAAGATTCATATGTTATTTTCTATCCCTTGAAGCCTTCTTCTCATTATCTCACACTACCATGGCAATTATTGAAATATTTTTCCTATGAAAAACCTAAATCATCACAACACTTTGTTCAAATGATGGGATGGTTTTGTCTTATCATATTTTAATAATCAAACTTTAATCAACCTTAACATTGACAAGGTTATCAATATATTTTCATCTACCTTTGGAAAAAACACTTGAAAACCCTCATTCTTCATTTCTACCATTGTCTCTTGGAGGAAGACATTGTTGGGAAAAGTGAGATGAGTTTTGTAGTTTCATTGCCTCCTAGGAATCCAACTAACATTATGTGACTCCTTGCTACATTCTCCCCTAACAATGAATGATCCATTGTTTATTTCAACCTTAACCTTTTCTTTTCTTACTCCAACCATGTAAAACCATAGCTTATATGACGTATCATCGTCCATCATATCTTACAAGACTCAAAATTTCTCAACCATGTCTCATTTAATTGAAGAAGGAAAAGTCTCTACAAAAATGTGGTTTTCATTATCAATTGTTGTAGGTCCTATTTTTTTGTCGAATGGTAGACATTCACATTCTGAATACATATAGGAAAAATCCTTTCCTTTCATTTCAATCCATAGATCAAAATTCTACCCTCAAAACCACATAGCTAGGAAGACATCGATAAATTTACTATAGGAAATCAAATAAAATATCATCATTGTAGCTAGATTCATTTGGGAATAGTTTTTTACTTTCCTAAACATAAAAATAAAATCAATCAGATACTTCCACAATTATTCATATTGTTGTTGAATATTTCCAGAGGTGAACTGTGTAATGTTTTTATTTTTTATTTTTTTTCTGAGGATCAAAAGCAATAGACAATTCTCTTCTTGAAATCTCCAACAACAATAAAAATAAAACTTCATTGGCGATGAGAAATGGTTCTTCCATTCAACTTTATAGAAAATACATCCAAAACCTCACACATTTCTTAAAAAATTATTCCAATTCATTCCTACATAATTCTCTACCATAATCTATCTGTGACACCTTAATTTTCTTCTCTATCTGATTCTCCAAAAGTTCCATAAACACATTGAATTTATAAAATATGTCAAATTTATTCCACATGAAATAAATCCATGTATTCCTTGATAATCCCTTTATAAATGAGACATAATACAAATACTTACCAAATGATGGAACTGACAAAGGTCCAAGCACATCACTCTACACCAACTATAATATTCCATCTAACATCATGTAATTAGAGGAGAATCTTATCCAATTGTTCTTCCCATATAAACCGTGTCCATATAAAAAAAAATATAGAGAGGAATTAGAAATACCTTCTACCATATCATTCCCATTTAGTAGTCAAATGATCTTCTCTCGAAGATATCCTAGTCTTTGATGGCACAACATTGTCTTTTGTCCAAATATTGTAAGGATTTTTCCTTCTTCTACTCCACTCTCAAGAAAAATGAAACTATGATACCCATTACTAATAGTGTTTCATAGCAGATTACAAAAATCCATAATCCAAACTCCCCCTAGTAATACGATTTATCATCAACCCATGTTGTAGGAATCCTTTCCAAGCACCCTTTTGAACACCTGCATCAATTATCTTTCTTACATAAATCAAATCATTGGTCAGCCCAAGGATGTGTAGAACACAAGGGAGTGTTCTAATCCTTCTACCCATGTTATTCAAGTTGAATTTTTCTCATTCCATGATTCTAGCTATTGATTCATCCACTAGGAAGGCATTTCCACCACCATATATTTCATAATTGCAAAGCCATCAAATGTGAGGAGTGATATTAAAATATGCACCTAAGGCAACCATCCATACCTCATGATCTACATGTGTAATTATTGATATCAGGTACACATCCATTCCTTCATATGAGGAGGATTTTCCTTTTGTAGAAGGAGGATCTTAAAATCATTTCCCTTTCTTAACAATTTTGGAGCTATAATATTTCTTATAATGCCCTTGTTTTCCACATATCCGGTATAACTTTATGAATTATCATGGATATTTAGATCTTCCACTAGATTTAGATTTCCCAATCCTGGGCATATTTTAATCTCTATTCCGATAGTCCTCTTATAAACAAGGCATATCCATTATGACTTTCCATTTCTTTCTATCTCAACTCCTCTGTTAACAAGGATGAGACTATTTCATCAAAGCTTAAATTAATTGCATTACTACCTATTGTAAAAACTAGATAATCCTATTAGTCTAGTAGAGAACATAAAAAAATGATACTTTATTATCATTATGAAAACTTAATATCAATAGATAATGGCTCACTTTCCACAATATTTGTAGAAATTAATGTGTAGATTCAATATTGATCATGAAATTTACTAAATCACAAGACTTGAAGCTACTCTACTGATCCGAAGAGGTTAATTCACCATCTCAAATAATAATCATAGGGATACAAAAGGAAACATCACACATGCACAAATATTTAACTAGGGGAAAGAAAATGCTCAAAATCTATTACTATCTACATTGCATTAATCAGAGAATAGAGAAGACATACAATGTTTGCTCAAGCCTGAGCACACCCTACAAGTGTTAGTCTATCCCTCTACGTTACCAACTGAATGTGGCCAACACTTAGCCAATTTCAAGCCTTCCCAACCTTCTAATTCTTTGTGTTGTTCCTCTAAGAATTTAGCCCCTATTAATTAGGAATTTCACACTTTGGAATTGCATAATTTCCTTAGGTCCATCCTCTGACTGCATGCACAATCTGTACAGATTGGAATATGCTACAACTAATAATACACTTCTTTGGAATATCCATCTAAACTACGTAACTCGAGTTCTCTACATCCATGAGCTAATTTAGGCTAATTAATTAGTTATATTTATGATCAATGAGTGTGGTTCAAGTTCCACTTCCACTGGTTCCTCCAACAATTACAACTAGTTTAAATGACCATAACTCAATTTAATTGAATTAAATTTCTACAACTAAAATTAATTCAAACTAGGCTCTTAAAATTTAGGAACCCGCTACACACAACTGAACTCCATGTCCCTAACTCCAATTAACTGAGCTAGACTAGTATTTTTTGGGAATCGACTCAAGTACACTCAACTTCAACTCATGAACGCGAATTGACTATTCTCTACTGAGTGACAAGTTCTATGTAACCTTAGTTAACTCGTCCAAGTTGTCCGCCAATGTGGAAATTCATATATTTTCAATTTTAATTAAGGAAAAAATAAAATTTAGGCTTTCTTGTTGTATTTTGAACAATATTGAAGGAAATCAAATGCTTTGTCACCAAGTCTCCATTTATTCCTTAGGTTATACATCTTATTTGATGCAGGAACATCCAGCTCAACAATTTAATTGTATTGTAGTAGACATAGGGGGTCTTGTGTTTTCAAGGAAGTTGGTTTCCTGAGTATTAAATTTATGTAATTATTAAGGTTTTAAGTGATTTTAATGAGAGAAACTACAATAGGGATTAATTAAGTATTGTGAGGCATATTTGTAAATGTTCTCGAATGTTGGAGAACATAAGAAAATTAGGATAGTTGAGAGATTGAGAAATTTGGGAATTAATTGTAAAGCTTAGATTAGGAATTAGTTGATGATTTTGTGGATTAGAGAGCATCCTTAGAGATAAAGAAGAGATTTTAGAATTTTTTTGAGAAGGTTATGGATCTAAACCAAGAATTGGTTATAGAATCATTTTGTATAAATGTAAGCCTAAAAGGAATAGAAAAGGGTTAGCCAATCGAGGAACTAGAGAATGATTTAGTTAGATAAGGTTGATTGTAAGCCTACGGGCAGGAAAGGAAATGGCCACTAATAGTGAAGATCACGCTAGAAAGGAATCCTTGTAATTATTTGTTTATTAATAAAGATAACTTGATTTTTGAGTTTGTGTGGTGTGAATGGAGCAGTTGAATGAATTTTATGTGGGTTTTAGTAATTTTGCATAACATAGGTTTGTAGATGTGCAGAACTACAAACGAAGTGTAGAGAAGTGCATTACAAGTTCATACACCGATAGTATGGGAGAAAACCTTCAATGTTACAGTGAAGGTATACTATAAGGTTCTTAAAACCTAAGGAGTTACACAACAGAAGCATAAAGGTGAGAAGGAATAAAATAATGGAGCAGAGATCAAAATCAGAACAAGTGAAGACCAGAAGGTGAAACCACATACATAGACAAAAAGCCAAACAAATGGACTATTACACAGTAAGAAACAAAAGAATGTAGTAGCGAAGCACAATCGTTGGATCAATCAGATCAACGAACGAGATTGATGGAGATAGAAGGCCAAGATTAAATCACATAGAATAAAGTTAAAAAGATGGATGGTGAAGATTAAGTCCATGTGCAAAATAGGAGAGCGGTCTTCATAGGCGGTAAGTAGTCTCTCGCATGCCCTCAAAGTGGAAAACAATATTTCTATGAGTTCACGTGATTAGCCTTAGGGGGTCGACACGTTGATGAGCCCCAAATTTGGTAACATTTTGGGCTCATTTGGCCTAATTATCCTTGTTCAATCCTTCATTTTTCATAACTTATGCATTATTTTTTTAGTATGTTTATGTCATTTGTACGAATAAGGGTAGTCACTCTTCCTAGGTGGCTAACACGTGCTCATTTCAGGTTTTTTTGACATATGTTGGAGCAAAACCGAGCAGTCATGGGCTAGGAGACAGCCAAGCTTGGGTTGAGGATTCGTAGGGGGGTTGTCTATGGCATTAAATAGCCTCCCTTGGGATCTTCACCCCCAACTCCGAGCTCCAAAGGCCACCAAAACCAGATCTAGAAGGCAGCCAAACAGATTTTTGAAGGAGTTGTTCACTCACAGTTTGGGCAGCCAAGTCCCATAGATTTAGGAGGCCAGCTAGGGCCTCGTGGTGTATAAATGTTAAGGCCTCAGCCTTCGTGAGGGACTTTTGGAGACTCTTGCATACTTTTCACTACAGTGCTGCTAGCTACATTTTGTTCTCTTGTAGCCATTCTTGGCATAACTCTTGACTTATAATTATTTTTTGATAATGAGAAGCAGTCCGATTTGATATCAGCTCTGAGTTTTCTATAGGATCCATAGCTCTCGGGGTTGGGCCCAACCTGAGAGCCTAGGGCCTCCTTCTTTGTATTGTTATATTTTCTTTATGCATCGTGATTTTCCTTTTATGCATTTGAAATGTGTTTCTGTTGAGCAAGATTTAGTTGTGTTGGTTAAATAGGTCACTGTTGATAAATAGAATTGCTTCAGATGTGTAGAATAGATTGGTAGGACAATAACAAATAAAGCTCCAAGAAAAAGGGTTGACAATACTCTCAGTTTCACCTCTCCCTTATTGGATCAGGGGCTGGAATTGTAGAAACAATGCTGCCCAACAAAAACACTAGTTTGCTTGACCATGCACTCTTCGGTGTAATGTTTTCATTTGTAGAAGTTAGTTATGCATTTAGACCTTTGAAATGTTTCTTTGCTTAAGTGTTGTACATGGTTCTCTTTATAAATAAAGCTACTGTTCATTTGTTTCATTGACAGTTAGAATAGATTAGCTAAGATTTCGATTGTGTGCAGGACTTGGTTGATCCAGTTAAGAGTACACCGTGTAGGGCATCTCCACCACTCTCTCATCCACCTAAGCTTCGGCCAGGCCAGCTGCTCCATCTCCTAGTTAGGTTCCTCGTCTCACAATTGTTCTTCTGCCCACGTAACCTTACCTTCTTGGTCCTCCATTGTCTTAGCCTTCTTTAAGCCAAGTCAGCCTTCTACACCCTCTCACCACTCCATCCATCAGCCCCTGGGTCATTTTAGGCCCCTATCCTACCTCCCTATCCATCCATGCATCTTCCCTCACTCACCCATCCTCTAAAAATCCACTTTATAAACATCCTATAGAAATTTCTGAACATCCTGTAGAAATCTCTGAACATCCTGTAGAACCCCTGCAGACTTCCTGTAGAAGCTCCCAAATGAGGTTTCTTGATAGCCAAACTTTGTGAAACTCTCTGGAAGAGTGTTAGGGACTCCTTAGACCCTCTCTAAACATTCCCAACCTTTTCCAAGCATTTCTCCTCCTTGATCCACCCCTGCACAGTAAAAAGCCAGTTAAAAGCACATGCATGATACTTCTAATAACTTACTCAAAAATACAAAAAGATGTTTTCTTCAGATAAAGGTAGTCTAGACACATGCATTTCACCTTCATAGAAGTAATGACATCTCTCTTAATAGTTTGCATTCTCTCCTTTGCATCAGTAGGACTAGCTGGTAGAATTAGGGTTTGCTAGGGTTTGCATTACGTATTGGCTTTCAGTTTCATTCCGCAAGTAGATTAGCTTCCTTTGAGTTAGCTTCCATCCATCGGTTAAAAAGCTTCTTCTAAGACCTCATAGAAGTTGGCTTGAGCCCCTAGCGGATTTGTGCCAGTTGACCAAGTGACAGCTGCGGCAAGAGCTAGTACTTGTGCATACAGCACCGTCGCTTCCAAGTTTGTTACGAACTACTGGGTTGATAAAAGTAAAGAAGGAAGTCCCAGGAGTTGCAGCATTATTGCTGCAATACTGGAGCCCACCATCTTTTTGGTGTCGTTGCCGGGGAAGCGTCAGAGTATTGGTGATTGTTGCTTTTCTTCTATTTTCCTACTCTCACCTTCTGCTAATTAGTTTATTTCATTTTCATTCTGCAATTTCATTTCCGCAAAAGTAGAGTAGATATTTCTTACTTTCATAGATTAGCATTTCAATTCTGCAAGCGTAGATTAGCATTTCAATTCTGCAATTTCGATTCTACAATTTCAATTCTGCAAGAGTAGATTAGCATTTCAATTCCGCAATTTCAATTCTACAAGCATAGACTAGCATTTCATTCCTGCAATTTCATTTGAGAAACATAGATTAGTCATTTCCTGCTTTCATTTCAATTCCGCATTTTCATTTCAGCAAGATAGCTAGTTGCAGTTCAATCTATTTTCAGTTTTGCAGGTGCCAGAAGGAAAAAAAAAGCAAAAAGCAATCAAAAGCCTTTCCATTTCATGCCTCGTAGGAACAGAGATAAAACCGCCAAATTCTTACCCAACACCCCCACCACTTCACTGAGTCACCCTTCTCTCTTCTTTGGTGACAGTGATCCAGAAGAACCTATAGGTGAGCTTCCTGAGATATAGGAAGATCCTATAACAGAAGAAGAGTTAGAGAACACTCCATCTGAAGCCATGGCTAAAAACTGAAACGGTAGAAGAGAAGATGAGAGAATAGAAGGTGGCTTTCCCATCCGAGAGACCAATGGAGACATGAAAATGAAAAACATAAGCCCCTCCGCTTTACCTCACTTCCATGGATTGACTACTGAAGACCCTGATACCTTCCTGTTTGAGTTTGTTGTCCTTTTTCGAACCTATGACTATATAGAAGATGAGCAAAAATTGAAACTCTTTCCCTCTACCCTTAAGGATGCAGCATTACGCTGGTTCATGGGGTTACCTGGAAACAGTGTCACCACTTGGGCTCAGATGCAGCAAGATTTCAATACCAAATACCAGGACTACTGCAGGTCCAAGGAAGCCAAGGGAGAAATCTTTCGGATGACCATGGGAAATGATGAGTCTTTAGAAGATTATGAGGAAAGGTTCCAACTTAGCTATAAACGGGCCAGGTGCACACTTGACCCTGAATCTCTCAAGTTGGTCTTGCTCCGAGGAGTCCCTGAAGAACTTCTAGATACCCTTCACATGCTAGCTGGAGGAGATATTTAGCAACTACCTTATGAGGATATAAACACTGTGTTTAGAAACAAGTCTAGGGTAGCCCGGAAAAGAGGCAGGGGAAACCCACTTTCAGCTAGTACTACTTTCTCCAGGCATGAGTTTGTTAATCAGCTGGAGGACCTCAAAAGTGAGGTGAGATAGACCATTGCCATGCAACTTGATACATTCCGAATCCAGAAAAACAAAGAGGAAGTTGAGAGGGCTTTGGCCATCTTCTGTCCTAGGTGTACAAGGAAGCATCCCAAGAACGAGTGTCTATTACACTCCGTAGAGGTATGTTTCGTTTGTGAGGAGGACCACCCCACAAACCAATGCCCAACCTTACCTAGATTTAAGGCCATATACCAAGGAACTGAGGCACCCACTGAACCTCTTTACTTCCTCAACCAAAGGAGGCTGCATGGACCTAGACCTTACCAGTAGGGGATGCAAGGGACATCCCAAGCTTATTATAGCCCCAACCAATCTGCTCCTATGCCTTCTTGGGGTCCCCCTGCTCATCCTTCCTAGTCTGTGCCTCCTCCATGGTCCTACCCACCTCCATACCATATTCGGCCTACTACTCATTCGTTTCACTCACATGTCCAGCCACAGCCTCAGTGGAATGCACCTCAACCGGGGTGGAGGCCCCAGTACAACACTCCTCCCACCATTTTGCCTCCACCACCAGCTCAACCACAACCATTACCTCCTTCTCCTCCAAGACAACCCCAAATGCCTACTCAACCGAACCTGAACCGCAACAACTGACAGTCCTAGCAGGTATATACTGGGGAAGCAACATGCCCTACCTATGCTATGGAAATCCAGGAGATCAACCTGCGATCCGGGAGGACTCTTCCGGATCGCCAACCTCCTCCCCCAGAGGAAGAGGAAGATAAATAGGAAAGTGAACCCAAAGCCATTCCACCCTTTCCTGAGAGACTAACAGTAACCACACAACCCGACCCAGAAGAGAATGAGCTTCTGGGAGAACTCAAACAGTTGTGTGTGAAAATACCACTTCTCCAAGCCATCAAAGATGTACCAATATACAACAAATTGGTTAAGGAAAAGTGTTTCAGGCACCCAGGCAGGCGAAAAAGAGATGCCTCGACTATCAATGTCATAGGACAACTGTCTGATCTTATGTTGGGGCAAGTAATCTGTTCAAAGTATTTGGATCGTCGGAGTCTTGTAGTTGATGTCCACATCAATGGCACCATCATACCCCACACCTTGATTGATTTAGGGGCTGCCATTAATGTGATGACCAGGGATACCATGCCCAAACTCAACCTTCAGGGTTCCTTAAGGAAGACCTCGATAGTCTTGCAGTTGGCAGATCGCTCCACCGTGACTCCCGAAGGGATTGTGGAGGATGTCTTGGTCTCTGTTGACTCTTGGGAGTATCCTGCAGACTTCTTGGTTCTTCAACCAAAGGCAAAGCTTACTAGATACCCCCTTATTTTGGGAAGGCCTTGGTTAGCCACTGCGGATGCTTACATAAGCTGCCGAGCAGGAAACATGACCATCAAAAATGGTCCTATGTCCAAGCAGCTAGTCCTATACCCTCTTGCCCAACCTCTATTAGAGCATGACTTACCACTTTGGTTGGAAGAAGGAGAAGAGGATGAGGTGTAATCTGTACCCTTATGCACCTTAGACACCACCAGGGGAGCTCCTCAAACCGAGGATGATTTGATTGAGACCTTGATTCAGAATCCGCCTCCCAGTGCATTGTCCTTAGAGAAATTGGTGGAGGATACTCAAGCCAGCACCTTAGTGGACCTTTGTGTGACTGATCCAACCTCTCCCAGAATTAAAAATGTGGAGTTTGGCCCCGAGAGAACGTTAAAGATCAGCTCCTCCCTATCTCCTTCCCAGGAAAAGGAGCTGTATAGTCTGTTGTCCAGTCATCTAGATGCTTTTGCTTGGAGCTATATGGAGATGAAAGGAGTCCATCCTTCGGTCTGTACCCATCACATCTACATTAAAAAAGATTGTAAACTGGTCAGGCAACCTCAGAGGAGAATGAATCTGGCCCTTAAGGACATTGTCAAAGAAGAATTGCAAAAATTGTTGGATGCAGGATTCATCTACCCCATCTCGGATAGCGAGTGGGTGTCCCCTCTGGTGTTGGTACCAAAGAAAAATGGAAAGTGGAGAATCTGTGTGGACTACCGAGAACTGAACAAAGCCACCAAGAAAGACCACTTCCCTCTGCCTTTCATAGATCAAGTGTTGGATGGACTGGCGGGGAAGAAGTTTTTCTCTTTCCTAGATGGGTTCAGTGGGTATAATCAGATCCAAATCAGCCCAGAAGACCAAGATAAGACCACCTTCACTTGTCCTTGGGGTACCTTTCCTTACCGAGTCCTTCCCTTTGGGCTATGCAATGCTCCTGCCACTTTCCAAAGAGTAGTATTCAACATCTTTTCCGAGTTGGTCCATGATTTGGTGGAAATCTATATGTATGAATTCACTCCTTATGGGTCCAACTTGCAGGAAGCATTGTCCAATCTGGGAAAAGTTCTGACCAAGTGCATAGAGATGAATGGTGGGCTCCAGCATTGTAGCAATAATGCTACAACTCCTGGATCTTCCTTCTCTAATTTTATCAACCCGGTAGTTCGTAACAAACTTGGAAGCGATGGTGCTGTATGCACAAGTACTAGCTCTTGCCGCAGCTGTCACTTGGTCAGCTGGCACAAGTCCGCTAGGGCTCAAGCCAACTTCTATGAGCTCTTAGAAGAATCTTTTTAACTGATGAACGAAAGCTAACTCAAAGGAAATTAACCTACTTGCAGAAAGGAACTAAAAGCCAACAAGAAACACAAACCCTAGCAAACCCTAATTCTACCAGCTAGTCCTACTGATGCAAAGGTGGGAATGCAAACTACTGAAAGAGATGCCATTACTTCTATGAAGGTGAGATGCATGTGTCTAGACTACTTTTATCTGAAGAGAACACATTTTTGTATTTTTGTTCAAGTTGTTGGAATTATTATGCATGTGCTTCTAACTGGGTCTTTACTGTGCAGGGGTAGATCAAGGGGAGAAATGCTTGGAAGAGGTCAGGAAGGCTCAGAGAGGGTCTAAGGAGTCCCTAACATCCTTTCAGAGAGTTTCACAAAGTTTGGATGCCAAGCAACCGTGCTTATGAGCTTCTACAGGAAGTCTGCAGGGGTTCTACAGGATGTTCAGAATTTCTACAGGAAGTTCAGTAATTCCTACATGATGTTCTATAATCGGATTTTTGGGTGATGGATGAGTGGAAGAGGCTGCATGGATGGATAGGGAGGTAGGAGAGGAGTTTGTGATGACTTAGTGACAGAGAGATGAGATGAAGAGGGGGTGTGCAAAGCTAGGTTGTCTTGAAGAGGGTATAGGGAATGGAAGGCCGAAGGAGGTAGAATAACGAGGGTGATAGAATAGTTGAGAGACAAGGGGTCTAATTCGGAGATGAGTAGTTGGCCTGGGCACGGCTTAGAAGGACAAGAGAGTGAGGGAATAGCACTGCACAGTGTAAATGAAACAAATCATCCACGTCCTGCACATAACCGAAATATCATTAACCTATTCTAACTGTTTAATAACCCAAAGAACAACAACGTTATTTCTAAGGAAAATCATGCATGGTACTGAAGCAAAGAATCACTCCAAAAGATCTGAACGTATGGACACTTCTACAAACAAAAATATTGCATCAAAGATTGCATGAACACGTAAACCAATGTTTTTGGTGGGTAGCACTGCCTGCAATTCCAGCCCCTAGAAAGAGGTGAAAATGAGTGTGCAGTCAACCCTTTTTCTGGAACCTTTATCAACTCCAATCTCTTTACTCTATTCTAAACTGTTGAAGCAACTCTGTCTCATAAGACTAACCTACTTTACCACACCAAGAAATCTAACTCAGTCAAACTGCGTTTCCGAATGCATGTAAAGGGAAAAGAAATATAATGTTGAAAGAAAGATAACAATACAAAGGAAGGAGGCCTTAGGCTCTCAGGTTGGGCCCAACCCCGAGAGCTATGGCTCCTTTAAGAACTCAGAACTGAACTCAAATCTGCCTACTTTCCATTAAAAGATAATAATCATAAGTCAAATAACATGCCAATAATGGCTACAAAAGAGCAAAACAGAGCTAGCAACTCGTAGTCCAGAATGTGCAACAAGGTTTCAAAAGTCCTTTTCGAAGGCTACAGCCTCATCATTTATACATTACGAGGTCCCAAGCTGGCCTCCTAAATTGGTGGGATTTGGCTGACCAAACTAGGAGTGAACTGCTGCTTCCTCAAAATCCATTTGGCTGCCTTCTAACTCGGTTGTGGTGGTTGTCAGAGCTCGGAGTTAGGGGTGAAGATCATGAGGAAGGCCATTCAAAACTGTGGACAACCTTCCTACAAAATCTCAATCCCATCTTGGCTGTCTCCTAGCCCACATCTGCGTGGTTTTGCTCCATTAAATGTCAAAAAACCTGAAATAAGCATGTGTTAGCCACCTAGGAATAGTGACTGCCCTTATTCGTACAAATGACATAAATATACTAAAGAAATGATGCATAAGTTATGAAAAATGAAGGGTTGAGCAAGGGTAGTTAGGCCAAATGAGCCCAAAATGTTACCAAATTTGGGGCTCATCATCACCCCCCAGCTAGAATGATTGCTCATCCTTGAGCAACTAATCCAGCTCCTCGTCCTTCATTGCCTTCACTGCCACCCTCACATCCCAGGCTTCTGCAGTAGTGTCCTCCTCACTGACATGGAACCCAACCTTTCTTTCCACCTCTTCCCACTATTCATGCTCATCTTTCTCTGTGTTGCCTTCCATCAATCCTAACAGCAGAGGTGGGCTTAGCTTGAGGCCAATCCAGCTGGCCTGGAGGTTCTGCATGGACTTCTTATAGAGGGGCACCCGTACTAGAGCTTCCCTCATTCGAGTTGGAGTGTGATATTCCCTGATTTTTAGACTGTGGGCCAATGTGTTCCATCGGCGGGTGCAAGCTTGAACACAGTTGTCCCCTAATAGTCTCTCCATATCCTCGAAATGCGCTATGGCCTGGGCCTGCTGATCCATATATTTCAATAAAGCTTGAGGGTTAGTGGATAAGTGTTGGTGTGCCGATATTCATGCAGTTGGATCCCCTAGCTCTGCTCTAATTAGTAGTGGCTCATGCAACTCTCGGTTCATGACCTCTTTGACTTCTGCTGCTCTCTTGTCTTCATGGTTCAACCATGAGGCAAATGCCATCAACTGCATATCCCCTAAGACCGTGTTGGGATCCCATGAAGTCACATTAGGAAGGGCCAAATTATGGAGATAAAACTCCAATAGTTTGGACTTATCCTCTGATGAACTGGTATTGCATAATTCTGTGAATTGCTGCGGGCCTTGGAGTTGGGAGATACCCCTCTGCGCTAATGCATTGATTTGAAATTACAGCCACTGGTCTCTTAGGTACAGGCCATAGGATTTGGCTGGTTGTCTGCATTGTATAGCATCCATGGCCCAACTGGCCATGCAGGCCAATTGTGCCTCTTTTTGCTGCAACTGCTATTTGAGAGCTTGTATCTCAATTTGTGCTTGCAATTCGTTTTCCTGTAGATGCGAGGTTGGCTCCCCAAGACCGACTTGCAGTCCTTCTCTGCCTTGTTGTTCTGCTGTGATGTCCCCTGAGGATGTGCCCGTTCCTCTCTTCAGTTCCTGTAGCTGCAGTTTAAGCTTCTCGTTCTCTTCCTGTAGGAACACCCGCTGGCAGTTTGCCACGTGTTTGGCCATAGCTAATTCTTTTCGTGCCTCCTTGAGTTGTTCCTCCAAGGGGCCTATATCTGCCATGCCTTTTGATTTAGCTATTTTCATCCACGTGTGCGTTCTCACTCTTTCTTCCTCCAACGCAAAGAAAAGTGGCACAGTGAATTTCTGTGGTATAATTTTTCCAGCTTCTAAGAAGTTATAATATGAGCTAAAACTTGGCTGGGGACTAGGCTCCGGAATATGCTCCTTCTCTTCTTCTCTTGGTGGCTCTACTCCGTCTTCCCTCGGTGGTGATGAGGGTGCCTCTCCCTCCATTCTCTCTGTCTCCTTAAGCTGGGCTAAGGTTTCCTGTAGAGCGGCCTCAACATCCTGTAGCCGGGCTTGTGAAGCCAACCTGTCCATCCTCTCTTTCCAAGTAGTTGTCTTCGGGCTCCCCCGCTCATAAGTGACTGATATTTTTGAGGGGGACCTTTCCCTGGGCGAAGTAGGGGTGTCCTCTATAGTAATTGGGCTGATGGATGGAGGCTGTGGCTTGCCTGTTTTGATTCTCACGCTTCTCCGGGCTTTAAAATACAGAGGGATCTCCCTCTTTTTCTTTTCCTTCGGCTTAGGAGGTGTACTGAGGGCGGCCAACATGGCGGCTGCCTCCCTTTCAAGAATTTCGGCTCTCTTTTCCTTCGGTTTTCCTTTCTCAGGGTTTCCTGTAGAAGGCCCTGTATCAGCTGATTTCTGGCTTCCTGTAGAAGCCGTTTTTGGTTTTCCTGTAGAAACAGGTGGAACCGTTTTAGCCTATTTGGCTGAGGGTGTTTTGCTTTTTGACTTTGCTGATGCTCCTTTGGAGGCCCCTTTACCGACGTGGACTTGCTCAGACCTGTCCACCCTACTTTGTAACCTTTTCTCCCTGGGCGTCAATATGGATTTGTCATCCTTCTCTTCGGCAACCTTTTTCTCTTGTTTCCCCTTTTGCTCTTTCTTCGGTGCTTTGGCCGTGGGTTCTTGGCCTTTTCCTTTCTTCTCTGTGTGTACTGACTCCTTCTCCTCACTGCTGGAGGAACCAATCTCTTTGGTCAACATTTTTATATCGCCATCCTTCGTCAGATTCCGAAAGGCTTCCCACGAGAGAGGGACTTTGTATGTGTGGAGTGCATCCTCCACGAGGAGCTTAATGAGCCCATGATGAGCTACCTGGTCTGGTGTGCCCTCTCGTAATTTGCTGGCACATTCAGTCATAGACTGCAAGAGGAAGTAGGGAATACTTAATTTGTTTTCTGCAGGTAGGTCCATCTGATGCCTTAATTCTGTGAGTAGTCCGAAATGGTACCCATATACAATGCTGAACCGTCCTTCGCACGTGATGTATTTCATAATTTGGAGGCTGACCTCGCTCCAAAGTGGCAGTAAGCTAGCTCTACGAACCCCGTTCTTATCCTCTGAGAATTGCTCCTCTGGTGGAAAGAACTCCTTTTTAGCCTTCTGGCCTAATTTCCTCTCCTCCTTGTCCCACGGTACCCCCATTAGTAGCTCAGTGACTCGGCTGATGAACTGTGGGGTGAGTCTGAGACTCAAACCCCTGAAATTGACAGTGGCCAGCGTTTTTGATTTCGGCTTCAGCGCTCGCAAGAACTCCTCTGCCACCTCATCATCATAACCTTGAAGTTTGTCGATGAATGACATCCATTGCGCACGAGTGAACAGTTCCACCACCTCAGGGTTCTCCCTTAGTTTCTTTGAATCTGTCGGTTCCTTCCTAATGAATCCACTCGGCATGGTGAAAACCTGCTACGTTAGCTGGAGGTGGCGGGTGCGTATCAAAAGCTGGCCTTTCAGATTTCTTTGGGACAGAGCGTAGAACTACGCCTCTGCCACGCACACAATTCGCGAAGATTATCTACAGATGAGCCTTAACAGGGGCTTGATTACAAATCACATCCTGTAGAAAATCCCACATATACTTCGACGACAATTCATGCAAAATGAAGACGACGCTTGCAATTTTGTGATCAGACTGTAGTTTTACGTTTTTGAGAATGTCAACTCTGCCACCCTCGAAACCAATTGCATGGGAGGAATAGGTTCAGGCTTACCTCTTCCAATTCGCCACCTTTGACGTGAAGAGACCAATTTTCCTCGTGGCAGTGAGCTTCCTGTAGCGTAGCTTTCCTGTAGAAGGAGCGCACGGGTTCTGGAGAGCACGGCAGTGGTTCTGTGCCTTCTGTGCTGCTACCAGATGTTCGAACAAGCCAAAGACTTGGAGTAATGAGCTTCAGAGAAATTCGAACGCTCACTCGACTCCAAAACGGCTGATGATGAATGCGGGGGGTGGCGATCTAGCCGAGGGATTTGAATCCCGGCGGAATTCGTGGCGCGGGGGTGAGCTGTCCCTGCCAGACCATTGGACGACGTCACCCACTCATTTCCCTGCAAGTTTCCCTGACTGCCGCATCATTCTCTGCAGATCTGCCACCGTCATTTCTGTTAAAACGCCGCTTCTCCCCGACTGGACACCTCTCACGTGTCTATTACCCATTTTGCTTGCCACGACCGCCACTTTCCAAATCCGACTAGACCATCTGACTGGTCGTCGTGGCCAGTTGAATGGCCATTCGACTGCTCAACCCATTCATTCCCACACTTGCAAACATTTCATAGTATTATTCATGTAATTTGACGAAAGAAGGGTGAGGCACTTACCTGTGCGGCCACGACATGATTTCCAGGTTTCAGGATGATGGTGATTGGATTTACTTGTTGCTGCTTCGTGCACAGGCACAGGGGTTCCTCCTCGCAGACTGCTGCCGGCTACGAAGCTTATTACCTGGCTGCGGATGGTGCATGTGCCCGCTCTCTGTTTTGTAGGCGTCTTGATAGTGTACACTCTAGCTGGCTGAACTGCTACGGGATTCCTGTAGGATGTCCTGTAGCAGTTTTTCCTCCTCGGGTGCATGCGGTGAAGACGGTGGCATCACGATCACGATCGCAGGGCCCTTGGATAGCTGTGATAAGTATTGCATGGCATCTCTGCATCTTTTTTCCATTTGAGAATCGCTTCCTCTGATAATTCAGTGTTCTGATTTGGCTGTGCAGGTATTTCCATTGCATGGCAACTGGGGTGGTAGAAGGAGGCGACAGCAGTGCGTGATGGAGAAAATAGTAGCTTGCATGCCTCCATGCCGGACCTCGGTCGTTAGATTTACTCACAAAGTCAGTTCTGGGCCGTCCAAAGCTTCTACAGGAAGTTTCCTGTAGAAATACAGGACTTCCTGTAGAAAGTCCTGTAGCTTCCTGTAGGAGGCTAAACTGTGATCAAATCGTGCCCAGACCTTGGAAGAGATGAGTGTTTCTGGAGGGAGTGCTGGTGAGGTCACCTGGTAACATAGTAGGGACCCTTGTCTTTGAATTGAGGGCCTTTTTTCCTGCATGGAATACCTGCAACCTGCATGCATTGCCACATTGTGAACTTGCTTTACCTGCTTTTTTTTTGTTTATTATTATTATTATTATTATTTTTTTTAAAGACAGCAGGGGCGCCTCCATGAGGTTTTCACCCTTACCATCTGCCTTGAGTGCCTCAGAGAGGTTTTCACTCAAGGGTATTTTTCAAACCCTTTTTTTTTGAAAGACAGTAGGGGCGCCTCAATGAGGTTTTCACCCCTACCATCTGCCTCGGGAGCCTCAGAAAGGTTTTCACCCAAGGATCTTTATTTATTTATTTTTTTTTTTTATTATTATTTTTTTTTTTAAGATCTTCAGGGTATGCCCAAAACAGAGGCAAAACCCTTCTCTATGACCATCACTGATTTTTCCACAGTTTTGATGAATTCTTGCCTTGACAGAGGCTTTCTGTAGATCTTCAACTGATGCCCATTGACAAGCATAGGGATGGCCTCCTCATCAATGGTCTGAATAAGAACAGATCCATTGTCATTACATTTTTCCACTGCATATGGTCCCAGCCATCTGGTTCTCAGCTTTCCCTTGAAATCTTTATGCCTGGAATCATACAACAGCGCCCAATCTCCCGGCTGAAATTGCTTGTCATTGAGGTGTTGGTCATGCCACACCTTCCTCTGAAGTTGAACCACTTCTGAGTGAAGAAGGGCCTGCATTCGGTGCTCGTCCAATCCATTCAGCTGCAATAACCTTTCTTGTTGGGCATGGCTGAGATCTAGGTCCAGCTGAGCTGCCATCCTCAAGGTGTTGTACTCGAATTCAATTGACAGCAAAGCTCTCTTCCCATAGACTAGCTCATAAGGTGTGAAGCCGGTTGTGGTCTTCCAAGTGGTGTTGTAAGCCCACGTGGCCTCAACCAGGCGATCTGCCCAGTCTTTCCTGCTGCTACTCACCACCTTAGTCAAGATCCCTTCCAATGCTCTATTGGTGACTTCCACATGCCCATTTTCTTGCCGATGATAGCGGGTGGAAGTCCTATGCTTGATTTTGTGATGAGCTAGTAGTTCTTCAATTAAGTTGGAGGTGAACTGGCTTCCTTGATCGGTGACTAGCTCTCTTGGGTAGCCAAATTTGTAGAAGATGTTTTCTCTTAAGAACTCAGCCACCTTTTCTTCTGTCGCTGCTTTGATTGCCTTGGTTTCTGCCCACTTTGTCAGGTAGTCCATGCACACAATGATGTAAGACCTTTGCCTCGAAGGAGGATTGATTGGACCCACAAAATCCATACCCCACTTCTCAAATGGCTAAAGAGTCACTTGAGGTTGGAGAGGCATTTCATCCCTTTGAGTCAGTTTCCCCATCCTTTGGCATCGGTCACATTGGCTGATATACCTTCTGACATCTTGATGAAGCGTGGGCCAATAGTAGCTTGCCTGCAGGATTTTGAAGGCAGTCCTCTTTGCTGCAAAATGTCCTCCACAAGGCCCATCATGACAGGTGAGGAGGATATCAAAGACTTCCTCCTCCCTTACACAACGCCTTAAGATCTGATCAGGGCCAAGCTTGAACAAGTTGCCCCCGATCCAAGTGAATGAGGCACTCTTCCTAATGATTCTGCTCTTCTCTCTTGAGGATAGGTGCGGAGGGAACTGTGCTGAGACAAGGTAGTTTGCTATATCAACAAACCATGGAGAGAGTACCGAAATAGCAAACAGATGTTCATCGGGCATCTGGTCATCCACTGTTCCATCCTCATCTGCAGATAAATCCAATCTAGACAAAAAGTCAGCAACAACATTTTCTTTACCTGGTTTGTCAACGATAGTCAAATCAAACTGCTGCAACAAAAGTAACCATCTAATAATACGAGCATTCACATCTGGTTTATTCATTAAATATCTAATTGCAGCATGATCAATATGTACAAATGTTTGATAGCCAGTGATATAATGTCGGAACTTGTTCAGTGCATGGACCACGGCCAAGAATTCTTTCTCAGTTACAGTGTAGTTCAGTTCTGCCTTGGATAAGTTTTTGCTAACAAAGTAGATGGCATATGGAAGTTTTTGTTCAACTTGTCCTAAGGCTGCCCCTATGGCTTTGTTTGAGGCATCAGTGTGGATGTGGAAAGGTAGGGCCCAGTTTGGACCTCTCTAGATTGGGGCAGACACCAACTTGTCCTTTAATTCATTCAGAGCCCTCTGACAGTCGTCAGTCCATTTAAACTCAACATCTTTTGCCAAGAGGGCAAACAATGGCGAAGCTAGCTTGCTGAAGTCTTTAATGAATCTCCTATAATACCCTGCTAATCCTAAGAAACTTCGAACATCTCTTACCTTCTGAGGAGGTGGAACCTTCTTGATGAGAGCAATTTTGTTAGGATCCACTTGTAACCCTTGGCAAGAAATGGTATGGCCTAGCACGGTCCCTTCAGTCATCAGGAATTCACACTTTTCAGGACTAAGGGACAGGTTCATGTCAATGCACTTGGTTAGGACTTTTCCCAGATTGGACAATGCTTCCTGGAAGTTGGACCCATAAGGAGTGAAGTCATCCATATAGATTTCCACCGAATCATGGACCAGCTCAGAAAAGATGCTCAAGACGGCTCTCTGGAAGGTGGCAGGAGCATTGCATAGTCCAAAGGGAAGAACTCGGTAAGCAGAGGTACCCCAAGGACAAGTGAAGGTGGTCTTATCTTGGTCTTCCGGGCTGATTTGGATCTAGTTATACCCGCTAAACCCATCCAGGAAAGAGAAAAACTTCTTCCCTGCCAGTCCATCCAACACTTGATCTATGAAGGGTAGAGGAAAATGGTCTTTCTTGGTAGCTTTGTTTAGTTCTCGGTAGTCCACACAGATTCTCCACTTCCCATTTTTCTTTGGAACCAACACCAGAGGGGACACCCATTCGCTATCCGAGATGGGGTAAATGAACCCGGCATCCAACAGTTTTTGCAATTCTTCCTTGACGATGTCCTTAAGGGCTGGATTCATTCTCCTCTGGGGTTGCCTAACCGGTTTACAATCCTCTTTGATGTAGATGTGATGGGTACAGACCTAAGGATGGACTCCTTTCATCTCCTTATAGCTCCAAGCAAAAGCATCTAGATGACTAGCCAACAGACTACACAGCTCCTTTTCCTGGGAAGGAGATAGGGAGGAGCTGATCTTTAACGTTCTCTTAGGGCCGAACTCCACATTTTTTACTTTGGGAGTGACAGGGTTGGTCACACAAAGGTCCACTAAGGTGCTGGCTTGGGCATCCTCCACCAATTCCTCTAAGGACAGTGCACTGGGAGGTGGATTCTGGATCAAGGTATCAATCAAATCATCCTCAGTTGGAGGGTCTCCCCTAGTGGTGTCCAGGGTGCACAAAGGTGTTGAGTACACCTCATCCTCTTCTCCTTCCTCCAACCAAAGTGGTAAGTCATGCTCTAATGAGGGTTGGGTAGGAGGGTACAGGACTAGCTGCTTGGACATAGGACCATTTTTTATGGTCATGTTTCCTGCACGGCAGCTTATGTAAGCATCTGCAGTGGCTAACCAAGGCCTTCCGAAAATAAGAGGGTATCCAGTAAGTTTTGCCTTTGGTTGCAGAACCAAGAAATCTGCAGGGTATTCCCAAGAGTCAACAGAGACCAAGACATCCTCTACAATCCCTTCGGGAGTCATGGTGGAGCGATCTGCTAGTTGTAGGACTGTCGAGGTCTTTCTCAAGGAACCCTGAAGGTTGAGTTTGAGCATGGTATCTCTGGTCATCACATTAATGGCAGCCCCCAGATCAATCAAGGTGTGAGGTATGATGGTGCCATTGATGTGGACATCCACTACAGGACTCCCAGGATCCAAATACTTTGGGCAGATGACTTGCCCCAACATAATATCAGACAGTTGTCCTATGACATTGATGGTTGAAGCATCTATCTTTCGCCTGCCTGGGTGTCTAAAAAACTTTTCCTTAACCAGTTTGTTGTATATCGGTACATCTTTGATGGCTTGGAGAAGTGGTATTTTCACACACAACTGCTTGAGCTCTCCCAGAAGCTCATCCTCCTCTGGGTTGGGTTGTGTGGTGGCTGTTAGTCTCTCAGGAAAGGGTGGAATGGCCTTTGGTTCACTTTCATGTTTATCTTCCTCGTCCTCTGGGGGAGGAGGTTGGCGATTCGGAAGAGTCTTTCCAGATCGCAGATTGATCTCCTGGATCTCCACAGCATAGGTAGGGCATGATGTTTCCCCAGTATATACCTGCTGGGTCTGTCTGTTGTTGGGGTTCGGGTTCGGTTGAGCAGGCATTTGAGGTTGCCTTGGAGAAGCAGGAGGTAATGGTTGTGGTTGAACTGGTGGTGTAGGCAAAATGGCGGGAGGAGTATTGTACTGGGGCCTCCACCCTGATTGAGGTGCATTCCACTGAGGCTGTGGCTGGGCATGTGAGTGATACGAATGAGTAGTGGGTTGAGTATGGTACTGAGGTGGGTAAGACCATGGAGGAGGCATAGACCAGGAAGGATGAGCAGGGGGACCCCAGGAAGGCATAGGAGTAGATTGGTTGGGGCTGTAATAAGCTTGGGGTGTCCCTTGCATCCCCTGCTAGTAAGGTCTAGGTCCTTGTGGCCTCCTTTGGTTGAGGAAATAGAGAGGTTCAGTGGGGGCTTCTGTCCCTTGATACATGGCTTTAAGCCCAGGTAAGGTTGGACATTGGTTTGTGGGGTGGTCCTCCTCACAAACAAAACATACTTCCACCGAATGTAATGGGCATTCGTTCTTAGGGTGTTTCCTTGTACACCTAGGGCAGAAGATAGCCAAGGCCCTCTCAGCTTCTTCTTTCTTCTGCTAGATTCGGAATGTATCAAGTTGCATGGCAATGGTCTATCTCACCTCACTCTCGAGGTCCTCTAATTGATTTGCAAACTCATGTTTGGAGAAAGGAATACCAGCTGAGAGGAGGTTTCCTCTACCTCGTTTCCGGGCTGCCCTAGAGTGGTTTCTAAACACAGTCTTTATGTCCTCATAAGGTAGTTGGTAAATATCTCCTCCAGCTAGCATGTGAAGGGTATCTAAGATGTCTTCAGGGACTCCTCGGAGCAGAACCAACTTGAGGGATTCAGGGTCAAGTGTGCACCTGGCCCGTTTATAGCTAAGTTGGAACCTTTCTTCGTAATCCTCTAAGGACTCATCATTCCCCATGGTCATCCGAAAGATTTCTCCCTTGGTTTCCTTGGACCTACAGTAGTCCCGGTATTTGTTATTGAAAGCTTGCTGCATCTGAGCCCAAGTAGTGATACTATTCCCAGGTAATCCCATGAACCAGTGTAATACTGCATCCTTAAGGGTTGAAGGGAAGAGTTTCAGCTTCTGCTCATCTTCAGTATAGTCATAGGTTCGACAAAGGACAACAAACTCAAACAGGAAGGTATCAGGGTCCTCAGTAGTCAGTCCATGGAAGTGAGGTAAAGCGGAGGGACTGATGTTTTTCATTTTCATGTCTCCATTGGTCTCTCGGATGGGGAAGGCACCTTCTATTCTCTCATCTTCTCCCCTATGGTCAGCCATGGCTTCAGATGGAGTGTTCTCTAATTCTTCTTCTGCTATAGGATCTTCGTATATCTCAGGAGGTTCGCCTATAGGTTCTTCTGGATCACTGTCACCAAAGAAGAGAGAAGGGTGACTCAGTGATGTGGTGGGGGTGTTGGGTAGGAATTTGCCTGTTTTATCTCGATTCCTACAAGGCATGAAATGGAAAGACTTTTGATTTCTTTTGTTTTTTCTCTGGTATCTGCAAAACTGAAACAGATTGAACTGCAACTAACTATCTTGCTGAAATGAAAATGCGGAATGGAAATGAAAGCAGGAAAGAACTAATCTATTTTTCTCAAATGAAATTGCAGGAATTGAAATGCTAGTCTATGCTTGCAGAATTGAAATGCTAATCTACGCTTGCAGAATTGAAATTGCGGAATTGAAATGTTAATCTATGAAAGCAGGAAATGTCTATGCTACTTTTGCAGAATGGAAATGAAATAAACTACTTAGCAGAAGGCGAGAGTAGGAAAATAGAAGAAAAGCAACAATCACTAATACTCTGACGCTTCCCCGGCAACGGCGCCAAAAAGGATGGTGGGCTCCAGTATTGTAGCAATAATGCTACAACTCCTGGAGCTTCCTTCTCTAATTTTATCAACCCGGTAGTTCGTAACAAACTTGGAAGCGACGGTGCTGTATGCACAGGTACTAGCTCTTGCCGCAACTGTCACTTGGTCAGCTGGCACAAGTCCGCTAGGGCTCAAGCCAACTTCTATGAGCTCTTAGAAGAAGCTTTTTAACCGATGAATGAAAGCTAACTCAAAGGAAATTAACCTACTTGCAGAAAGGAACTAAAAGCCAACAAGAAACACAAACCCTAGCAAACCCTAATTCTACCAGCTAGTCCTACTGATGCAAAGGTGGGAATGCAAACTACTGAAAGAGATGTCGTTACTTCTATGAAGGTGAGATGCATGTGTCTAGACTACTTTTATCTGAAGAGAACACATTTTTGTATTTTTGTTCAACGTTGTTGGAATTATTATGCATGTGCTTCTAACTGGGTCTTTACTGTGCAGGGGTAGATCAAGGGGAGAAATGCTTGGAAGAGGTCAGGAAGGCTCAGAGAGGGTCTAAGGAGTCCCTAACATCCTTTCAGAGAGTTTCACAAAGTTTGGATGCCAAGCAACCGTGTTTATGAGCTTCTACAGGAAGTCTGCAGGGGTTCTACAGGATGTTCAGAATTTCTACAGGAAGTTCAGTAATTCCTACAGGATGTTCTATAATCAGATTTTTGGGTGATGGGTGAGTGGAAGAGGCTGCATGGATGGATAGGGAGGTAGGAGAGGAGTTTGTGATGACTCAGTGACAGAGAGATGAGATGAAGAGGGGGTGTGCAAAGCTAGGTTGTCTTGAAGAGGGTAGAGGGAATGGAAGGCCGAAGAAGGTAGAATAACGAGGGTGATAGAATAGTTGAGAGACAAGGGGTCTAATTGGGAGATGAGTAGTTGGCCTGGGCACAGCTTAGAAGGACAATAGAGTGAGGGAGTAGCACTGCACAGTGTAAACAAAACAAATCATCCACATCCTGCACATAACCGAAATATCATTAACCTATTCTAACTGTTTAATAACCCAAAGAACAACAACGTTAGTTCTAAGGAAAATCATGCATGGTACTGAAGCAAAGAATCACTCCAAAAGATCTAAATGTATGGACACTTCTACAAACAAAAATATTGCATCAAAGATTGCATGAATAGGTAAACCAATGTTTTTGGTGGGTAGCACTGCCTGCAATTCCAGCCCGTAGAAAGAGGTGAAAATGAGTGTGCAGTCAACCCTTTTTCTGGAACCTTTATCAACTCCAATCTCTTTACTCTATTCTAAACTACTGAAGCAACTCTGTCTCATAAGACTAACCTACTTAACCACACCAAGAAATCTAACTCAGTCAAACTGCGTTTCCGAATGCATGTAAAGGGAAAAGAAATATAATGCTAAAAGAAAGATAACAATACAAAGGAAGGAGGCCTTAGGCTCTCAGGTTGGGCCCAACCCCGAGAGCTATGGCTCCTTTAAGAACTCAGAACTGAACTCAAATCTACCTGCTTTCCATTAAAAGATAATAATCATAAGTCAAATAACATGCCAATAATGGCTACAAAAGAGCAAAACAGAGCTAGCAGCTCGTAGTCCAGAATGTGCAACAAGGTTTCAAAAGTCCTTTTCGAAGGCTACAGCCTCATCATTTATACATTACGAGGTCCCAAGCTGGCCTCCTAAATCGGTGGGATTTGGCTGACCAAACTAGGAGTGAACTGCTGCTTCCTCAAAATCCGTTTGGCTGCCTTCTAACTTGGTTGTGGTGGCTGTCAGAGCTCGGAGTTGGGGGTGAAGATCACGAGGAAGGCCATTCAAAGATGTGGACAACCTTCCTACAAAATCTCAATCCCATCTTGGCTGTCTCCTAGTCCACATCTGCGTGGTTTTGCTCCATTAAATGTCAAAAAACCTGAAATAAGCACGTGTTAGCCACCTAGGAATAGTGACTGCCCTTATTCGTACAAATGACATAAATATACTAAAGAAATGATGCATAAGTTATGAAAAATGAAGGGTTGAGCAAGGGTAGTTAGGCCAAATGAGCCCAAAATGTTACCAAATTTGGGGCTCATCAGTGAACCTGTCCCTTACTCCTGAAAAGTGTGAATTCCTGATGACTGAAGGGACTGTGCTAGGACATACCATTTCTCGCCAAGGATTACAGGTGGATCCTAATAAAATTGCTCTCATCAAAAAGGTTCCACCTCCTCAGAAGGTAAGAGATGTTCGGAGCTTCTTAGGCTTAGCAGGATATTATAGAAGATTCATTAAAGACTTCAGTAAGCTAGCCTCGCCACTATTTGGCCTCATAGCAGAAGATGTTGAGTTCAAATGGACAAACGACTGTCAAAGGGCTCTGAATGAATTAAAGGATAAGTTGGTGTCCGCCCGGATCTTGAGAGGTCCAAACTGGGCCCTACCTTTCCACATCCACACTGATGCCTCGAACAAAGCCATAGGGGCAGCCTTAGGACAGGTTGAACAAAATCTCCCATATGCCATATACTTTGTCAGCAAAAACTTATCCAAGGCAGAAATGAATTATACTGTAACTGAGAGAGAGTTCTTGGCTATGGTCCATGCCTTGAACAAGTTCTGACACTACATCACTGGCTATCAAACATTTGTACATACTGATCATGCTGCAATTAGATATTTCATGAATAAACCGGATGTGAATGCTCGTATTATTAGATGGTTACTTTTGTTGCAGCAGTTTGATTTGACTATCGCTGACAAACCAGGTAAAGAAAATGTTGTTGCTGACTTCTTGTCTAGGTTGGATTTACCTGCAGGTGAAGATGGAACAGTGGATAACCAGATGCCAGATGAACATCTGTTTGCTATCTCAGTACTCTCTCCATGGTTTGCTGATATAGCAAACTACCTGGTCTCAGCACAGTTCCCTCCGCATCTATCCTCAAAAGAGAAGAGCAGAATCGTGAGGAAAAGTGCCTCATTCACTTGGATCGGGGGTAACCTATTCAAACTTGGCCCCGATCAGATCTTAAGGCGCTGTGTAAGGGAGGAGGAAGTCTTTGACATCCTCCTAACCTGTCATGATGGGCCTTGTGGGGGACATTTTGTAGCCAAGAGGACTGCCTTCAAAATTCTACAGATAGGCTACTATTGGCCCACGCTTCATCAAGATGTCAAAAGATATATCAGCCAATGTGACCGATGCCAAAGGATGGGGAAGCCGACTCCAAGGGACAAAATGCCTCTCCAACCTCAAGTGACTCTTAAACCATTTGAGAAGTGGGGTATGGATTTTGTGGGTCCTATCAATCCTCCTTCAAGGCAAAGGTCTTACATCATTGTGTGCACAGACTATCTGACAAAGTGGGCGGAAACCAAGGAAATCAAAGCAGTGACAGAAGAAAAGGTGGTTGTGTTTTTAAGAGAAAACATCTTCTACAAATTTGGCTACCCAAGAGAGTTAGTCACCGATCAAGGAAGCTAGTTCACCTCCAACTTAACTGAAGACTTGCTCGCTCATCACAAGATCAACCATAGGACTTCCACCCCCTATCATCCTCAAGCAAATGGGCAGGTGGAAGTCACCAATCGAGCATTAGAAGGGATTTTGACTAAGATGGTGAGCAGCAGCAGAAAGGATTGGGCAGATCGCCTGGTTGAGGCCACTTGGGCTTACAACACCACTTGGAAGGCCACAATCGGCTTCACACCTTATGAGCTGGTCTATGGGAAGAGAGCTTTGCTGTCAATCGAGTTCAAGTATAATACATTGAGGATGGCAGCTCAGCTGGACCTAGATCTCAGCCATGCCCAACAAGAAAGGTTATTGCAGCTGAATGGCTAGATGTACACCGAATGCAGGACCTTCTCCACTCAGAAGTGGTTCAACTTCAGAGGAAGATATGGCATGACTGGCACCTCAATGACAAACAATTCCAGCCGGGAGATTGGGCGCTGCTGTATGATTCCAGACATAAGGATTTCAAGGGGAAGCTAAGGAAAAGATGGCTAGGACCATATGCAGTGGAGAAGTGTAATGGAAATGGTTCTGTCCTTATTTGGACCATTGATGAGGAAGCCATCCCCATGCTCGTCAATGGGCATCGACTAAAGATCTACAGGAAACCTCTTTTGAGGCAAGAGTTCATCAAAACTGTGGAAAAATCAGTGTTGGTCATAGAGAAGGGTTCTGCCTCTGTTTTGGGCATACCCTAAGCATCATAGATAGATATATATATATATATATATATATATAATAAAAAGGATCCTTGGGTGTAAACCTTTATGAGGCACCCAAGGCAGATGGTAGGGGTGAAAACCTCTCTGAGGCGCCCCTGCTGTCTCTCTGAAAAAGAATTGGAATAAAAAGAGCCTTGGGTGAAAACCTCTTTGAGGTGCCCAAGGTAGATAGTAGGGGCGAAAACCTCATTGAGGCGCCCCTGCTGTCTCTTAAAAAAAAAAAAAGGAAAAAAAAAAAAGAAAAAGAAGAAAAAAAAAAGAGAAAGAGGCAGAAACAAAAAAACAAGCTTAATCTTTGGAAACTGTTGCAGGTTGCAGGTATTCCATGCAAAAAGGAGGCCTCTCAACTCAAGGACAAGGGTCCCTACCATGTTACCAGGCAACCTCAAAAACACTCCCTCCATAAACACTCATCTCTTTCAAGGTTTGGGCGCAATCTGGTCATAGTTTAGCCTTCTACAGGAAGCTACAAGACTTTCTACAGGAAGTTCTATATTTCTACAGGAAACATCCTGTAGAGCCTTTGGATGGGCCAGGACAGACTAAGAGGGAGAATTTGAAGCTCGAAGTCCGATGAGGAGGCATGCAACCACTTTTTCTTCTCCATCCTCCACTACTGTCGCCTCCTTTCACCACCATTGCTGCCATATGATCGAAATACCTGCATAGTCATACCAGAACATTGGTTTCTCAGAAAAAAATATTTTTATGTGGGAAATAAAGCATGCAGAGCCTCAACGGTTTACCTGTCAAGGCAATCTAAGGACCCTGCACCTGTGAACGTGACTCAATTATTTCGGCATGCACCCCAGGAGGAGAAACGGCTACAGGATGTCCTACAGGAATCCTGTAGCAGTTGATCCAACTAGAGCACACACCATGGAGGAACCTGCAGCTCATGAAGCCGGCGCATGCAACATTCACAGCCAGGAAACCGGTCTCGTAACTAGCAGCAGTCAATGAAGAGGAGCTCCCGTGCTTGTGCACGAAGCAACAGCAAGCGGATCCATCATCCCTCGTCCTGAAGCCTGAGAAAAATCACGTCCACAACCGCACAAGTAAGTGCCTCACCCTGTTTCTTCAAATTACATAAGCTATACTCTAAAATGTGCGTAACTATGGAAGTGAACGGATTGAACAAGTCGGGTAGACATTCAACTGGCCACCACAACCAGTCCGACGGCCTCGTCGGATCCGAAAGGCTTTGGTTATGTCGAAAAGACAGGAAATGGACACGTTGGAAGCGTCCAGTCGGAGAGAAGCGGCGATCTAACAGGAATGGCAGTGGTAGATACACAAGGAAGGATTCGGCGGTCAGGAATACATGCAGCGAAATGATAGCGGAGACGTCGGCCAACGGGGACAGCTCACCCCCGCGCCACGAATTCCGCAGCAATTCAAGTCAGCCGGCTGAATCACTTATGGCGCACTGCAATCATTTATTCACAACCGTTTTGCAGCCGAGTACGCATCCTAAATTCTCTGAAGGCTGTTAACCCGAGTTCTCGGCCTGTTCCAACGTCCTGTTGCTGCACAGAAGGCCTAGAACCACTGAAGCGTTCCCCAGAATCCGTGCATGACTCCTACAGGAAGCTGCGCTACAGGAAGCCCAGCATTACAGAGGAATTTGGACTGTTCACGTCGAAGGTGGCAATTCTGGAATAAGGTAAGCATGAACATAGTTCTCCCATGCAATGGATTCAAAAGGTGGTGAAGTCGACATGTTGAAGGGGTAGGAAAACGTGAATAAAAGTCTGTTCATGAATTTACAAGCTGTTTTCTTATCGCTGCATGAGAATTGTCGTCGTAGTATGTATGCGGGATTTTCTCCGGATTTTTGAATTATAATTGAGCCACTGTCAATGCTCACTGGTAGAAAGTTGTGGATTTTATATACTGTGTGCATAACAGAGACATAGCTCTGCGCTCTGTCTAAGAAAATCCCGAAGCTCTACTTCTGTATACGAGCAGGCAAGCTCAGGACAACAAAGCAAGTTTTTACCATGCCGGGAGGGTTCATTAGAGAAGAGCCTACAGACTTAAAGAAGTTATGGGAAACCCCTGAGGTGGTGGACTTGTTTTCCCGTGCACAATGGATGTCATTCTGTGACAAGATTCAAGGTCACGATGACGAGGTTGCAGAAGAATTCCTACGGTCCTTGAAGAAAAAGTCAAAGACATTGGCCATTGTCAACTTCAGAGGATTGACCCTCAGATTCACCCCACAGTTCATTAGCAGAGTAACTGATCTACCAATGGGGGTACCCTGGGATAAGGAAGAGAGAAAACTGGGTCAGAAAGTTAAGAAGGAGTTCTTCTTGCCAGAGGAACAATTCTCAAAGGACAAGAATGGAGTTCGAAGAACCAGCCTACAGCCGTTCTAGAGTGAGGTCAGCCTCTAGATTATGAAGTATATTACGTGTGAGGGGCGATTTAGCATTGTGTATGGCTATCATTTCTGATTGCTCACAGAACTCAGGCACCAAATGGACCTACCCTCAGAGCAAAAGTTGAGCATTCCTTACTTCCTCCTGCAATCCATGACTGAGTGTGCCACCAAACTGAGAGAGGGAACGCCAGACCAGATAGCCCATCATGGGCTCATCAAGCTCCTCATGGAAGATGCACTCCACACGTACACCGTCCCTCTATCCTGGAAAACTTTTCGGAATCTGACTAAGGATGATGACATCCGAATTTTGGCTGAGGAACTCACCTCCTCCAGCAACGAGGAGAAGGAACACACTCAACTGGAGAAGAAAGATAAAGGCCAAGAAACCCCAAGCAAAACACCAAAGAAAGAATAGAAGGGAAAACAGGAGAAAAACCAAGCTGCCAAAACAGGGGGTGATAAAACCACACCAACGCCCAGGGAGAAAAGACTACAGAGCAGGGTGGAAAGGACTGAAAAAGTCCACGTCAGTGAGGGCACCTCTAAGGCAGCCTCAACGAAGTTAAAAGAAAAAGCACCCTCAGCCAAGCAGGCTAAAACGGTGCCGTCTGTTTCTACAAGAAGGTTAAAAACAGCTTCTACAGAAAGCCAGAAATCAGCCACTACAGGGATTTCTACAGGAAGTCCTGAAAAAGGAAAACAGAAGGAGAAAACGGCCGAAATTCTTGCTAGGGAGGCAGTAGCTGTGCTGGCCACCCTAAGTACCTCTCCCAAGCCAAAGGAAAAATGAAAGAGGGAGATTCCTTTGTATTTCAAAGCGAGAAGAAGTGTAAGAATTAAAACTGGCAGGCCCCAACCTCCATCCAAAGACCCAATTACCATTGAAGACACCCCTACCTCGCCAAAGGAGAAGTCCCCCTCCAAAGTATCAGTCACTTATGAGCGGGGGAGCCCGAAGACATCTACCTGGAGGGAGAGAATGGAAAGATTAGCTTCAAAAACCCCTCTACAGGATGCTGAAGCCGTTCTACAGGAAACATTGGCCAGGCTCAAGGAGATCGAACGGATGGGGGTGGAGGTAGCCAAATCACCACAAACGGAAGAAGAGGTAGAGCACATTATGGAACCTAGCCCGCAGCCCAGCTTGGGCTCTTATTATAACTTTTTGGAGGCCGGGAAAATTATTCCACATAAATTCACAGTGCCGCTTTTCTTTGCACTAGAGGAAGAAAGAGTGAGGACCCACACATGGATGAGAATAGCCAAGTCTAAAGGAGTAGCAGATATAGGCCCTTTGGAGGAACAACTCAAGGAGGCAAGAAGAGAATTGGCTATGGCCAAACATGTGGGAAACTGCCAGCGAGTATTTCTACAGGAAGAAAATGAGAAGCTCAAACTTCAGCTACAAGGACAGAGGAAAGAAGGGGACACAGCACCAGAGGACACCACAGCAGAACCCCAAGAAAAAGAAGGAATGCAAGCTGATCTTGAGGTACTAATCCAGCAACTACAGGAAAGAGAATTGCAGGCAAGCATAGAGATACAAGCTCTAAAACAGTAGGTGCAAGAAGAGGAGGCACAACTAGCCTGCATGGCCAGTTGGGCAATGGACGCTCTGTAATGTAGGCAGCCGGCCAAATCTTATGGCCTATACCTACGGGACCAGTGGCTACAATTCCAAATTAATGCATTGGCACAGAGGGGTATCTCCCAAATCCAAAACCCCCAGCAGTTCATAGATTTATGTAACAGCAGCTCAACAGAGGACAAGGCCAAGCTATCAAAGTTCTACCTCCATAATTTGGCCCTTCCAAATGTAACTTCATGGGACCCCAACACAGTCGTGGGAGATATGCAGCTGATGGCACTAACCTCATGGTTAAACCATGAAGAAAAGAGAGCGGCAGAGGTCAAAGATGTTATGAACCGAGAGTTACATGAACCACTGCTGATTAGAGTAGAGCCAGGGGATCCCACCACATTGATATCAGCCCACCAGCACCTAGCAACCAACTCTGAGGCTTTATTAAAATACATGGATCAGCAGGCTCAGGCTATAGCACACTTCGAGGATATGCAACAATTATTAGGGGACAATTGTGTTCATACTTTCACCCGTAGGTGGAACACATTGTCCCACAACCTCAAAATCAGGGAATATCACACTCCAACTAGAATGAGGGAGGCCCTGGCACGCGTGCCTCTCTACAAGAAGTCCATGCAGAACCTCCAGGCCAGCTGGATCGGCCTCAAGCTAAGCCCACCTTTGCTTTTGGGATTGGTAGAAGGAAGCATAGAAAAAGAAGAGCATAAGCAGTGGGAAGACGTGGAAAGGAAGGCCGGGTTCCATGACAGTGAGGAGGATACTACTTCAGAAGCCTGGGATGTGAGGGTGGCGATTAAAGCAATGAAGGACGAGGAGCTGGACTAGTTGCTCAGGGATGAGCAATCATTTTAGCAGGGGGGTGATGATGAGCCCCAAATTTGGTAACATTTTGGGCTCATTTGGCCTAATTATCCTTGTTCAATCCTTCATTTTTCATAACTTATGCATTCTTTTTTTAGTCTGTTTATGTCATTTGTACGAATAAGGGTAGTCACTCTTCCTAGGTGGCTAACACGTGCTCATTTCAGGTTTTTTTGACATATGTTGGAGCAAAACCGAGCAGTCATGGGCTAGGAGACAGCCAAGCTTGGGTTGAGGATTCGTAGGGGGGTTGTCTATGGCATTAAATAGCCTCCCTCGGTATCTTCACCCCCAAATCCGAGCTCCAAAGGCCACCAAAACCAGATCTAGAAGGCAGCCAAACAGATTTTTTAAGGAGCTGTTCACTCACAGTTTGGGCAGCCAAGTCCCATAGATTTAGGAGGCCAGCTAGGGCCTCGTGGTGTATAAATGTTAAGGCCTCAGCCTTCGTGAGGGGCTTTTGGAGACTCTTGCATACTTTGCACTACAGTGCTGCTAGCTTCATTTTGTTCTCTTGTAGCCATTCTTGGCATAACTCTTGACTTATGATTATTTTTTGATAATGAGAAGCAGTCCGATTTGATATCAGCTCTGAATTTTCTATAGGAGCCATAGCTCTCGGGGTTGGGCCCAACCTGAGAGCCTAGGGCCGCCTTCTTTTTATTGTTATCTTTTCTTTATTCATCGTGATTTTCCTTTTATGCATTTGAAATGTGTTTCTGTTGAGCAAGATTTAGTTGTGTTGGTTAAATAGGTCACTGTTGATAAATAGAATTGCTTTAGATGTGTAGAATAGATTGGTAGGAAAATAACAAATAAATCTCCAAGAAAAAGGGTTGACAACACTCTCAGTTTCACCTCTCCCTTATTGGATCAGGGGCTGGAATTGCAGAAACAGGGCTGCCCAACAAAAACACTAGTTTGCTTGACCATGCACTCTTTGGTGTAATGTTTTCATTTGTAGAAGTTAGTTATGCGTTCAGACCTTTGAAATGTTTCTTTGCTTAAGTGTTGTACATGGTTCTCTTTATAAATAAAGCTGATGTTCATTTGTTTCATTGACAGTTAGAATAGATTAGCTAAGATTTTGATTTTGTGCAGGACTTGGTTGATCCAGTTAAGAGTACACCGTGCAGGGCATCTCCACCACTCTCTCATCCACCTAAGCTTCGTCCAGGCCAGCTGCTCCATCTCCTAGTTAGGTTCCTCGTCTCACAACTGTTCTTCTGCCCACGTAACCTTACCTTCTTGGTCCTCCATTGTCTTAGCCTTCTTTAAGCCAAGTCAGCCCTCTACACCCTCTCACCACTCCATCCATCAGCCCCTGGGTCATTGCAGGCCCCTATCCTACTTCCCTATCCATCCATGCATCTTCCCTCACTCGCCCATCCTCTAAAAATCCACTTTATAAACATCCTGTAGAAATTTCTGAACATCCTGTAGAAATCTCTGAACATCCTATAGAACCCCTGTAGACTTCCTGTAGAAGCTCCCAAATGAGGTTTCTTTATAGCCAAACTTTTTGAAACTCTCAGGAAGAGTGTTAGGGACTCCTTAGACCCTCTCTGAACATTCCAAACCTTTTCCAAGCATTTCTTCTCCTTGATCCACCCCTGCACAGTAAAAAGCCAGTTAAAAGCACATGCATGATACTTCTAATAACTTACTCAAAAATACAAAAAGATGTTTTCTTCAGATAAAGGTAGTCTAGACACATGCATTTCACCTTCATAGAAGTAATGGCATCTCTCTTAATAGTTTGCATTCTATCCTTTGCATCAGTAGGACTAGCTGGTAGAATTAGGGTTAGCTTCTATCCATCAGTTAAAAAGCTTCTTCTAAGAGCTCATAGAAGTTGGCCTGAGCCCCTAGCGGACTTGTGCCAGCTGACCGAGTGACAGCTGCGGCAAGAGCTAGTAGTTGTGCATACAGCACTGTCGCTTCCAAGTTTGTTACGAACTACCGGGTTGATAAAAGTAAAGAAGGGAGTCCCAGGAGTTGCAACATTATTGCTGCAATACTAGAGCCCACCACACGTAGCACATGGAGGAAAGAGAAAACCATTTTTCTCACGTGCTCTCGGGCTAATGTTGGTTGTGCATGTAATCTGCATGAGATTATGCGATCACCATTGGGTTGAGACAGGAGAGATAAACGATGGAGATCGTCCAGTAAGTTGATGATCGGACGATGTGATAACCGTCGGATCTACATGAATGAGATCGATGGTTGAGGTTGAACGCACTAAAGGTAAAGCATCGGGAAATGTGTAAAGTCATGTGAATCAACAGAAAGGTAAGGTTTAAGTGTTATATGAAATATTTCTATTATACAAGAGTTATAATAGAAATAAACAGGATTAGTGTATTTTGGGTTAAGTTAAGAATTAACCAAAGATTTATGAAGGGTTATAAGGTTCCGCTCAAAGGGTTGTTAAAGTATAAAGACCATGGTATAGTTGATAAGTGTGGGTGATTACCGAAGGGTTAAGTTATAGGGATTAAGAATTAATCAAAGGGTTATTAAAGTTTAGACTTGGATTAGTCACATGAAACGTTCCTGCATAAGGGTTTAATTAAGAACATTAAACCTTGGTTATGGAGGGTTTTCACCATGGATCATCTGATTAATCTTAGGACATAGTGGATCATGAAAATATAATTTCCATAATGTGGGTATATGCAGCTTAGGCTGCATAATTATGGTGTTTGCAGCTTAGGTTGGCATCATTTGGTATCAAAGCCAAACAAAGAAATTTTGTGTGAAAATTTCTTTCAGAAAATTTAAAACAGAATTATGTTTTGAAGGTGTGTATACAGCTGAATGGTGATGAAAGCAGGCAAGAGGAGATCATATTTTAAGTCTGACAAATAGTAGGCACATAGAGATAAAGAGTAGCAAAATATTGGGAGAATTTGTAGATGCAAATGAAACTGAGAACAATCCATTCAAAGTACAGGTGAATGGTAGAACAAGATCATGCAGAGATCTTGAAGATGAGATGATATTTTCTTGTTTTAGTTTTTTTTAAATATGGGATATTTTGTGGTCTTTATATTGCCACACAGGTAGTGGCATAAGCAAGTGAGAAGCTTGCAGCCACCTAGAGCAAGGAGTGCTCAATTGGTTCCAAAGGAAAGAACCAGAGAGATGCCAAAAGACTGAGCTTAGAGGAGAGAAGCTTAGTGAGGCATGCGTAGCAAGAAGGAGACTTGTTACTATATAGGGTTTGGTTGCAACTCCCAAAAAGATCATAAAGGAAATTCCACAGAGGATGTGGGTAGAATTGATAAGGGATGAAGGAAGCTGGTAAGAGTTTCTGAATGAAAGAAAAATGTGGCAGAACCTTCAAGAATTCTAACAAAGGTTGGATAAAGAGGATAGTTGTGTTCTTAAAAGGTACAGATGAGTTGAAGCCTAGAAGGAACAGAGAGAAGTGCTCAAAGAGGTTCCAGAGATAGAGAACCAAGTTCTTGCTGTTGTTGGGAAAAGTATCCAATACGGAATGACCCTATCCCACTCTAAGGGTGATAGTACCTCAGCAACAATCGAAGCAAAGCTATCTAAGATTTCTTCTTTATGAAAGTAAAATAGGGGAGAAAGAGATCCACTAACCGATGTCTTTCGCTAATGGTTGATCCAATCTTCTCTCCTTGCTGCTTGCTCCCAGCTCCTTGCTTTTTCACTGGCCCAGCTACACCAAGATCCTGCAAAATGGCAAGAGAGGGAAACTACAAGAAGCATACATTCATAATTGATTCAAGGATTAGAATAAATCAAATACACAAGTATGACAATACATCATTGAGACACATGCATATAGAAGAACCTCAAATGCTTTATTAATGGAAGAAGTAAAGTTCAGGAAGTGATACAACCATAAGAGGCCCAATCCAGCATCACCTTCCTAGCAAGAAGAAATCTCCTCTTCACCTCCTTCAAAGCAAATCACCCAATAGCTCTAAACTCAAACCAACAGCACTTCCTTACATTCACAAGATTCCAGCCTCCCTAGACCTCATGAGAGAGCTCTATATATAGGAGTTTTGGAGAAAGGATGAGTCAGCTTGAGGCTGGCATGAAGCTGACTAGTGTCCTCTCTCACTTCAGTTCTTAAGTCCACTTGGAGATTCTAACTTCCACTTGGAGATTTGGAACCTCTTACTCATCACCAATCGAATTCCCTGATCCAAGTGTCATTTTGGAAGCTTCCTGGGCGCTGACACCTTGAGGAATGACTGTGCCACTTGTCCAAGTACGCTCAGCGCAGGTGGCCTTCTTTGCAGTTGACATTCAGCGCAGGTACAAAGTGGAGCACTTGACATTCAGCGCAGATGCTCAGTGGAGCAGTTGACATGATCCAGAAATTGCTTGTTTTTTAGTGTTTTCAGGTGGAGAACTGTTATTCAGTGCTGTGGTTTGCTGACCTTGTTCCTCTAGGGGTAGGAACAACATGTTTAGGGACTTTGGATCCCTTAGATTATGGACATTTCATGCTTCATGCTGTAAGGCACAAAAATGTCTATAACAGTTGCCCCCTAAAGTATGAGGTCGTTTATCGGGTGAAATGCTTTATCCGGAGGATCCGAAGTTCATTCAATCGCTGAGAGGTGACCTGTAATAAAATAAAATACAATACATTATTTTTCATTCTGCTTTCATGATCTAGCTAAGACGGCCATTCCCATGCTCAGCTTTATAAATTCATTTTGGTACATAGAACAGACGATCGTCTGATGGTAGACTGATAATTCTCTGCTGAAATTATCATCCTTTGAGTAGGATGATCATCTGCTGCAATGATGTACATGTCAAATGTCTTTATATTTCCTGAATATATATCGCAGCCCGGATGGATGAAACTAGATCCGGGGTCTTCAAACTCGTTCGATCTTCACTCTAAGTACAAGTCGATCCATGTGAGAATTGCGTTGAAGTCGAACATGGAAAGACATCGCTTGATTACCGGTCAATGATGTAAACCGTTAACAAGCGCGAGAGGAATCACCGATAATGATAATGACCCTCAAGGTACTGCAGTACAATTCACGTGGTGTGAATAAAGGACTTGGCGTCGAACACCACGTAAAATCTTTCGGTCGAAGGTCATTGATGTATACCTGTCGCCGGAAGTGAGAAACTTGCCATTGAGGCATGCAAGCTTCAAAGTACTGAGGGGGTTGTTCCTAGATCAAATTCTTGGATAATGAGCTGAAGTCGACAAGAAGCGATCCATCAAAGGAGGGCCTTAATGAATCCCACATCAGTGACACGGAACGGAGCTAATGATTTTAGTGGAGGTGAAAACAATCTGTGACATATGATTCAGGGAGGCTGTCATGGATGGATGAAGGATAATGTATGGCAGTGGATGGGACACGGTTGACTCTTTCTGAACAACATCTCTTGAACATATAATGACACTGATGCGATGGATCGGTAGCATTACCCCAAATGGATGGTTTGGCGAGACCATGGTGATGAGACCGGTGAATGAAACAACCCAACCCGATGTGGTACGGAGGAAAAGTGTCATGTTCAAGAGCGACTTGCTACCATTAAAGCTTTGAGCTTCTCCTAATTTTTCCCCAGTCATTTCTGACCAGTACCTCTTTATTTTTGTCAAGCTTGAGGAGGATAACATATGCTTGTTCTATAACCTGCCCTTTGGGCAAGCCCATCGCTATGTTTTAACGAGCCTAGCGATAGGGAAACTCGTTCTCGTCTAAAGACAAGTTTGTCGCTATTTTATCATTTTAACGATTCTAACGACAAGGAAAACTCGGTCCTTTTTATTTTTAGAGAGTCTGAAAAGGTACAGAAAGTTAACTCCAAAATTCCTTTTTCGTCATCTAATCCCTTAAGTCCGAAAAAGTGTAAAACAATACAGAAGGGATGAGTTTTCGATAACTTTAACGAGACGAATAAAACAAGCGCTCGACCTTTTTGTGCAATAATCCCTCAGGTCCAAAAAGATTAAAATCTAGAGGAGGGATAGCTCTTCCAGTCACTTTAACGAGCTGGAAGACCAAAACTCGACAAACTTTTCATATTTTACGAGTCAGATGAAAAGAGCTTAAAGAAGACTCGTCTTTTGAGGAACGAGTGATAAACAGGGATAGCAACTGATTCCAGGTACAGGTTGGAATTTTCCAATCACGGCAGTGTCACAAGGATGGCTAAGTGAAATCACTCTTCCCAGCTGTTCCTCAAAATGGGCAAACAATCATATGGAGGTGAACGATCGGCCAAATGACGGTGGAGGTGGCAGGTGCAAACACGACCAAGGCTTTTTATGGCTGATAAATTTACGATCACAGAGGTTATTTATCGGAAATAGGTTCATTTTTTATTTAAAAATGAGCTTAAACTCTCGGGGAAACATTGCTCACTGCTTTTATTTATTTTTTAACGAGCATGAAGACCGCGTTAAAACTGCTCGGATCTTGCGTTTATTTTTTAACGAGCATGAACTTTATGCTAAAACTGCTCGATATACCAGTCATAAGATAAGAAATGTCCGCTGTGAGATCTCTATTTTTTAAGGAGTTTCATCTTCACTAAGCTTTACTCCATATCCTTTCTTTATGCAAGTTCGGAAATGACTAATCCAAAAAACAGATAAATAACCGCTCTTCGCTTGCACTCCAAAAGGTTTGCATGCCCCCAGGTATAAAATACAATTTCAAGGTTGCCCCTCCTCCTTCCCACCTCTGTTTTTCTTTGGGTGTTCACAGCTACTTGTCGTCTTGCCAGTCTAATGTTAACGATACTTGTCTTCTCGTTATTTTTAACGGGTCTTACGCGATACTTGTCTTCTCGTCAGCCCAATTTTTAAAAACAGCTACTTGCGACAAGAGAAGAACACTACTCAAAGACAAAACATTTGTGTTATTGAGGGAGGCTTGCCTCTTTCTGGTTACCCAAAGATTGTTTCGTTAATCTTTCAAACAAAACACTTCCTCGGCAATGTCTACCGAAATAGACAAGGGTGAATGACTGTTGTCAAACACGTAACTTTGACAAAAGAATCCTATTCCAGAACAACCCCTCTTCCATCCACGGACGGGGTACGGACTAGTCATATTCTCTCGCGGAAATTCTACCTTATACCCAGGGTTTTTTCTGCCCGAAGCAGACTAGGATGCATGCCCCCTGGGTTCCAGTCCCATCTTTCCGAATCACTCGCACTCATCAAGAAGAAGGACTGGGGGTGGAGACATTTCTTGATTGAATAGACCATTCAGGGTTGGTATATGACTATTTGCGATGCGTGATCCCGGAAATGAAAGTTGGTCTACGAGTTTGACCATTCTTCCTTCGTGTGGAAAACACATTACTCTAAAGAGTGAGGAGACTATTGCTCCCATGCAATATATATAGTCTCGTCCAAGGAGTAGGTTATAATCCAAGGGTCCTTGAATGACCATCACGTTCATTTGAACGGTCTTCCCTTTCAATGTTATAGGCACATTGGGGAGGATCCCTAATGGTCGACTGGTTCCTTTATCAAAACCTGAGAGATTTCTTATCTCAGGAAAAAGCGCCGGGGAACCCAATGCTTTCCAAGCAATAGAGGAAAGGATACTCACAGATGCCCCTTCATCAATGATAGTGCCAGCCATTACCATTCTGTATATTTGGACTATGATTCTGAATGGTATACTGGCTGGCAACCAGGGTCTGCCTAGTTGATTCCAATCAAAGGATACAACCAGGTTGCTTGGTGGTGGGACCGAATATACGGCCGGATATGACCCTGACGATGTTCCTTCCTGCGATAAAGGAATGGGCGCATTGCCCTGACGCTCATCAGAGTCTGTGTTGATGAAAAGAATCTGGATGGTGTCATCCTTATTCTCTTCAGTGAGGGTGTCATTTGAAGATGAGTCTTCAGTGACGGTGTCATTTGAAGATGAAACTTCTGAAGGGAGAACCGGGTCAACTGCTGTTTCGACCTTTGGACTTTCGTTCGGTCTGGATTCAGTAGGTTCATTTTCAGTGACTGACGCTTCAGCCGACCACTTGAGCGGGCCAGCTGTATTCTCAACCAACGAAGGACTTGGCACGAGTTTTTTGTATCCAGGAGGAAGTCTCAACGGTGAAACCGGACGATCTTCCAAAACTCTCTTCGCTTCGTCTAAGAAGGGACAACGGTGGATGGCGTGATCGCCTTCACACAGTCTGCAGGGGAATCTTACTCCCCCTCTTTGTCTTGAACCTTCACTTTCGCTGGTTGACGGTAAGCATTCAACATGGCTATCAGAGGTTGATGCTCCCGAATTGTGCAAACGAGGGGACCAGTCCCTTAGTATCCGGGGAATACAGGGACAATCTCTATGGAAGTGGTCTCCTCTACATATGACACATGGCGATTTAGGCCCGGTCTGTGCTGTGTGTGGATTTTTGTCAGATGTCTTTTGCTTGCCCCCAGTCGCCTTAGGCTCCTTCTTCTTCTTCTCTCTCTTCTTCTTCTCCTTCTTCTCCATGGGAGCTTGGCTTTTGCCGGCTCTACCTTGCGAAGACGAGGGATTGGAGGAAGAGTTATAGGAAGTAGAAGGCTGGTGGGCAGCTCTAGACTGATCTAACTATTGACTCGACTGTTCAGGAACCATGGTGTTCTGAACTACATTGGTTGAGAATAGCCAAATTGGCAGGCCAATTGTCAGTTCTGGAAGTGACAATGTGGCCATGTGGGGCGCACCAACTTCTCCCCAAGAGGAGAAAGGACTAGGATTTCCATCATGGGGAATTCCTTGGTTGGAGCATTCCATGTTCTCAACCTACAGATCAACGCAGGAATAGGAGGTGATTATGTTCCGTTTAAAATAAATTTTATAACGACGCTTTAGACACAACTTGCTTTTTCAGTTTTAAAGAGTCGAGAAAAAGTTAAAGATGACTCTAGTCTCCTTCGATGTTTTAACGAGCCCGAAGTGACAAATGCTCGGATGGACTTTTTCAGTTATAGAGTTTGAAAAAGGCCAAAAGAAACTGCTCTGGAGATCTAGGCAGAGGGTGTGCCAAACCTTTCACGAAACCACAGAATACGTTTTACGGTACGGGTGGTCGATCTTCGTGAATGCTGTGTTCACTGCATCGCAATCAGTAAGGCGACCGACATGGCTTCCTAAGGATAAAGGATAAATGCCTATAGGGGTCTCCCAATATATACGCGATGGTACGTGGGAGCACAAGTCCGTATTAGTGCTATCGTCTCTTAGGAGGAATCACCCACCTTCGTAGAGATCAACAGTCACTACGTTTAACGACGCCGGAACACGTCTCTACCTAGACCTCTACTATGAGCGTTATGTTGCAAAGCGTTGTTAGGTTCATTCAATATATTTTAAGTTGATATTTTTTAAAGTTTGTCTTTCAGGATCACCACGAGATGTATTGGTACAAATTCCTAAATGCAGTCTAAGATGATAAGCAAGCTTTATAATCTTTCAACTTTGAAAATCCTAGCTACTAAGGGAAAAGAGAGCGACTATCTTTTCTCAAAGAGCAATCAACACACTCTAATGCACTCTTCCTAAATACAACATGCAAACTAATCAAAAATGCAAATTGCACAATGCAGGTATTTCTTTTCTCTTTCTTAATGTTGATGTATTACAAAAAGAAAGCTGTTGTATAATTTTGAATTCAATTTCAAGTGAAAGCAAACAATCTTTGTCCAAAATCAAAAGACACCTTAAGATTTACTTGTTTCAACACTAGAAATACATAAATTCAAACCATATGATGAAAGCAAAAGCTCAATCAGCTATGAACAGCAAACAAACTAACTCTTAAGATCAATACGACACTTATCACAGGTCTAGATCTAAGAGGCCACAGCAAGACTAGTTCACTTTTCGTTATGGGAAACTGCAAATGATATAAGAAATACAAAGAACAAATACAGTCTCTTTATACAACCGAGGCGGAATAGTGGCAAGGAAAGGTGATTTCAGATAGGTACATTGACTGATAACAGGCTGCAAAAACAAGGATGAAAACAGGGCAATAAACAGCAGGGAACCCCAGTTGCACAAGGAAAAACTGGTTCAGCGTAGGTAGTACACAGTCAGTTTGACATTCAGCGCAGGTAGCCCCTTCGGGACCTGCGATGAAATGCAGACTGCCTTCACAGTGCCTGCAATGAAGAGAGAAACTCTCGTTTCTCTTGGTTTCCGGGTCACAGATTGCTAAAAAAGTCACAGTTTTCGGCCAAATCAAAAGCTATCAATCAAGTACACACTAAAGGGTAATTAGGAGGATGAAAATATATCACTAAGAGCTGTTCAAAGTCCTTGTGGATCAGCTCTTCAAACCATAAACATGTCCAAAAATTGAGCTAGAGTAGCTGCCCTCTACTTTGCATTTGAAAGATTCAAATGCAATTCGATTCGGTACTCCCTGTGTTTATGAAATGAATAGCAAAAACACAAACAACCAACAAGATACGATTCCCCAGTGGAGTCGCCAATTTGTTGTTGGGAAAAGTATCCAATATGGAATGACCCTATCCCACTCTAAGGGTGATAGTACCTCAGCAACAATCGAAGCAAAGCTATCTAAGATTTCTTCTTTATGAAAGTAAAATAGGGGAGAAAGAGATCCACTAACCGATGTCTTTCGCTAATGGTTGATCCAATCTTCTCTCCTTGCTGCTTGCTCCCAGCTCCTTGCTTTTTCACTGGCCCAGCTACACCAAGATCCTGCAAAATGGCAAGAGAGGGAAACTACAAGAAGCATACATTCATAATTGATTCAAGGATTAGAATAAATCAAATACACAAGTATGACAATACATCATTGAGACACATGCATATAGAAGAACCTCAAATGCTTTATTAATGGAAGAAGTAAAGTTCAGGAAGTGATACAACCATAAGAGGCCCAATCCAGCATCACCTTCCCAGCAGAAAGAAATCTCCTCTTCACCTCCTTCAAAGCAAATCACCCAATAGCTCTAAACTCAAACCAACAGCACTTCCTTACATTCACAAGATTCCAGCCTCCCTAGACCTCATGAGAGAGCTCTATATATAGGAGTTTTGGAGAAAGGATGAGTCAGCTTGAGGCTGGCATGAAGCTGACTAGTGTCCTCTCTCACTTCAGTTCTTAAGTCTACTTGGAGATTCTAACTTCCACTTGGAGATTTGGAACCTCTTACTCATCACCAGTCGAATTCCCTGATCCAAGTGTCATTTTGGAAGCTTCCTGGGCGCTGACACCTTGAGGAATGACTGTGCCACTTGTCCAAGTACGCTCAGCGCAGGTGGCCTTCTTTGCAGTTGACATTCAGCGCAGGTACAGAGTGGAGCACTTGACATTCAGCGCAGATGCTTAGTGGAGCAGTTGACATGATCCAGAAATTGCTTGTTTTTTAGTGTTTTCAGGTGGAGAACTGTTATTCAGTGCTGTGGTTTGCTGACCTTGTTCCTCTAGGGGTAGGAACAACATGTTTAGGGACTTTGGATCCCTTAGATTATGGACATTTCATGCTTCATGCTGTAAGGCACAAAAATGTCTATAACACTTGCCAAAATACCAAGTACAGAGGAAAGCTTGGTGAGGTAAGTGGCAGCAGGGAGGACTTACTGTTGCAGAGGCTTTAATGCAGCTCATAGTAAGTGAGTGAGGAACTCATGAAGATACAGAAGAAGATGACTACTGAAAGTCATAACAGAGATAACAGAGGTTCTAACAAAGACCACAATAGAATAAAGGTGAAGAAGGAGGATGCCAAGGAAAATGGCAAGAGGATGAGTCAAGAGGAGCTTGACAAGGAGATTGTAGAGTTAAAAGAAAAACTAGATGTATTAAGGGTGATACTAGAGGAAAACCAAACGCAAGGTTGGGTCTTGAGAAAAAATACAATGAAGTGGTCTAAGTTACAAAGAAGGCGACAAAAAAGGCAAGTGAAGTGGCTGGTGGAAAAACTCAGAGGAGCTGAGTTGGAAATGGAAGTTTCCATTTGTGAAGTAGAACAGGGTGAAGTTCTGGGTGAAGATGAAGAATGGAGATGAGTGAACTATTTGGATAGTTCACGATAACATGAAGAAATGTGGACAAAGGTAGTAGAAGAGGCTATAAAACCTTGTATTTTTTAATCTAACAGTTTTGGTGTGTTTGTAGGTTTTGCAGAAGATTGGAAGTCTTATGAAGCTATCATAAAAATTGATAAAAGTCACTAGAGTCACTAGAGTTCAGAGGAGAACTTGGATCAACATACTGATGTGCTGACAGAGGATGAAGAGTACTTCTCAGAAGATAAGTATTCTAGAGCGGAGTATGATGGAGAATGCCTCTTGAATGCAGAAAATATTGAATTGTTGTAGCAGAAAGAAATTATTGATAAATCGATATTTGGAGTTGTTACAAAACAAGGACAATTCCTTGTGGAGGAAGGAGATGAAGTTCAGCCTGAAGAGTTGATATGTGAAACATTAGTTGAGGCTGTTGAGCCTTACATTTTTCAAACTAAAAATTGTTGTATGAGTACAAGGATTATAAATGTTGAAGTAGGATACTTCTCAAATATTGTTATACATCATGGAGTTGACGAAGTAATGATTTTTGAAAACGTAAGGGGAGAACAAGAACTTATTTCTGTGAAGATGAATGAGATAGAATTGTCGGTGGAAGACAATCTGATTGAATCATTGAACAATATGACCAATTAAAGGATGAAGGTGGAAATGAAGAGCACCGTGATAAAACACTTGCTAAATGTAAAGAGGAAATTGAATTGCTAGAGAAGTTGCTAGGAGGAAATGATAATAGAAATGAAATGGTTACAGCAGTACTTGATGGTAGCAGAGAATCTCTAAAAGACATGGATACATTAGAGTGTTTTAATTCACAAGCCAATAGTTTGTTTGCAGGAACAATGAATAGAATGAATGAGTGTGATGTTGTGATCAAAGAAATTGAACAGAGGTTATTTGGAGATGAGATGTAAGTTTAGAAGCAATAAGATGATAAGGATGTAAGGATGGTAGTAAGGATCCAACAACTACAAAGTGAAGGTAACCAGCAGAGGATTAAAGGAAAACTTGAACAAAGGACTATGTTAGCTGAAAACATAGTAAAGGATCATCATTCCATCATGATGATAGGCACAATGGAGATAACCAGGGTAGCTGTCGAGGCAGTCAATAAAGAAGAAGGACTAAACTCTCGTTGAAGGATCAGTGAATGGGAGAAAGAATTCGAGCTACTGGAGAAATGACTGAAAACACTAGTAGGGAAGAAAGAGCCTGATGAAGATTGCAAAGGATATGTAAGAGAGGAAGACGAAACAGTCCACCAAAGAAATGATTTGGACATAGAAATTGAATTGATCATGGAATTGATGCGAAAAGTGTCTCAAAGGGAGAAGACAACAATAATAAAGGAAAGCGGCAGCAAGAAAAAGACAGTAGCAGAATGTGAAAGCATAGCTAGTGGGGTAATGCACCATAAAGTGTGGAGGCCTGGAGAACAACAATAAACAACATCAGCAACCAAAGACAGACTACACAATAAAGTATGGGATCCAAGAGGAAAAAAATCAGAAGCACATGATCAGGAGATCATGATTATTATAACCTTGGTAGTCTGATGCAGGATCATCCAGCTCAGCAATTTAATTATATTCTAGTAGACATAGGGGGTCTTGTCTTTTCAAGGAAGTTGGTTTCCTGAGTATTAAATTAATGTACAATTATTAAGGTTTTAAGTGATTTTAATGAGAGAAACTAGGATAGGGATTAATTAAGTATTGTGAGGTATATTTGTAAATGTTCTCGAATGTTGGAGAGTGTGAGAGAATTAGGATAGTTGAGAGATTGAGAGATTTGGGAATTAATTGTAAAGTTTAGATTAGGAATTAGTTGATCATTTTGTGGATTAGAGAGGATCCTTAGAGATAAAGAAGAGATTTTAAGATTTTGTTCAGAAGGTTATGGATCTAAACCAGGAATTGGTTAAATCCTTTTATATAAATGTAAGCCTGAAAGGAATAGAAAAGGGTTAGATAAGCTAGGAGTTAGAGAGTGAGTTAGTTAGCTAAGATTGATTGTAAGGCTACGAGCAGGAAAGGAAAAGGCCATTGATAGTGAAGATCAGGCCAGAAAGGAATCCTTTGTAATTATTTTTTTATTAATACAGATAACTCAATTTTTGAGTTTGTGTGGTGTGAATGGAGTAATTGAATGAATTGTGTGTGGATTTTAGTAATTCTCCATAACATAGGTTTGCAGATGTGCAGAACTAGAGACGAAGTGCAAAGAAGTGTGTTACGAGTTTATACACAAACAATATGGGAGAAAACCTTCAATGTTACAGTGAAGGTATATTGTAAAGTTCTTAAAACCTAAGGAGTTACACAGCGAAAGCATAAAGGTGTGAAGGAATGAAGTAATGGAGCAGAGATCAAGATCAGAACAAGTGAAGAACGGAAGGCGAAACCACTTTCACAGATAGAAAGCTGAACAAATGGACTATTATAGAGTAAGAAACAAAAGACTGTAGTAGCGAAGCACAATCGTTGGATCAATCAGATCAACGAATGAGAGTGATGGAGATAGAAGGCCAGGATTAAATCGCGTAGAATAAAGTTAAGAAGATGGATGGAAGAAATTAAGTCCACGTGAAAAATAGTAGGGCATTCGTCATAGGCGGTAGGTAGTTTCTCGTGTGCCCTCAAAGTGGAAAACGACATTTCTATGAGTTCACGCGAGTAGCCTTAGGGGTTGACATGTAGCACACGGAGGAAAGAGAAAACCACTTTTCTCGCGTGCTATTAAGTTAATATCAGTCGTGCATGTAATCTACGCGAGATTACGCGATCATTGTTGGATTGAGATAAGAGCAATAAACGGTGGAGATCATCCGAATAAGTTGATGATCAGACGACGCAATAACCGTCGGATCTGTAGGAATGAGATCGACGGCAGAGGTTGAATGCGCTAAAGGTTAAGCGTTGGAAAATGTGTAAAGTCATGTGAATCAATGGAAAGGTAAGGTTTAAGTGCTATATGAAATATGTCTATTATATAAGAGTTATAATATAAATAAGTGGGATTAGTGTATTTCGGGTTAAGTTGAGAATTAACCAAAGATTTATGAAGGGTTATAATGTTCCACTCAAAGGGTGGTTAAAGTCTAAAGACCATGGTATAGGTTATAAGTGTGGGTGATTACTGAAGGGTTAAGTTATAAGGATTAAGAATTAATCAAAGGTTTATTAAAGTTTAGACTTGGATTAGTCACATGAAACATTTCTGCACAAGAGTTTAATTAAGAACATTAAACGTTGGTTATAGAGGGTTTTCACCATGGTTCAGGTGATTAATATTGGGACATAGTAGATCATGCATATCTAATTTGCATAATGTGGGGATATGCATCTTTGGCTACATCATTATGGTGTTTGAAGCTTAGGCTGGCATCATTATTTCATAGGAACAATTTCTTCACTAGGAACATCAAATAATATAGTCTCTAAGTTGTCCCTTAATTACTTCATTGTAGCCTTTGCTAAAAGAATTAGTAATATTTAGTTTTGAGAGACAAAATAATATTGTGCTCTTTCCTTTTGATCCAACTTGGTCCAATTTTTTGTCGACATACTTGTTAGTGTGGTACTTAAATCCATAGTGATCCACTAATATTTCTCCATCGATACATATCTAGTTTCAATATTCCATAACTCAAAATTATACCCATTGAATTTGTTGATATTTCTTTCCATTTCCTTTCACCACAAAAAAAATCCATATATATCCCACTATAATAGGGTCTACCACATGCCCGAGAAGAAAACATCGTAGCCACAAATACACCCCCCTGAAGCCAACATTGATTTAATACTAGCTTTTAATAATAAAACAATATTGCAAGAGAAATAAATAAATACATCATAGATAAATTAATATGTCATAAACATATAAATAATAAAGCATAAACATAATATTTTAAACTTGGAAACCTTTATGGGAAGAACCAATTGAACGATCATTTGTGGGCTAAAGGAAAACTACAATGGAGTCTTCACACCTTTAAATAGCATACATTACAACAAATCCCATGGGAAAAACCATTGGTTATCAAAACATTAAGCCCAAAAACATGGTAAATTGACTCTATGATTGTGTGAAGTTTGTCCAAAATACCTGAACAATTTATGGGATTAAATTGTTATTTGTTAATTGAATTTAAAGATAGACATTAAATACATCCCAAACTTCAAAGGTACTTATATTTTCATCAAGTTATTAGGGATGCACTGGCTTACTTAGTAACAAAAGAGGAACAACAAAATATTAAGTTAAACCAGAGAATAGCTAAATTAAAAACTATTTTATTTATGAAACTACTCTTTGTGGAGCGATTAACCACTCTAAAATCAATTAATTATTGAAGAACTAATTAAATCTAGTTGAAAGGTAAAAATAAGTACATTGTTTATAATATCATCAAGTGGCTCACCATAAATTTAGAAGCATGGGAAATAGATGAAAACTCAATCATTGTGGGATCTAAAATTACATATTTTATTAAATATTTCCAAAATTATTTGGAAGCTAATGAAAAAAATTATTAATATTTTGCAAATAAAGGTAATATTTTACAAATATTTTTACCTTTAGAGTTTCAAAGTTTAATGAGACAAAGAGGAGGGAACAAAATCTCCCATCTAAGCTAAAACTTGAACATTTCAAGGCATGCTGACTAGAGAGGATGAATGTGCTTCAACAATTAATTTCTACGTGTAATACAATTAAAGATAAAATAAGTGAATTGTTCCTCAAAATATTTCATATAGTAAATCAATTAAATGTCCCACTTATTATAATGGAATTTATATTGTTTCAAGGCATGCCGACTAGAGAGGATGAATGCGCTTCAACAATTAATTTCTACGTGTAATACAGTTAAGGATAAAATAGGTGAATTGTTCCTCAAAATACTCCATATAGTAAATGAATTAAATGTCCCACTTATTATAATGGAATTTATATGGTTGACTAAGGAAGCAATGCGAGAAATGAATTTAATTATTTAAATTATTTTTTGAAGATGGAATAGAAAGTTGGTTAGTCACCTATGTTAATAAAAATCAATATCATCTAGCCAATATACAATGAATTATTTTCAGGTTAAAGGTATTCAAAGAGGAATTATCAACCTCTAGAATCAAGCATGGCATAATGGTATCACCATCACATGAATTTATTGAATAACGGCTTAAGGATGTGGTACATAATCTAAGTGATGATCCCAATTATGAAAACGTGGCTAATAAAGGTGCCCTATCTAAAAGAGACTTCAACAAATAAATGATCGGTCAATTTTCAAGCATATTGAGTACAAATACTCATTGAATTTTTATATATTTCCCAAACATTTATCATCCAAATTTTCGTTTTAGAGTCTTTTGAATGTTAGATGTTAGTTTTTTTTTTTTTTTTTCTTAATTGCATTTACTCATTTCTTCTTGGTCGTATTCAACCCCATATTTATTCATTCCGTGGGAGCTCTATTTTAGCGCATTTGAATGAACACATCTATTTTATGAATAAACATTTACATCATGTTAATATTTAAGGCTCCATGGAAAATTCCTATGAGTACATAGGTAGTGTGATTTGTGACTTCAATTTTAAAGAGCACAATTGCAAGTTTATGTTTCATATCAACTTCATGAGTTAATTGAATTATCATGTCAAAGTTCTTTTTTAGTGTGTTTTATTTCATTTGGTCTACCTAATTATCGTTATGCTTTCTTATACTACGTTGGATTATCTATTATGCTTTACTTATACGAGGTTGGAAATGATATCTTATAATAATATAATTTTTGTCCTATATATCATATGTGATATATATGTTTGAAGTGAATTTATGAAGGAAAAACATTGATATATAGATTTGTTACTATAATATAGAAATATAGTGAAACTTGATTTTTATTAATGGATAGAAAATGTTGAAACTATATCAATGCACAATGAAAATGAACTAGCTCGAATGCTGGTAATCTATTTCTGAGAAGAGATATGACATATACTCACCTCGATAAATTATCTTATAATGAGGCTCAAATGCCTTTTTATCATCAAGAAGAGATGTGAAAACCCTAAACATCCAAAAACGTAACCCTAAAAGATGAAGCACCAAAAGGAATTTGGACCCTGATAGGGTAAGTTGGAATGCCAACTTCATGAGGTTATAACTTTAACATACCATCTCCATTTTGGGTGCTTGGTATCCCATTGGAAATGTCTAACCGAGAAGGATACTATTTTACTACAATTGGCAGTCTATGTCTATGAAGTGCCTATTTCACTCAAAAACACCATTTAAAGCCTCAAAATGGGTCTAGAAGTTCAAGAACTAAAAAATACTCCATAAAATTTCCAAAATAGAAAACTTTGTTGTGAGACAATGGAATAGGTGGGTGGTCACAAACATCCACCAAGATAAATCCTCCCCCCTTAGGAAGAATGGTATCCATTGCATTGAGTGTCTCCATTATATGGGGAAACACCTCTTGTACTTGGCTCCTGGTGAGCTTCTTGCCTTGATGCAGGATTTGTCCTTCTTTAACAACCCAATACAACTGGATCCTGTATTGGTGAGTGTTGTTAATATGTGTGCCAATGATATAATTAATTGTTTCCTATGCGACCCAAATTTGTTTGGTCTCTATCTGTTTCAACTTATTTGTAATTCTTTATGTGTCCAACAATGGTGGAATGTATGGATGAAGAATGTCCACGTTGAATATTAGGTGTAAGACAAGGAAGGGGGGATACTTAGCTGAAAGGAATTTTCATCCACAACCTTGGTGATGGTCTACGGTCAATAGCGAAGTGGTTAAATCTTATGATGGGCCCCTACAAGGAATTCCTTATGTAATTGTGACCAAACCTTGTTTCCTACTTGAAACTTCTAAGGATCCCAGTGTTGATCATGGCATTAGTTGTACATAGTATTGGATTTCTACAAAATATCATGGAATTACTAGAAAATGCTTTAAAAATTTTCAATAAACTTGGTAGCTTTGTCATCTCTAGATTGAACATGTGCATATTCTGCTTCTATAGTTGCAAGGGGTAGTGCAACATCAATGGGAACCGGTGGTTGAAAACACAGACCAACCAAAAAGGGGTTGTGTCTAGTTGAGTTATGGAGAGATTTTTGTAGTTATGTTAAACATAAGGGAGACTCTCATCTCATGTGCATGGATGCTTGGAGTTGTACATTCTGAAAATGTGCATGATCATCTTGTTAACAACCTCTATCTGACCATTGGTTTCAGGTTGGAAGGCTATTGATTTTGTGAGCTTGGTGTCTAACAATGACTAAAGGATCCATTAGAATGCACTTATGAACCTTCTTTCCCAATCTAATATAATGGAATGGAATATCAAAAAATGTATCCACATCCATTCAAAGAAGAACTTGGGAGTGGCTTCCATTATGATACTCTTCTTACGGGCAATCAGAATGGCCATCTTAGAGAATTTATCAATGACCACAAACACGCTGACATTTCCATGATTGTTAGAAGGAAGCCCAAATATATGGTTCATCAAGATGGATTCCAAAGGCTAGTCATTAATAGGAAAACTATTGTATAGGCCTTGCTTCTTACTGGTTGTTTTTGCAATGGCATAGCCGATGCAAGACCTTACATAATTTCCAACATTGTGTCAAATTTTTTTCCAATAAAAATATTTTTATAGTACTGCCACTTTCTTCTCCACACAGAATTTCCCTTCCACCGAACTATAATGTGTCTCCCATATTAGTTTAGCACGCTAAGTTGAAGGAACAATATGGTGGCCCAGATAGAATAACATTGGACCCTGGAGGTGGAACTTTAGAACTTACTTTTCTTTCATCAACATCTTATGGCATTCATTATGTAACTTCATTTGTGTATAGATAAAATTTAGAGGCATGTGATCAATGTGGATGATCAAATCCTTCCCTAGAATATAATGCTTCCAACAACGTAATATTGTTCCTTAACAACATCCGTAAACGAGTCGAAGTGGATGCAACTGAAAGCGGTGTGGATTCCGTCATGGCCCTTTCCTCATGGTGAGTTTCCCAGCAATCCTTGACATGAAGGGTTTCCTTAAGGAGTGCAAAAGTAATAGGGTGAATGCATTAACATGGGTTACATTTTTGGGCCAAATATGGCAATGAAATTTCAAATTTTTACTCGTTTATCTAATTGAAGTCAAAATTCATATAAGCATTGTGAATTTTGATTTGGAGGAAAAAATATTGTGGAGAATTATGTTGTTCTCCTAATTCTATTTTTTCCAAAAACTTTGAGTTTAATACAATCTATCAATTTTCTATTAAACGAAATGTTTTTCCTTGTAAATTTTTGCACATCTTAAGAGGTATGTGTGTGCTCAACACATATCATAACTTTTTAAAAATGTTTAATTTAATATATATATATATATATATATATATATATATATATATATATATATATATATATATATATGAGCATGATCTACACAGAGGGAACTAACTTATTCATATTAAAGCTTTCCATTTTTACACAAAATTATATTTTTTGTTATTTTATGAAGTTCGTTAATGAATATTTCAATTTCACTCTTCAGACACATGTCTTCACATAAGTTTCTTTCTATTATTTAAATAAATTCAAGAACCTAGAGTACCATTTTGAAGAGGACTCATAAACAAAGATATTGGTATTTTTTGAATTTTTTTGTTTTGTACCTTTTATGTTATTGACATTTTATTCAACCCCTTTTAAACTATCCAAAAACAATTCAAGGAATATGTTTAAAAGAAATTAGATGAAAAACATTATATGAATTTGAAAATGTCAAAATCATTTTCCATTGGATAGAGGATTCCTTCATGAATGCAACATTGTCAACTCCACCACTTAAGAACAAATTCTACCTTAAGTCCACCAAGATTCAAAACGGTGTTGCAGAAGAATATGCAAAAGAGGTGCTAAATATGCCTTTTTAAGCACCTCAACGGCTCAATAGAGCGCTTGAAATGTTGATCGAGTGCTTAAATTTAAAATTTAAATTTCTCAATTGTGGGTTTAAATATGGTTGAACAAAGGTATCGATAAAGCCATTAAAAATTCACCTACCCACCAACCCGCCGCTAATTGTATTGAATGAATTTATTAAAAATTTACATATTACGGGCTCCATCGAGCTTATAGCTTGATTGAGCTCATGTTATCAATAAAAAAATTATAAATATGTTTAGAAATCTGAATAGAAATATAACTAAATTTGGCCATCCAGATATGCATGCATAACAAAATAGAAGCAAACATGCATTCATTCCTAAATTACAGGTGGAAATTACACACAAATTCACAATAAATATGGGAAATTGGTGATTACAAACTTGAAAAGGAAGGAAGGTACCAACAACAGATTAAGTGTAAGAAAAATCTAGAGAAATGATGAAAAAACAAGGCAAGCATTGAAAGAACAACAAGATTATGCAAATACAGGTAATTGGTGTTGTCTCACTTCTCATATTTGTGTCACTTATATTATTCGCACTCCATATTGTAGCAGGCATTAGGAGTTATGATTAAAAACAAGAAATAAATCGTGGATTATGTTTGACGTGAATTGAATTTTCTTACAAACAATTTACAAAATATCATTACAAAACTTGTAATCATGCTTTCAAGAAATCTAAATTTTGAAACAAACACATACTTTTGTTGCAACATGTACATCATTTTCAAGAAATCAAGTTGTGTTAAGTTACATGTTTTCTAGTATGAAGGTTCAACTAATAAATCAAATATCGTGGATATTGCTTCCATTTCCACTTCCAACAACACCAAAGAAGCTTAGTTTGACCATTACCTAACCCTACTTACAATATTTACTTCTTCAACCTCTACTTTAATAACATTGTTATCAATAAATTAGTTTGATACATAATCACAACTTTTAACTTTTTTTCTTGGTGATAGTGAGAAAATAGTGCCTAAAAAACTTATTGAAAGATTGTTCATCTTCCCTTATATTTTTAATATATGAAATTATGAAACAACCCATTTATAAATATTCATACTTCTTATAACTTTCTAAACATTATGAAAAATATTTTTTTCCTTCTTATTATTATTTTTTAATTATTATTATTATTTTATTTTTAATTATTATAATAAATTATTAATTATTAATTATTTCTTTAATAAAAATAATTTAAATTCGCATCCATACCTATATAATTTCTCCCTATTAAAAAAGCATGAAATAATAAGTTGTAATCATATTACTTCCAACGAAATAATTATAATAACTAAAACAAAATAATAGTTATTTTGTTATGAAAAAAATAATATTTTGTTATAATTTACATAGTTCCAACTTATCACTTTTAACTTTAATTTTATTATATTGAAATCATATACTTATCTAGTTCCAATCAATTGAATTTTTCACGACATTCTTTTACACTGGTTACAAGGTTTCCAAGTAATTTATAGGGTTCTAATGAAACCATGCAATTTATATTGTTTCAATTTCTCACTTTAATGTGTTTTTCAAGATCTATAAGAGTCTAATCCATGATATATGATACAATGACGGGTGGATTATACTTTCTTATAAAAAATGTATGGGATTGGGAAAATTTATGAAGTAGATAAAATATAGAGTAAGAAATAAATATGTTTAGAAATGACATCAATTATTTAAAGTATGGAATATTTTTTATTTTTACTTATATATTATTGAAAGTGATATAAACATTACTTTAAATTAAATTTTGAATCTGAAAGTGATATAAACCTTATTTTAAAAACTTAGACATCTATTATAGCAAATTTAATATAATATAATTAATACAATGAAACATAATTAAAACAATTTGAAAAACAAAAAAAAATTAGAATAATAATATTTTAATTTATGATTTAAAATATAGTATCAACAAACTTATACATTATTAACATAACTAGGATATACCAACTTAATTATTAGAAAAACAAAACTATGCACAATTAAAAGATAACTGCAGTAAAAACATAATAAAATTAAATTAGGGTATAAATCTAAAACAACATAGCCTATTAAAATTATATTTTAATAAACAAATCTAAATTAATATAATCAAGACAATAAAACATAATTAAAACAAATGAAATAACAAAAGACAATTAGAACAATAACATATTAGTTTATGATTGAAATATATGTCGGCAAAGCATCTCATAACTATTTATTAAAAGAAATAAAGATCAGTTTTCATCATTCTTTCACATCCTGAAGATGAACCACCGTTGCTGGTTCGAAACATTGATCTAAAGAAAACTAATGTGATGAATCTAGAAGATGATCTACACAAATTATTTTAAATTTTGAATGGTTGAATGTTTTAATGTTTAATTTGAATTTTTAAATGTATAATTTCAAATTTAAATGTAAATAAATTTAATTTAATATAATTTGATCTTGTATAATAAGATTGGAAATATACACATATTTAAAAAAGTAGTTGAATATGTTTCTAATTGTATTATGAAGTTTGTATTTATGTATTGTATGGTTTTTTAGTCACAAATTATTTTATAGTAGATTAATTTTGTATAACTATATATATTTCTCTCATGAAATAAAGTTGGCCCTTCAATTTGGTATTCAATAGCTTGATTTTTCAAGAATATCCATTCTCCCAGATTCAAAAGATTTCTCATATCATTAAGTTTTAAGAAATAATTCTCTCTAAAATATGTATTTAGACTTGCTATATAAATACTTAAACTTAGTTTCTATTAGTCTTTAGTTCAACAACCTTGCAAATTATTATACAATATCTTGTTGTTCAACTTTTCTAGACCTTCATATTGTCTCCTTTTTTATCCATTCCCTTTGGCTTCTTTAGTAAACTCTCCAAATCTTCTAATTTTATTCCTAACATCTATTTTCTTTTAATCACTGAAATCTAGTTCATTCTCTTCTCACAATCATTTTTCCTTGAAATTCGATTTAAATAATTGAAATGGTTGGAAAATGAGATATAGAAACAAAAATATAATAGCATCCTTGTTACGGTTGTTATCACTTTTAGTTTGGGATTTATATAGTCTTCTGAAGAAATGGAAAATTGTTGCTAAGAAGAACTAATTTTCAAAAGGTGTTGAAATGCTTCACCTGGTAAATGTGATGTGTTGTGAAACCAAACAAAGCTTCAAACCTAGATTCAATAGTAAAATTTTGGGGTTATATCTAAAATAGATCACACTTTTAACAAACCCTTCAATCCCATGACCAAATGGTTTTAATTTTTTTCATTTCTTAACATGTGTTGGGTTGAGAGTGAAGAAATATTATTGCTTGTGGGACTAGATTACTTGGGAAATAGGTATATATTGACAACTTACTCTCCAATTTATCTAATTTTATTCTTAACAATTGTACTTTCTAAATATCTTTTCTCTTTCCTTCTGTTCTCACAATCCCTTTTAGTTGTTCAAATGTTTGGGGAATGAGATGTATGGCAAAAATACAACCCCATCTTTGTTGTAGAGATCAATTTTAGTTTACAATTTATATAGTATCTTCAAGAAATGAAAAATTGTTGTTAACAAGAACTAATTTTGAAAAAGGTGAAATGCTTCACTTGGTAAATGCAAAAATGGAGGTCGATATGCTATATATATATATATATATATATATATATATATATATAATTTTTTATTTTTTTTCCTTATTAATTGAATAAAGCAACTCCAATATTTTTACTAGTATGGTACATTTTCTTGAAATAATTGATTAAATAAAATAATTTTATCTAAATAAGATTCAAATATAAATTAACAATTTTGAATTATGGTATTAGAATAATTATAAAAATAAATTTAAGATGAATTATTTAAAAAATTGACAATGTTGTACTTTGTTAACTGTTTATAGAAATATATCTAACCACACATTATAACTATATAATACATATTTCAAATGATGATTTTTAAGCACTTAAATTAATATATATCACTAAATTTTATATATAATTATTTTTTTTCCCACACAATTTCACGATTTAATGTAAAAGATAAATTTATTTTTTTCATTAATATATATATATATATATATATATATATATATATATATATATATATATATATATATAAAGTTTTCATGTTTAACATAGGATCATATTTAAAACCAAAAATATAAATTTTTAAGCGTGCAAATATTTTTCGAATTGCATACCTTCAACTAGTTTGCAAATTTCTTATATGTTACATGGGGTTCCTTTATTGGGTGTTCTCAATTGCAACATCCCTTGAAGTTAAATCATGATTTATGAATAAGAAACAAATTTTAGTTATTTAACCAAATCAAGTTACATAATTGAATTTAGTTTGTAATGGAAATATAATGTTTCCCAAAGCACTAATTTTTCATCTCCCTATATTATGCTCACATATAGGATAATTTGGGAAAGCAATTAGCACATTATCCACACATATTTTATTTTCTTGCAAGGAACCAACATCACATAGTGTAATTAGGGGAATTGTATTAAGTGATCATGAACCACATATCCACATACTTTCAATTCAAACACTTTTTATGTGCACTAAATCCACCTTACACACACCATCACTACTAACCAATTTTCTTTACTAACCATTACAAGTAGAGTAATTTCTTATATTTTACTTTAAAGTATTGCACACAAACGTATGCTAACATAGTATAATTAGGAAAGAATTAAGTGGTCCCTCATCCACACATCATTTATTTTCTTGCAAGGAACAAACATCACATAGTGTAATTAGGGAAATTGTATTAAAGGATCGTGAACCACATATCCACACAATTACAACTCAAGCACTTTGTATGTGCACCAGATTCACCTTATACACACCATCACTACAATCCATTTTTCTTTACTAACCATTACAAGTAGTGTAATTTCTTATATTTTAATTTTAAATATTGCACACAAACATATGCTCACATAGTATAATTAGGAAAGAAGTAAGTGACCCATCATCCAGACATCATTTATTTTCTTGCAAGGAACAAACATCACATAGTGTATTTAGGGAATTGTAAAGGATCGAGACGTGTCCACATCAATTCACACTTTGTATGCACACACGTTCACCCCACACACTAAGCTCACTTAAGCTTTGTATAAAAGGTATTGTCTTTACGGAAAATTTGTATGTAATTTATTTGAACTTATATTTTTTTGCACACCCTAAGCGAAGCCAAGTATTTCTAAAAACAACCATAACCTGAGCACACTAAATTTCCCACATGGGGCACATAATAATTTATATTTTAGGTTAGCGACATGGCGATAGGAAACACATAAGCCATCTTGGTTGTTTTTCATATCCAAACATAGAAAGTTGTATTTTATGGAGCTTAAAGTCTTGCATCATCCAGTGACAAATATGGTACATGGAAATAAACCCGAAGGAGGTAAGGCCTAGGTGGTAGACTATCATGAATCTTCATGTTGTTTCCCACCACATGGTAGGGGTTTTGGGTAAAAAACTAACAACTAGAAGCTGAAACGCATTCATTCCCACTTGACATAGGTAACATAATAGACAAATATTAGGGCATCTTTCCCTATAGGTTGAGTTGCGGGAGTACTTAGACCTTAGGTGATCTTGGTTAGGCTATTGGAACTGTCGCTAACTCTTTCAGGATGTAAACCTAGTACGTTTGGCCACTATAATACTCTCCACAGCTTGGTTGGTTTCTTCGATGCCGAAATCATCAGTAGTGACATTTATCACATGGCTCGTGGCCCTGGTACATTATTCTAAAATATTCACAAGGCTTAGTTACATCTTGAGCGGATGGACATTAGATGTTTTTAGGAATTTTTCTCATATGCTAAACATCACAAAACCTATTTTTATTGATTCTTTCACACATTAGAATTAAAGGGAAAAATAAAAATTTATCTTTTGCTTTATATTATGTATATGATTCATTTTGTTTTCCTAAAGAAAATGAATGTGTTCAGGTGTGCTTAAAAATGCAACAGTCTTAGGTGTTGTTGATTTATTTCCTTTATTGCCAACTAATTTGTTTCTTAGAATAGACAAATTTTCATTAGTTTCATGTTTCATAGGGATTATATCATCTTCAGGTGCCTCCTACATACAATTCACATAATCATGAAAATTATTTTACATTTCATACATGTTGAACACTTTAACCTTTCATCATATTTTGAATAACCTTTTTGTTGGCATAAGGACTAATACTCTTACTGGTGCATTATTCTTTTATCCATCTTTCCATGAGCTTGAAACCCTTTTCTTTTCATGTTTCAACTTAGAACCCTTCATCCATGTCAACTTCTACTACCTAGCTGCCAAGTCTCAACTTGTTTTCATTTAACTTTTCCCCAGGGTTTGTGACTAGAACCCTAGGGTTTCCAAATTGATTTTTATTGAATGAGGAATTCTTTTACCTATCATCATATTATGACTCACCTTTTTTATTAACAAATGGACCAATACTTTTATTGGTTCACTCTTCTTCGACCCATCTCTCACTGAGCTTGAAACCATTTTCTTTTCATTTTTCAACTTGAAACCCCTCATCCATGTCAACTTATTCTACCTATCTACCTACTATCAAGTCATATCATGACCTTCCACCTATTGTGATTTCTTAAATAAACATGTTTATATCTACTATTCACTTGTTTTATGATGATGATTCACTTGAATGACAAGCATGTTTTGTATTCCTCTATGTAGGGATGGAAATTGAGTAGTCGTATGAGGGAGAAGATGTGCCCCATCAGGCTAATCAACTAGATGATGATAAATATGTTCCCTATGGAATTGATTAACCACTAGTGGAACATGTGCCCTATCAAGCTGATCAACTATCACTAGGAGAATAATGTGTGTGAGATCAAGCTAATCAACCACTAGAGAGACAATATTTTCCCTATCAAGTTGATCAACCCCTAGAAGAACGAATGTTTCCTCTCAAGTTGGTAGGATAATAGGGAGTTGCAGTGGTTTGGAAAGGGGCAGATGATTTGTAGAAAATTTGTATACAAACACAATAAAGGATCTTGGGGAGCCTATCCCTACTTGCGCTGTTAGATACCATGTCAATAATATCATTCGACAATACTTTTAGTAGCATTCAGTTGTTGTACAATCTCAGATACTACATGGGTTGATCAAACATAAGAAACTAAAACATGCCATAAAGATTTTGAGTGTCTACGATGCTAAACGAAAGAAGACACATATGAATGTCACTGAAAATATATCAAAGACATTCTCTATGTTTGGAAAATCAAGAAAACATCATATTTGAGATGCTCATAGGGAAATTACAATTTTTATTCTTGCACCAAGTACTTCAAGACCACAAAGTTTGGCAACAATGTCAAAATTGCTCCATGAATTGAGAAAAACATTGCAAAAACATACCAAATTTAGGGTTCAAGTGAATGAAAATGATGAATCTACTTGTTGGGCTCTTATCTCCAGGCGACCCTACTAAGATAGGCTTATAACAAGAATCATAGCACTTGTCATAGACTTTTGAGATAGTAATTCCCATGATATTCCAAATATAAAGCATGTTATACGACATCGCATATCCAAAGATGATTATGTAGATGACACTAATAATGATGTAGAAATAACACAAATTTCTTTTGAGGAATTTCAGGAGAGAAATCACCATGTGAAGATATCCATAAGGATGATTCAGAAATTGAAACCATTGTTTATTACACCTCATACAATACATGACACATGTTGTTGCCAATATCATGTCTAATTCTAGCTTCATTATGACAATTTCAAGGAATTTTAGAAGAAGAATTGTCATAGTGATCCTGCTCCTCTTATAGTCCAACATTTTATTTCATGACTATTTTGAAGAAGGGAACCATAGGAGTCACTTTATAAGAAAATATGTATAGGTAGGAGAAGATGCACTGAACTTAGTGATTTGGAATTGCTCCATAGGAACTTTCCTATTGATTCCAACTAGTCTGGTATGCCAGATGTCACAATAACATGGAAGTGTTATGAGAATTTCGTGGGAAATAAACCATCTTTTTCAACTTTGGCACCTAGGAGGATCAACTATGTCGAGGATGATATTCCTATTTGATAATTCATGGAGTCATTTCATAACCAGGTATGTAAACATGTCAAGGACTCACCAAGGTCCAGGTGGCAAGCTTCATAATTTAACCATTCTTTAGAAGTATTCTAGCCAGGAACAATATTATCAGTGGTGGACTTTGCCGAGAATAATACATTTTCTCCTCAGGCAGAAATCCACAATGAGTTGTATCACTCAGATGAAGTGTCCCTATTGGTACATGTTTTGTATAGAGATGCATAATTGAATGTTAAGTGTAGGGATAACACTAACGAGTCATGTGATGTGATTAAAGAGTATCAATTCTATATCAACAATGATTATGAGCATGACACATTGTTCGTTCAACATTTATTTGACCTAATTTATGAATAATTAAAAATAATGACATATCACTCAAAACTCATTAGATATGGTTCAATGGTTGTATAGGGAAGTTCAAGTCAGCACACAGTTTTTATTGGTTGAGTTGGCTACAGAAAAAGACAAAAATTCAACATACTTGGAGCTATTTTTAGACATGACATGGAAGGGTGAGCATGATGGTGCAGGTTCTTGTGTGAAGTAATCACTTATGAGGTCTAAATGATTCATGTTGTAACTCAACTCAATACATCACTAGAGGTGGTCAACTAGTGCAGATACCATTTAGGACATGAAGGTCATGGATCTGTTAGACCTGTGCATAGGTTCTTATGGAATGTTGAACTTGGAAATGTGAATAGATCCATTCCTTGGTACTATAACACTATAGAAGGAATACGGGAATTACACTTAGTGCGAGGTAAATATATGTGGGAAATATTTTCCATCGAGATAAGAAAACTTGCATGCTTTTGTGATTTTTTCAATGCTACTGATGGAAGTAGACTTGATCAATGTGAAAAACATGGGTACATAAAAGGATGTAAATACGCCCCTCTTAATCCAAAGGGACCTTACCCAATTCTGATCTGGAAAGAGATGCACTATGAAGAGATGATCGTTTCACTTGATCATCGTCAAGTCTCTGATCTTGTAAGGGAAGGTATGTGGCTCATCTATCATTAAATGTTTCATCTATAAATTGAAATCTTGAATGCATTTAACTAATACATATTTTGTATTCTGGTTGTAGATGATTTTTTATTGTCACTATCCCCATAAGAAACAAAGAGAACATCGCCAACTATTTGATGTGATGCTCACAATTGAAAGGAAGGTTGGTGCGGCCATATGGAGATGGAAAATTCACATACTAAATAGGTTACATGGTTGTGATGGCTCATTTTTTTGAAATCATTTATATAGATTCCATGCCTAAATATATATCTTTCCAATATAGTCATCTAGTCGTATAAGTTCAAATTAGTCTAATAGAAATAAAAACAAAGACAAGTGAACCAAGGAGATGGAAGATGATGAAATTTGACCATGAACATATTATGGAGACTTGAATTCCTATCACCTAATGGCTAGATGAGTAGATGATACAAATGGCATGCCCTGAAACCAAGTCTATAGCACTCAAGTGTAATCTAATCTAGTATAATATATCAAAATGTGAATTATTTACAATTTAGAAATGTGACTGTTGAATACTTAAATTGTAAATTTCTAATTTTGAATGTGAATAAAATTCATATAGAAATGTTTCCCTCTTGTCTAAGATGGATTCACAATGGTATATATATGTTATAATATAAGCTTTAGGTTCTTGAGGTTCTTAAGTTTCTAAAATTTTCCAAAGCACTTAGGATTATTAAATTATTTTTATGGATCAGATGGACTTATTGTTAGTAGATCTGCGATTTAAATGTTCAATTTATGTTTATTTTCAAAATTATACTATGATTTTTTAACTTATGAACTTATGAAACCACACTATGTTCAATGTGGTATTAAAGCTCAAAAGGTTGTTTCAACCTCTAAACATAGTTGGAGAGGCATTAATGATACATAAATGGTCCTTCACATTGACTATTTTGAGTGGGAGTTAAATCCAACCCTATAGATTTCATATATATTTTATATTCAACATTGAAATGGGTCTAGATTAATTTAGAATAGTTGTTTCATTAAGTGCATCATTTTATCTTTAATAAATAGTCTAACATATTGCATGAAAATTTATGAGTTTAATAGTTTAATAGTTCCAAATTTTCCCTTCTCCCTTATTAAATTGCTTGGAATTTAGGGATTAATGAGTAGCTTCATCAGTTTTGAAATATAGTTTTACTTCTGCTACAAGGATCCTTCCCCTTTTCCCTTATTAATTTGGGGGGTGGAATATTGTTCACTAACATTTTCATTAATTATTGATTTCAATTTCCTTGTCCATGGTTAAGGTATATTTTATTTATGGAGATTACATATGGAAAAGTCATTTTCCTCCGGCTTCAAACTAATAAGTCCCTTGTGTTCATACAACCATACAATAATATATTATATTTCATGATTTTTTTTAGAACATAAAGTGTAATATGGTAATTTATAAAATATATATCTTATAGAAAGTCTTTGGAAATTTTTAAGTCATCTCATTCTCTCTAATTAGTCCATTAACATAAGGATCCTTACAAAACATATTTACAACATTTTCATTACATAGTCATTTATATATTCTCACATTGATCAACTCCTATCATAATAACCATACATTTATAAGTTATACATAACATGATACGGTACGTTTTAATAATAAAAGCTATTGTTTATATTCTACACTAGTTGGATTACATCATCCCTCATTATTGTTTGGGTTCAAAACCTAGACCTCAACGTGGTTTCCATTAGTGATTCTATTTAGAATTCAATAAAAATTCTTCCCATCCATTTATCTGGAGACGTTGATCTTACCGGGACTGATATTTTGATTTACAAAGGGACCATCATTGTCATATAAATTCCTATCAATGTTGGTGTCGAGAGCGAAAAAGGAGGTGGCAATTTTTTATTTTTTATTTTCTTTTTTGTTTTCTTATCGATTAGAAGAATATTAATTTTATTTTTTCATTATAATAAACGTATTTATCTTTTTCCTATTCACTCAAGACCTTTATAAAGCTAAAAAAAATTATTTTAATAATGTCAGTTATATATATATATATATATATATATATATATATATATATATATATATTTATTTATTTATTTGATTTGATTTGATTTGATTTTTATTCATCTACATACAAAAACTGCTTTTGGAATGAAATTTGGAAACTCCATGGAAATTAATAAATTTTTAATTGAAATTCACACTTTTGAAATTGATTTGACACATTTGAAGTAAAAATTGAGTCTTTAAAATTGAAATTTACAACTTCAAAATTGTGATGTAGTTTTAAATTAAAAGTCAAACTTTCATTTAACTCAATGTCATGCATTAATTCCTTCACATTTTAAATGATAAAAGAATTACATTTAAGATGAATTTGTGTTTCTTTATAATATTTTTTGATGTTGTAAGTATTTATAGTTTCATTGTAATTGGTTTTGGTTTGATAGATCTAGATTTAAGATTGAATTTAAAACATGAAATTAAAAAATTATTTCAAAATTGAATTTAAAACTAGACATCTTTTAAAAATGAATTTAAAACTTATTTTAAGATTCATATAATAATTTGTGATTTTTAATTGGACCATGATATATTTTGTTTCATTTTTTTAAGTATCATTGAAGTGACTTGCAGTGGTCATAGTAAGATTCTGCATACCTATTGTCTTAGTCTGTGAGATTTTAAATAAAAAATATTATGATTTTTAATAAAAGTTAAACAAGTTGTATAATTGTTTTTAAACTAGTCATTGAATAATTAAACAAATCCATAAACTAAAATTTAATGAACATCCATAAACTAATATTAATAAACATCCATAAATTGAAATAATGTTCAAACTCATGTACATCCATAAATTGTCCATGTGTGTCAAAAAGTTATACAAATTTTGTATCATACATATGTAAATGTGCCCCAAAAAATGGGCCTAAAAATATACAAACTATCTAGATCCACTCTAGAAAGTATGACTAGAACTCTTATGTGAGTTCCAAACTACAAAGTAAGTGTCCCTAATTTGGTACTGCAATATAACACATTCAAATTAAAATTAATTAGATAATTATTTACAAGCACAAAAGAAACAATTATTTGTAAATAAATGATTTTGAAGCACATCTAATTACGATATATGAATCTACTAACCTCATTGGATTCTAAATGTAATTCAAGTAGGATGGGGGTTTGATCAATCAAGGTTTGAAGCTCGTCTACCTGCGTCGATGAACCTGCATCATCAATGCATCCATACCCATGATCCCACTGATGTTTCCACATAACCGCAATGTTGACACTACTCTGCATTTGATCCTATGTACATGATGGAGAAGAAAAATTACAATTAGTCTATGAATTAATTAGCCTATGCATGTAACTTAAAAAAAAAAAAATCTTGAAATCTTAAGAAGGAGTCATAAATTTTACCTCAACTGAAGGTCCATGTGGTTGAACATACTATTTGTCCTCCACATTACGAGATGTAGGTGGAGGTGGGGGAGAATCCATGGAAACATGTGGTCATCAAGGCTCCTCCAACTGATCAACTGCACCCTTAGATGACCTCAGAGGCTCATCTATGTAGTTAGGCTATGTATCTACATGTTATCATGAATGTGCACTTATTAATATAAATTCAATATTATACAAACTTATTAATATAGACAATGTATAATATGATGATAATCTAAGCCTAAAGTTCAATCTTATATATGCCCCTAAGATGTTTCACACAGGTTGTGCACCCTCCAAGTGTCACATATGACATCCTCACACCTACGTGCATATGACAACAATTGATCAAAGAATAAACTATTGAGATGTGAATCATCACATAATGGCACTAGTGGGTCACAAGGAAGCAATGATGGTCTATTGACCTCTCCACTCAATGAAACCTATGCACTCTCCAGGGTCTTCCTCATGCTATCAAAAATGGTGTTTCTTCTCGTAATGTCAAGCTGCAATGGATCCTCTAGCTCAGTCCACAAGACCACACTTTGAGGTTATTCTGGAAACAATCTAGGAGGTAGTGGTAGATGTGCAGGGTCCCTAGAAGCCCCATCATGATTGTAACTACATCATTTTCTAGGTTCATAAAACTCTAATCCAGTTTCATTTTAATAAGGCCTCATATGTAGCATGTAATATATATATATATATATATATATATATATATATATATATATATATATATATATATATATATATATATATATATATATATATAGATATATATATATATATATATATATATATGATTTGTGAAGTAAATGGGGACATGGTAATGGTGGTGGGAACTTGCCCCAAACTCCAATGAATCTATCATAAAAAAATGGGGCAACATCAACTTTATTTAAAAAAATTAGTGGAATTGGACCGACATGTCTAGTACGGTGGTTGGAAGGGATTTCAAATGATTCACCATGAGCATCAATGTCCTTGGTGAAATTTTTCACTGCTTCCCAAGTATATGTCCCTTTAACGTCCTACCTCCTAATCTTATGTATGGAATGTAGGAGGTGGCCCTGTTGGCCTGCAACACAATATGCATCAATCAACATATTAATTTTCTCCAACATCAATGTTAGAGTATGCCTAGTAAGTGACCTATCAGGGATTCTACCCACCTCTCTCATGATCCATGTGTGTTGGGCACTAACATGAGTCAATGTGATACTGGTTAACTTGTCATTCCATGGAGGGAATGACTTTAAACCATGAACCTTAGCTTCTCCGTGCTGAGGCTCTGCAAATCCTAAGTTCCCTTTTTAATTAAAATTGTATATATAACAAAATAAGCATAATATGAATCAAAATATATACAATAAATTCAAATATATGTACATCAATTGAAAATTAATTAAATATTAAAGACAAGATTTTCAAGACATAAGCTACACATAAATTCGAAAGAGGATTTGAAAATATAGAAGGTGTACCTACAACAAGTGAAGTCAGTGCACTGAATATAGGTGGATCCTCAATGGAGACATAAGTACTTCATTTGACACTCTGACTAGCATCAGAGCTAGGATACATATGTTTCACTTTCACAGTAGGTGGGCTACATGATCTATCATGAGCCTGAACCTATACAACAGATACCTCCACACTCTGAAAATGTGCGGATGAGGGGCATATGGGAGATGGATTTTCATATTGTACATATAATATATACAAAATAGTTATCAAAGAAAAATTGTTGACTCATAAAGAATACTGACAATAATTTAACCATTTCTAAACTGATGTAGAATTATAATCTAGCCTGAAGTCCTAAACTTTATAGTCTCTTTTGATAAATTATATTATGTTATATCTATGCACTACATATTATGCAAGATGTTATAATATGATCAAACAATATTAAAAACCATGCTTTCAATCTTAAACTCATATGACTAGAAATTTTGCACACTTTACTCAATACAATATCTATGTCACTTTTTCTTTAAACCAAAACTTCATTCTTCACAATAAAGATGATTTCCATCTCAAAGGACTTTTTTCCTCTTAACCAAAGACCAATGTTCTATCTCCAAAATCTATTGGTAAATTTATGTAACTATATCTAATTATATACATTATAATCTAGCTATATATAATTAACGTAACAACAAGTGTGTGTTAAATGTCAAATATATATATGATTCTATACATAGAACATTTAACTATATCTAATAAAATTATATTTAACTGTAACATAACATGTAACATAACTATAACTATACTTCATTATTATATATATATATATATATTATTATGAACTATAGTTATAGTTATGTTACATGCTATGTTATAGAATGGGATAGTTAAATGTTTAATTTTTTTTATTATATATATATATATATATATATTAATATTAAATGTCAAATAGTTATAGAATTATGTTATATGATATATAATTTATAAATATATATAGTTATATGACATTATATATATAGAGTTATGTTTTAATTGTACAATTAAATGGAAACAAAATTAAAACGAAAATTATAGTTTTTTTAAGGTGCTTTTCAAGGGTTTTCTTGCAATGTTTTATTTTTTTCCTACCACCTTGTTGTTGTTGTTGTTGTTGTTGTTGTTTTTTTTTGTAGGTTTCTAGGTTTTCTTTGTGGGATTTTAGGTTTTTATTGTGGGTTTCTAATTTGGTTTTCAAAACTTAAGTAATTTTTTTTTGTAACTAACTCAAAAATTGAAAAATTGGATAGGAAACTTACCTTGGATTCTAGATGCTAGTTGGGTTGACATTATGGCATGTTTGTGTGGTCGTTGGGTAGCCAGATCAAGCTCCATGGTCCTCATTCAAGCAGTATATCCCTCGGTTGAGAATCTTTTGTCCACGACCTATGTAAAAAAATGCTTTATGTAAGCCGCAATGTAGATTTTATTAAAATAAAAGGGGCCCAATCGGGCCCTAAAGCTCAATTAAGCCCTAAATCACGATCAAGCTTTAAGGCATTGTCGATTCCTTACCTCAGATTAAAAGTGGTTGGATCAAGGGTTTAATTTAACGCTCGATTGATCTATTTCTCGGCGCTAAAAAAACTTGATTGATCACATCAAAATAACTAGATTGAGCACTTAAGAAGGCTTGATTGAGCCCCTTTTTATGACCAAAACACGCCCTTCCTTTGTCAAAAAGTGGAACCTAGCTCCATGCTACCACCTAATGTTTTTCTCAATTGCAAAACTTTTGGACCAAAAGATACCCTTCTAACAGATTTAACAGTTTGTCTAGATCACGTAGATCTATCCGACATTCAAATATAATAATATCAAAATGAACTTGTACCTTGAAAGGGGTGACACCTCTAAAGTTGCAACTTGATAAATATGCATCACCTATTGGCATTTGTTGAAGGATCTAAGAAAATGTATCCATCACATTGTTCCTATGTTGCTCGAGCACTTCCTAAAGTCACAATTTCATAGGATCTCATACTCCCTTGTCTTTCTTTTCTTCTACCATGAGAGGTCATCGGGGTCGGTGAGGAATTTCTTGTAAGGGTTTAAACAATTATATTTTCAAGTCTGATACCCTAAACTTGTTGGGGACATGCACCTAAAAATACATAAAGAGAATATCACTTTCATACCACTAATATGAATTTATGAAGGGAAAAAAATGATATACAAATTTGTAACTAGAATACATAGATACTGTAGAACATGACTTCTATTCATAAATGGAAAATTTTGAAACAATATAAATGCATAATTAAAACAAACTAGATTGAATCTTGGTCACTTATCTCTAAGAAGAGATGCGACAACTATGCACCTCCACTAGAATGTCTTACAATGAGGCTTGAAGGAATTTTTATCATCATGAAGTAATGAGGAAACCATAAGCATTCGAAAGCCTAACATTAAGAGATTAAGTGCCGAAATACTTTTAGGCCTTGATAGGGTAAGCTAGAATGTCAACCCCCCAGGGTCATATATTTTGCATACGATCTCCATTTGGCTGTATGGTATCCCATTGGAAAGGTCTAACTTAGAAGTACATTTTCTTACTACACTTGAAGAAAATGACTATCGAGTGTATGTTTCACCAAAAACTGTCATTTAGGGCCACAAAATGGCTCTGAAAGTTTAGGACTGCAAAAACTATAGGAAAACTACCAAAACAGAAAATTATGTTGTGAGCCACTGGAATAAGTGGATGACCACCAATATCCACCAAGATTAATATTTTATTGTTAATAATTCATTTCTCTAATTAAAAAAAAAAAAAAAAGTGGCCTAGTCCTCTTTGAGACATTTTGTTATTTTTTAAAAAATAGATGACTACCACCTCTGAAAAATAAAGAGAGGATTTACCTTGTAATGGTATCTCCAAGTATTTAAACAATATTAGAGATCAACGCAAGTCCTATATCATCAATAATGGAACCATATGTGGTATTCTAGGGGATTGCACAAATATCTTACCAATAGTCCTTCATGCAAAGAATTATTCAAGTATTATAAAATATTTTTCAAAAACACATGTAGAAGAGAGTATGAAAAATAAACTATTGGTCAATATAACAAGAAGTACATTATGTTATATCAATACCATCACAATAACAATGACCTCTACTACATTTATAATCTACTGTTTATATTCTTCTATTACATTTATGATCTCCTATTTATATTCTTCTTTGGCTACTAGCTAGTTACAAGTACATAACTCTCTTAGTGAGTGAGCCTTACCTAATAGTCAATCAAGTTAGATATTTGACTATTTTTTCCAATTGATTATCTTACTCATGGTTCACTAGTAAGTCTATTCAATGAAGTCAACTAGATCCTCCAATGGTTATTTAGGTTATTATTTTTATTTTCTTAAGTGACTTTTTACTAAGGGTTGAGGGAAATATGATTTTTCCAAAATTTTCATTATTGACCTTGAGAATTATCCTACATTATACATATTATATTAATTGTATCTCATTTTATTACATTCAAAATATCACATAAATAAATGATTAGGAATCAATTGGTAAAATTCAAACATAAGTATCTAAAAGTGGTTGGACCATAAATTAGGCCAATTCCCTGTTCCAAATAACATAATGTATAACTAGGACCTTTCATTCTGAAAAAATGTGTATTAAATGTAAATGTTTATTCATAGTTATCAATAGTTTTAGAGCTTGAAAGATGGCTAGGGCTATTCATTATATGGCTAACCAAAAATATTAACATATTCATTTCTCATATAATCTTTTTGTTGAAGCTACCAATCTCATTTTGAGGATATGAATATGCATTTAGAAAATCCTAATCTTGTAGAAACCAACTTCTTTTTTGTATGTTATTACCAACAAAATAATAAGCAAATTTCATTAACTTTCCTTGGCATATGCCAAAGAAATTAGGAAGGTGTGCATAGCTTCACTATCTAGGTGAAAGAGAACTTCTAAACAAATAATTAAAGGAAATCACTTAAGTTGTGCATAACTTCAATACCTAAGTGAAAGGGAACTTCTAAAAAATAATTAATATTGATATAAGAAATTGTTGTAGAAATTATAAAGGATTTAATTGATGTTATGCATGAAAAGGTCATTGAACCCATAAACAAAATCTTGATATAAACCAAATTAAAAGATATTTGTGGTTGCAAATCCAAGAAATGACCAGGGAAATTTGCTCAAAAAAATTTCTTTTCTTTACCCAAACCTGCCCTCGAAAACAATAGCTTCTAGGATAAGGATTCTATAAATATCGAATGTGTTGTATTCTGACATAAAATATTATCAAATGAAATTACAAATCATATTTCAAAAAAACCATTATTGCTTCAAATCCACACGATCCTGCGAATTTTCATTTGACTTTCGAAGATACAGCCATGAAAATCTATCGCAATTATTATCATCCTAACCATTCTCGAAAGATATGTCCACAACGATTAAATTCGATCACATCGGTGGAAAAATGTTTTTTGGATCAATAGAAGAGAGTTGTGGTGTCAATTCTCGAGGATGAGAATGAAGAAGTTGTAGAAGAAGAAAAGGAAGCTTGAGGAACAATCGTATTTATATTTTCAATACCATTGGGTCAAATAATATGATTAAGAGAAAATAGTAGGAGATATGTGGGTTCTCCAAATGGTGAAAAGAAACAACTTGAGAAGTAAATATCACAACCTACCTTTTATCCTGCGAAAATTGCAGTTCTTCCCTGCTGGGAAATCAAACAATAGTAGATATACTATTGATAAATATGAATTATAGTGTGAGTGAGGATATGAAATAGGCAAATAATTCTCTTTTTACCAGAGACATTACCACCTATATCTATTATTGACAATCCAAGAAATAATTTGTACCAAAAATCGAGAAAAAAAGACTTCGGCCTCACTGGCTTCACTCACACCATCAGCTATCCCAGTAACACGTTTTGATCACTTATTTGAAGCTTAGGACAAGTGCCATTGTGGCCGTCCAAGATAGTGGAGGCATCCCTCAAGACAATTGATTAAACTTTGGCGTATAGCGTTAGTAGTCAGTTTTTTGGTTATACGTATGAAGTTTACAATCTAGCTAAGGCAAAATCTTCGATAGATGTAAAGTTATGTAAAACAATCTTCACATCTCATGAAGACATGTTTCCGTACGGCAAATCGAAAGGCTGAATTCGAGTACGCAACCTAACACCTATGTTTCCGTACGGCAAATCGAAAGGCTGAATTCGAGTACGCAACCTAACACCTGGCCAGGGCAAGGAGACACATAGCCCCAGATTTGGAAAGATAAAATTATGTCGATTGATTTTTTAAACTTTTAATTTGATTTGTCAGATTGTGAGCATTATGAAGAATAATTCAGGTTTATTAAAGTCAGAGGATTGTGAGCATTATGAAGAATATTTCAGGTTTATTAAATTTAGAGGATTGTGAGCATTATGAAGAATATTTCAGGTTTATTAAATTTAGCGGTTAGTATCAAAATTCTACGAGTTTTGTTTTGAGATAGGGATGCTTGCTGATATAAAAGTTCATTTTTATTTTAATTATTGGATTTTCTTCCTATTTTGTAAATTAAGTTTTTTTATTGTTTTTTTTGTAAATTAAGTTTTTTTTTATTGTTTTTTTTATCTTTTAATTTTTATGGTATTACAAGTTTTTCTTAAAATTGTATAAATAGTATTTTTAATAATATATATTATATGTAATATATCTATCTATCTATATATATATATATATATATATAAATAATTTAGCCAAAATTTAACATAAAATATATAACATATATATTTCTTAAATAATTTAATTAAAATTTAACATTTTATGTTATTTTTGTTTAAATTCTAAATTTTTTTAATTAGATATAATTTTTTTCTTAATATCATATTTTTTATATTGAATTTATTATAATTTTATATGAAATATTTAATTAATACAGTCATATAAATTAAATGGTTGATAAATGTCAATCCATGATAAGTATTAAAACAATTGTTTATCATACATCTCAAATTATTAATATATATATATATATATATGTTAAATAAATATATACCTTTAAGAAAAATATGTAACAAAATTCTTAAACATGGATTTGAAACTCTATTTATTATGTAGTTTTTTAATTTATAAATAGATTTTCTTACATTACCATGGGCCAATATCATGGCTTATAAATACATGTCCAAAAATCCATAACACATTTCATATCCCATTTTATTTATTAATGAATTAGATTAAAAGAGAAAAAATTACATAACTACTTTTAAAAAAAATCATCCTTTAATTTATATATACTATTAATAATATTGAAAATTCTTCTTTTTTATTTATGTATATTATTAATAATATTCTAAAATATTCTATAAAGATTTAATTTCTACTATCCTTCTAATAAATATTAAGAATTAAATTACAATTCAGAAAATACTATTCTAATATAAACATGCTTATCAACATATTTATATAAAAAAAATCTATAAAAATAAATAAAATTATAATACAATATTTTAACAGTATTATAAAATCCAATTCTCCAAAACAATAATGACTTTTAATCTTTAATTATTTATTCTTTTGAAACGTCGGCATAATGGCCTTCAACCTTTTTATATCTATCATTACCTTGACTTCTATAAATTTAGAAATTCAACCTTATCCCTTTACACTTTCTGATACCAATCGTTACCTTCAATGATATAAAATTAAAGTATAAAATGAAGTCTTAAATGGATATTAAAATATATGATTGACCGTGTACTAGAAGTTATTTAAGCATCTTATCATGTATTAGCTTTAGCAGCATCCTATCATGCATTCGGTTGTTGCTGCTCAAATAGACCAGCAGTTTAAAATAAAAGAATACTTTTGTAAGAATTTCTTTCAAAATTCTATTGCAATGAGAATCACGTCCTTGACCATATTTACTTTAGTTATAACATATACTTTATAAAAGAATTCAACTAAATATAAAATATTATATTTTCAATTTATTTAGTTATTATAGTTTTCACTTCATCTGAACATAAATATGCGTCAAAAGCTTGAATAAAACAAGAGAGTAGCATACCACAACATGCCGCTATAAAGTTAAAGTTTAGTAGACTCACGGAAACGCCATAATAAATAGAATCATAATAAAAAAGTTGTTAGTAGACCATGTATTGTCAATTCATCCTTGAAATCATTCTGCCTCACAAATATAAAAACTATGTTGTGGTTTTCCATCTTTACTAAAGGGGAGTAATTGTGTCAACGGGATACTTGGTCTGCCCACTAGATTTATTGTAATACAGGAGTAGAATGAAAATTTTATAAAAGGATTTTTTTATATATATTTAATTTCATAATATTTTTATATTAAAATATATATTTTTATCATATAAATATTAATTTTGTTTTATTTTGTGGTGGTTGAAAATATGCTTTTTAGTGAGAATGATATATATTTTATAGTGATTTTTGAAAGAGAAGCATGGTGAAATATATATAAAGATAATTTTATTTTTAGTGTAAGATGTGATTTTTCTAAATGGAAATTTTTGTAAAGCATGGTGTTCTAATCTAATTATAATGATTTATAATCTAATTATATGATTTATAATACAATTATAATGATTTATTTATGGTGATAATTGTTTTTCAAATTTTATTGTGAAATAATGATACATATTGAATCTATGGTAAACCTATAATATTATATTTGTGGTAATTTTTATTGAACTAATCTTTGTAGTGATGTGCACTGAACCTATTTATGCACCATGAGCTATTTCAAACTTTGTGACAAATTAGATCCAATAATTTCCACTCTATAGGAGATAGTCTCTTATCTCTATCATGAATTATTTTTGTGATGTCAGATAGTTGCTTATATGTGTGTGTAGTATCTCTCCAACACCTTCATTTCCTCTCATTGAATTGAATTAATGCATTATTAAAGAAATTGTTAAATCTAGGATAAAAACCCCTGTTTAGTGAATGGGCTTGTTGTGAACCCTATAACTCTGTCCAATAAGAAATGCTTGAGTAGTAAAAACTCAATGTGATGTCAACGACTCTTGACAACATGGGTCCAAACTATATGATAAATTAAGTGCACAAGTTCTTTCTATCTCTTCTTCACAACCTTTCCCTTCAAAATGGGTTCTAGTATGAGTAGTTCACTAAAAATATCAAAATGTCTTATGGGAAGACCTAGCAAAATATCCCTTCATAATTTGCATGAACATATAGATTCATTAGAATAATTTAGAGAAGATAGGAAGAAAAAAAACTTCAAATATAATTAAAAGAAATGATTAAAGCAATGTTTGATAATAAATTTAGATTCTTACAAGAAAAGATTTAGACACATATAAAAGATAGAATATGAGGATTGAAGACTCAACTCAAGGAAATGGACATTAGATTGAAAGAGTTAAAATAACTAAGCCAAGAAAAGAAACAATTGATTAAAAGAGAAGAGGTCCAAGAAAATCATAATCCCAAGGAAAAACTGAAGAGAGAAGAAAATTTAATGATAATCTAGCCCTATATAATTTGGAACATAACTAAATTACCAAACCCATCAAAGAGGAAATTAATTAACTCAAACCATGAGAAAACCTGAAGAATTTGGGACCTCATTATTTGTGGTATAAAAGAGTAAAAGGTAAGGACATGCTAATAATAGGGAAGGAAGAACAAAAAAACAAAACGCAAATTGAAAAAACTTATCACATAAAAGAAAAAATATTGGGAAGAATAATGGAATATAAAGAACTTCATTTGAGTTAATTTAACATAAAGATGGATAAATTCTAGTTAATCTTAGTTCTAATGACCATAAATATGGCATACTTAAGGTAAATTCAATCTTAAAGGGCTATAAATATTTAAAAGTCAAGACCTCACTCAACAAAGCCAAGCACAAATAAGGAAGGAGTTTTAAAAGGTGAAATATGCTAGGAAGGAAGGAAAATGGGAAACATTTAGGAATCAAACAAATACTATCAAGGATAGAGATGAAAAAAGATAATAATATATAGGAATTTCATACCCTTGAGATCCCCTTATAGAATTGTGATGGTCTTCCATGGAGCAAAGGGAATATATTAATATAGAACCCTAATGAGATAGGTATTATATTTCTAGTTGAAACTTGGAAGCATGAAGAATGCAATGTCCTTAACGTTGAAACATTTTTATCATAGTTAGCATGGAACAAGAAATCCATCTTTTATCTAGGTATTATTAAATATATGTTTTCATTACATAACAAAATTAAATTTAAGGCTTCTTTTCCATGACATGGTTGTGCCTTTCCTCAATTTCTTCATAAAGTTTTTCCATTTGATGGTTTATTCTGTTGATTTTCCTTCTATCCTACTAGATTTCCCAGTGGCATGTTCTCAATCCACCTTCTCATAATTGTTCTAATTCGAAAATCCTCATTTCTTTGCAAATTTCTATGGATTCCCACATTGATCCCATCCTTCACTAAAGTGTACAACTGGAAATTTCTATCTTGTTTCTGCACTGTCTTCTAGTACCTCCATTTTTTTACAACAAATATTTACCTCCATTAGTGTATGATGGTTCACCCATACAACTTGCTACAAAATTTATTCGTTAAATTTAAACCTCAACTCTCAATTTATATGGCTAGCTTCTCGACCCAACTACCTATCTCTTCCAATACTTGATATATGTTCATTCTCCATTAAGAATTGTCATACTATGGGGTTCAACACAACTGGACATACTCAATGTCAAATAAACAATGACATTCCAAATTATGTACTCCTAAGAAAATACAATATAAATTTTGAGTATGTGCTGCAATTTAGCTTAAAATAACCCTTCATAATACTCCATCATGTTTTTCCAGCATTGGTTTCTAACTACAACTCTGCCTTGGCACTCTTTTCTGCATTCATTATATATATAATTAGATTTCCAAATTTTTATTTATTACATAATGGGATATAACTATAAGTTCCCTATCATGTTTCCTTCTTTTATTCCTTCTATGATCCTCTGAGGTTTTCCCCCATAGATCTACATCTTAAGGAATCCTTTTCAAGGTGTATTGACACTTCAATCAATGAAGAAAACACTACAACACATCTCTTTGTGTTCAGCTCAAGCTGGTTTGAATGACCAGAAATGGTCAATTAGGACCTTTCCAATCCACATTTAGCGAAGACAATTTGGTACTCTCACAGGAGCACTTATAAAGGTCTCAGTCCTTATCTCGTGTGTGCCTTCATATTCTTCCAACCTTTTTGTGTGACAAAATTTGATCTCAATTCTAATGTGAACACAATTATCCTAGAATATGGTATGGGTTAATGTTCATACCAACTACAACTGTTAATGCCCCTCGATTATAACTTGTCATGCTATATGTGTTTTACTTAAATATTTGTTCCCACGTGTGCCATAATGGAAGTGTCAAAGAAGCCACACACTATTTATCAGCCAGAATAGTAGGAAATAAGGTTGTATACTTGTAGTTTGGAAAAGTATTGTGGCGCCAATCAAATGAATGAATTCCTTGAAACTTCATCTCATATAGTTTAGAGTAACAAAATATATATTGTAATAACGCTATTGTGGTAAAATATATAAGAACTAATTGAGTTTATACAAGTATGGACCTATTTATAGATGTCGTTGGGTCCATTATTTTTTTATTTATGAGCTTACGTATTGTACAAATCCTCTTTGTGTACCATCATCTCACTTCTTGTTTATGTTAGTAACTTCCATAACATAAACTTTAAATTTCAGTGTTACCGAGTACTTATTTAACTACTAGATAAGATGTTCATTCAAATATCGTTCTACAATTTGCAGTCAATATTTAGTAATTGTAAGAACCCACTTTTGTCCCTCAAAGCCAAACATATATCAAGTGGGTGTATGTTGTTTCCCTTTATTACCAATAATGTTATTTTTTCTACCTCGATTCAGTGACCAAGAAGTGAAAATTTTCTAGTTTTCTCATAATTCGTGGTATATTACTAGGCATTAGTACAATTAATAAAATATCTGTGAGTGGTAGCCCAAACAGGAATATCCAATTTTCCCTTTGTAATTGGCACAATCCTTTTTCTTAACAATTTTGGGTTGGGTTGTCTTTAGCAACACTTTCTATTGCCAACTTTCTCAATTCTTTTTTCAACACTCTTTAGCTTATTCAATTTTTCTATAATATACCTAATAGTTTTCCCTCCCAAAATGGTTCTCCCATCATTTTCAAGCATTATCTCAAAATTATTTAGGAAGTTCAAATTTTTCTACCTACTATATAACCTTCATGTATGTGTGTCGGTAGTGATTAGAAAAAAATTTGAATTAGCTCTATGTTTCCTTTACCATTCAGTGGTTATTCAGTATGTAATTATTATAATTATTTCCTTCGTATTGTTGTTTTGGAACCAATGTAGTTTGGGTAACTTATTATTTTTGTAATAATTTCTTAATTGTATAGTTATGTCCATTAGGTTTGAGAGTGAAACCTAGAAAATTGGTTGTCAGGAAAAATATTACAATAGTTGCCCATACACTTTATCATTCTTAGCTTAGTGTTGATGCGCATTAGGCCCAAGGGTTGAGCCTAAGCTTTGATACCACTTATCAAATCTCTGTTTTTCTTACATTAAATTTTCTTTTTCTTTTATTTGCAGGCTTTCTGTTAGTTCTAATCTTTGCAGCCTATCACCAGGGATCAACATGAGCTCGTACGATGTCTAGTTTGGTTAGATGTTTTGCACATGATATTCAACACAAAACATGTCACAAATGTGTCCATTAGAAGAAGCTCGGAAAAATATTTTCAATGGTATATCACACTCCTATAATCGGTTTCTGGATCAGAAGATATGATCGAAATGAATGAGTGATTCTTGGTTATGCATGTTTTAAGGTCACTTGCTGCACACAATGACAAATTTTGTATAAGATCAGTTTCTGAAATAATGGTAAAGAATTTTTCAAAAGTGAAAGAGGTTTTTGTCCATCGCATACCAAGTAACAAAAACCTCCTTCATTTTATGCATAGGTGCTACTATGTGGGAGATATATAGTGATATTTGGAGCCTACATTAAAACAAAGCAAATTTTTCATATTTTTAATTGTTTTAGTCATTTTAGTGCAGTGCCATTTTACAACAGATGGAAAGTAATTTTTAAAAACGCAAGGATTTTTTTGTTAAACACGAGCCATATAACAAAAACCTCTTTCCATTTATTCATAGGTGTCGTGAATTTTGATATGTGACTAGATATTTACAGCTCATTTTCACAGATTTAAAGTTTTAATGATTTTCTGTTTTAGAGATGATTTTGCGGCACAGATTCCGAGCAACTGGAAATGAATTTCCAAAATTTGAAAGAGGTTTTTCTCCAAAATAAACTTGTCTACAAAACCCTCTTTCAGTTTTGTAACAGGTGCTATGGCTTAGGAGATACTAGTTTATCTTCAACAACTATTTTCAGAAATTCGGTCCAAGTTTAATGTAAATAATTCTATTTTGAAGAAGATGGTTGAGCTCAATTCCCTTAATACAGGCATGAGCTAAATGTATAAATTTTGTGAGTTTCATAGTGCAGAGGTTCGATTTTGGCAGTAGAGAGGATGTCTTGGCTTTGTGTAAAGTTTTATTGAATATCATAATAAAGCAGTTTTTTCCCTTTAGGCCTGGGATTCGTCATGGTGCTTAAATGTTCAGTATGTTTTTTCTCTTGTAATTCATTTACAGATTATGTTTTTCTCCTTTGTTTCAGCATTATCTAAGTGATATGTTAGTAATTCATCCATAATGATGCTCCTTTCACGATGATTTTGCTGTTAGTTGTAATAGTTGTCTTAGCAGAATTCATCCTTTGCTAGATGCTTTGTTGAGAAACCTTGTTATTCTCTTTCATCTAAAGATGCTACTATAGATCCAATATTTGATTGATGCTTGCAGGGCATCGAGCTTTCTCCTTCATACTTCTCACATTTACAATCTTCACTTCGCTGAACATGGCACTTAATTTTCCCTAGGTTTGCTGGCAGAAACTGACATCGATTCCATAATCCAATCACCCTTTCTCTTGTTGTTTTCAACCCAAAACAAATACAATCAAATCCCTAGAGCTACTATACCTAGCCTAAAATCCATATTTGCAGTCATCTCAATTGAGATTGACAAGGAGAGAGCCCTCTCTCGACTTGCTAGGGCTAGCTACCAAGGTAAGCGTGGTTTGATGTTACCCTAGACTTGCCTTCTTTCAGCCTACGGTCGATCTAGGCTCTAACATAGTGGTGACTCCACTGGGGAAGAGGTGACGGATCTTCTCCGGGAAAGATCATTCAAGTTGCAGATCTGATTGTTGATGGTGCACAGTAGTCAGACACATATGAAGGCTGAAACATTCACCTGGCAACTCCAACTCAATCCAGAGATTCTAGCGCCCACTGATCTATTCATGCACTAAAATAAAATGGTAGGGTATGTGGCAAACCCTGTGTTTTGTGAAGTTTTAAAAGAAGTTAGAGATCAGTTAGTGGATATTAAAATTGATGAAGTATCTTTCATTACCGCGCTTCAATGTTTGAGATCTCTGAAGTTTCCTCCTAAAGCTAAAATTGGATTCTTTGAGTTAGTTGTTGAAAAATTTGAGAAGGAGATTCAATATTTAAATGATAAGATCCAATCATATGAATTATGAGATCCCATAAAGTTCTTGGAAACTCTCCGTCCTTCAAAACAAGAAACAATGGAGCTACCCGTGGATGTTTGCATTGACAGTTTGTAGTTGGAGGATTGTGTTGAGGAGTTAGGGTAGCAAACAGCGTCTGGTTTCTTTGATCCTATTGTCGCATATATGGAGTATTTTTTTAGTTTGAATGATAAGTTAGATTGTCTTTCACACAACCAAATTCAGTTTGTGCATGGATGGTTGTCAGCATTTAAATTTGTGTCCTGGTTGAAGCACTTTCAAGTAGCATCTTTTTCACGGTGACTTGAATGGTTGAAATGGCATCACACCATCACTTGATCCATTGATTTTGCAGCAAAGTAGGGTAGGTTTGTGTAAATAAATAAGCTGTCAAAGGCAACATTTAAGTTTAGATTGGTATGAGTTGTCTTGAGTTTGTAGTTGTTTGACGATATTTCCCAATCGATGAGGCACTTGGCCTATGGTGTTCTTGACACCTCCAAGGAGCTGCCATCCCCAATGGAGCCGATGTTAGTTCTAGTCTTCGCAGCCTATCACTAGGGATCAACATGAGCTCTTACTATGTCTAGTTTGGTTAGATGTTTTGCACATGATATTCAACAAAAAACATGTCACAAATGTGCCCATCAGAAGAAGCTTGAAAAAGTATTTCCAATGGTATATCACACTCCTGTAACCAGTTTCCATATTAGAAGATATGATCGAAATGAATGAGTGATTCTTGGTTATGCATGTTTTGAGGTTAGTTGCTGCACACAATGACAAATTTAGTACAAGATCAGTTTCTGAAATAATGGTAAGGAATTTTTCAAAAGTGAAAGAGGTTTTTGTCCATCACATACCAAATAAAAAAAACCTCCTTCAGTTTATGCATAGGTGCTACTATCTGGGAGACATACAGTGATATTTGGAGCCTACATTAAAACAAAGCAAAATTTTCATATTTTTTACTGTTTTAGTCATTTTAGTGCGGTGCCATTTTACAATAGATGGAAAGTAATTTTTAAAATACCATGGAGGTTTTTGTTAAAAAAGAGCCGTGTAACAAAAAACTCTTTCAGTTTATTCACAGGTGTCATGAATTTCGATATGTGACTAGATATTTACAGCTCATTTTCACAGATTTAAAGTTTTAATGATTTTCTGTTTTAGAGATGATTTTGGGGCACATATTCCGAGCAACTGGAAATGAATTTCCAAAAGGTTAAAGAGGTTTTTCTCCAAAATGACCTTGTCTACAAAAACCTTTTTCAGTTTTATAACAGGTGCTATGGTTTAGGATATACGAGTTCATCTTCAACACCTATTTTCAGAAATTCGGTCCAAGTTTAATGTAACTGATTCTATTTTGAAGAAGATGGTTCAGCTCAATTCCCTTAATACAAGGATGAGCTAAATGTATAAATTTTATGAATTTCATAGTGTAGAGGTTTGTTTTGGCACCAGAGAGGATGTCTTGGCTTTGTGTAAAGTTTTATTGAATATCATAATAAAGCAGTTTTTGCCCTTTAGGCTTGGGATTCATCATGGTTCTTAAATGTTCGGTATGTTTTTTCTCCTGTAATTCATTTACAAGTTATGTTTTTTTCCTTTGCTTCAGCATTATCTATGTGATATGTTAGGAATTCGTTCATAATGATGCTCCTTTCATGATGATTTTGCTGTTAGTTGTAATGGTTGTCTTAACAGAATTCATCCTTTGCTAGATGCTCTGTTGAGCAACCTCGTTATTCTCTTTCATCTAAAGTTGTTGCTGCAAATCCATAATTTGTTTGATGCCTGCAAGGTAGAGACCTTTCTCCCTCATACTTCTCACATTTACAATCTTCACTTGGCTGAACATGGCACTTAATTTTCCCCAGGTTTGCCGGCAGAAACTGACATCGATTCCATAGTCCAATCACCCTTTCTCTTGTTGTTTTGGACCCAAAACAAATCCAATCAAATCCCTAGAGCTACTATACCTAACCTAAAATCCATATTTGCAGTCATCTCAATTGAGATTGACAAGGAGAGAGCCCACTCCCGACCTCGTAGGGCGAGCTACCAGGTTAAGCGTGGTTTGATGCTACCCTAGACTTGCCTTCTTTTAGCCTGCGGTCAATCTAGGCTCTAACACTTTCCAGAATTACAAAGTTAGACTGAATTATTCTTTAGCATGTTCGATGTGCCTTTCATTATTTGATTTATACCAATAGTATTGTCATTCCTTACTCCTATTTTTATTTTATGTTCTTCCTTGCACTATACTAAGATTTCTAACTCTCCCTAGTAATATAAGAACATACATATCTATTTGCAAATTCAATTATTTCCTCCATCTTTAATCTAAGTATACATTACCAAGTAAATGTAAATACTCTTACCTCTTTTGGATGGGACATACTCCACACTTAAGTGTTATGCTTTTAATTACGAGATTAGTATATCTAACATGGATGCATGAGGGTTGTTCCTTTTCCAGTGTCATCATAGCACATAGTATAGTTCACGAGGTACCGGTACTAATGTTAAATTTAAATATATGGTTATATGGTTGCACCCTATTGGTATAAACTTATATCCCAAGGTTTTTTTTCTTAATATGTTATTTCATGGTATTTAACTTATGGCTACAACTTCTGATGATATTTTTTATCATTATATTCTTCCTCATTTCCAATGGTACCTTCCCTCCTTGGGAGATTAACACTGCAAATCATTGCTTGCTACATTAGCTTTTATCACATGGCCCTCTTCCTTGATACAGTCAAGTTCAATTTATGACTGCAGGGATGGGGGTGAAGGGTTTAGGTACCATGTAGCAGATCTAAGGTCATCCCAAGTTCGTAGTAACTATAATTCCCAAACCGCCATTATATTTTTGTCTCTCACTAATTTCTTCTTACTGCTATGGCTACAAGTGTCCTTGGCACTACCTGATTCTATACAACTCTTCTTTGTCGATACTCTAGCCCTCTTCGACTAACTCTCTACTGAATTTTTGGCATCCATGCCCTATCAGGTAACCTCCACCTTTATTATCCTCCATTATTTTGTTTTTTTGTTGGGCTTTCTAGCATATGCATAAGGGTGGTATTGATACTCTTCTCTACAGGGTTTTACTCCAGGAGTGGAAAAGTCCCTCTCCTTGGTGTGTCATGGCCCTCGTTCATTTACTAGTATGGCTACCCTACGCTAAATGCTAAGCTTTGAATCTCCATTTCCTCCACGACTTTTTTCTGGCATTCTATCTTAACTAATCTTACTATGTGCTTGGGTTTCCACTTAGATGCCTCTCATTCCAGGGCGGTTAACCAATTGGAGGGGATATGGTACTGTTGAAGGATGCTTTCAGTTCATACCCCATATGGGTAAGTTGTCTCTTCACTATCACTAAGGACCTTGCTCAATATTTGTGTTCTTTCTCGTCATTTTCTTTCTTGTTTTCCTTTTGATTTATTGGTTGTTTTTTAACCTACATTTATGATTTCAGGTGCTGGGTGAGTTGTTGGGTGAGTAACTGGTTCCATAGTTGCTTTGTTGCAAGTAAATTCATTTTGGACCTCTCTTACTACTAGAGGTTTCTGGGACCTACTTCTTCGAAGGTTTTCGTCCCACATTTCACTTACAACTTTGTTTCTATGTAAGGTAACATTTATGCAGCTTCTCGCTTTTGTGGTTAAGCCTTTGTGGCTTCTTATTTAATGTGGGTGATAGGTTAATATTCCTCCCCATTGCAATGCTAGAAGTGGTTACCTTTGCGCTAAATTTACCAAGATGTTAAATATGGTGGCTATCCCTTGTGATCGTTATGGCCAAGATTTCCACCTCGAACCCTACCTATGTGTGCGCATCTAAGATTGTGATGCTGATGGTTCCACCTTAGATTTGTAGGTAGTAGATAATGGAACAAAATCGTGGAATTGTGATATATTTTTTTAAAGAGCGGGTGAAATTATCTATTTCTCCTCACTGTAAATTTTGTTTCTACAATTCTTGAGTTTGACCCTGTAATTAATGAACCTTACTAATTCATTATTTTCTTAGTTCTTAAAATGATGTTACAGGGTTCCTCATTTTCCTCTTTGGGGCTCGACCCTGTAATGGGAGAACTATTATTATTTCCATGCTACTTCTATATAATGATAAGATTCCAATGTTTCTTTTTTCTATTGGATTCGAATCTATAATAAATATACAAACACTATCTTAGGCTCTTCATTGTGTATAGAATGGTATTGCAATGTCTCTCTTCTTGTTGGTGTTTGACCCTACAATCGATGCATGTTTATGCTTTGGTGGTTATATACGGGTAGAAATGTATATATATCAAGATTGCTACATTTAACTCCTTAAGACTACAAGCTCGTAAACGTTTCCCGGTTTCGCTTTCAATAATGTTTGTGATTTAAATACTATCGAATTGCAAAGTGAAAGTGTTCTATTTTCATGGCTGTAATCCCATCCAATCTATCAATTAGTTTGATTAATTTCCAATTTAAAATATACAATGAGGCCATGTTTAAGAAAGAGTTTATATACCTGTACCAATATTAGGTGTTCTAATAACGAAATTTAAATGGAAATCGAGGGCCGTTATATGCAGATGTTCATATTTTTATGTTGCATATGTTTTCCAATATGTAATTTGACATATCCCCTTCTAGGAAAACCAAATTACTCAATAACATGGTAGAATTTCGTTCTTGTATTTATGAAGATGATAGTCCATACTTCATTGCAAGTCAACTAAGATAGTTTCCAAACCAGTCTCGTGTAAATCTATCCTACCATTTTGAGACTGAGAACAAAACAAATTTATTCTCATATATACCGTTTTACCCGGGTGTGGATTTAAATAAAGGTAAGATTAAGGAAATCCATCAATATGATTCAAAAGTGAAGGGGATTTTATGTCCCTCAGTTATTAGTATAAATTTTTGCGTACCGGTCCAAGAAATTGTCTGAATCAATTGTTAAAAGGTATGGAGAGTTGCTTTATATTCGGCTTTGTTCTCTCTATGCTCTTAGCTATGAATATTGATATGTTGTGATCACATACTGTATTATTTCCTTTAAGGCTTCTCCATCCTCATGAGTACCTAGTTATTAAATGCGTAATTCTTTTTTTCTTCGTAGTTTCCAGCACAGTCGGCTCCGGTACATAAATTGTTCTCTACAGCGTTTCTTTCAAAACGATGGATAGCTCTTCCTATATAAATTTCTCATGCTATAATTTTTGAATGGTTATGTATAATTCATGAAGATATAGGTTTGCTATATTCATCCTCACTAAATGATTATGTTACTAATTTTCTTAATATAGACTTGAAGGATATTCCTGCAATTTATCTATTTATCTCTAATTTTTATGCACCTAGAATAGTCTAATTTGACCATACCATCACACGCATAAGAAGTATTCCGTGTATTTTATTATGTTATAACAGACTAGTACAATTGCGTGTAACAATTCTCATTTTTTTCATACAAATGAAATTAATAACTCTGTTAATATTTAGATTTGATGGTTCCTTGTTTTACTCCTGCGTTATTGTTTTTATTTTCTTTTATTCCTGCATTACGCCCTATTTTTAGTACTGAAACAAATTTATTGGAATTTTTCTTATTACAATGATTAAATCAGTTTCACGATAGGCATTCCTTTTTCGGGTGTCACCCAGCGTGCTCCCTTATATGACCTTAATAAACTCCATTGCTCTTATTGCATTTTTCAATTCATTTTATCGAAAATACCTACACAAGAACTTATCATTCTCAATTGACTTTATTCATTCACATATAAACAATTTCTTTAGCTTAAGGTTTGTCTATACCTATCTATACCATCTCTTATTGAAAACTTACATATAATCACATACATTAACAAAACCCAAAAACCATAATCTCCATATAAATCAATTATAGATTCTGCATGCAAGATAAATTAGTAGCATCTGAAATCCATCGACCTCAAGACTCATGGCATAGTTCACATGCGTCTAAATTCTTGCAATATTAATATGCGAAAGAATTATTTAAAATCATTATTCATATGTGTGAAGCTAATTTAGAATTAATCACAAAAGGAAATATGCTCATATTTTCTAACGAGAACTAGGGTACGATATCAGACTTGATGAGAACACTTGCCACCCAACAATGAACTGTAGCTCCATCTCCCCCCGAGCTAAGATGAACTTGCTCAGAAATAAAGAAATTCTTGTTGATCCCTTCAATAGGTATTTAATACCTATCATGATAAGGTTTCCTTTAGCGGCATCCCACTTTTGTGGATCATTCTATCCACTTGTGTAGGATTTTCCATAAAATCCAGCCTTTCTCTCCTGTGGTGTTTTAGGATTTTCTGAGCTAAGCATCTTTCTCTACCTAATCAGCTAAATGGATATTTCTATCGCATCCATTAAGCTTATCTACAATTTTATTCTAGAATACTTATCATGAAATAATTATCAAGTCTAATTTATTAATGAGATTTTATCTTTATTTTCGTTTGGCAAGAATATCGTTTCTAGGTGTCTCATTCCCATGTATATATATCTTGTTTATTTATTAATAAATAAATAATGATTTACAAAATTAATCCAATATTCTTGTTTGGATTTTCCTCCATTATTTCTAATCCAACTTAATCTAACCATAGCGGTTTTATTGCAACGAAAGGATATTACATGCATATGGATTGTATGAGTTCTAAGAAGGCCTCTTGATTTGCTTCTGTCCAGAGAAATGCATTTTTCTTTAGAATATTTGTTAAGGGTTTGGTAATGCGTCCATAGTTTCTCACAATTTTTCGTTAGTAGTCTATGAGACCAAAAAATCCCATTGGACTCTTCAAGGTCTTGGGTTGTGGTTAGTATTTCATTTCTTCAATCTTCTTAGGATCCACCTATATGCCTACTCTGACCATAATGTGGCCTAGGTACTCCACTTCCTCCATCACAAAGGAACACTTGGACAATTTAAAAAATAATTTATTATCCTTTAAATGCTGCAATATCTTGTCAACATGTTAAATTTGTTTGTCCCATCTTTTGTTGTAGATGAGTATATCATCAAAAAAGAAAAGGAAAACATTTCAGAGATATGGCTTGAGACAATGAATCATAAGATTCTAAAAGGTGGAAGATGCATTAGAAAGACCAAAGGGCATAACCAAAAATGAATAGTGACCCTCATGGGTTATAAAAGTTCTCTTGGGAATGTTTGGTTCGTTCATTCTAATTTTGCGATACCCTGAATGAAGATCCAATTTTGTAAAATATTTGGCACCATGGAGTCCATCAAGGAGACCATCAACTACTAGAATGGGAAACTTATCCATGATAGTGAGCTTATTGATATCCCTAAAGTCGACATACATGCCACACTCCCCATATTTCTATAATATCATGAATACTGGTGACGAATAGGGGCTCCCGCTAGGACAAATAATGCCTACTCCCAATAGCTCTTGAATAATATTTTCAATCACATTCTTTTGTGTGAATGAATACATGTAGTTATGAGAATTTGGTGGCTAGCTACTAGGAATCAAAGGAACATTGTGATAATGCTCACCCCAAGAGGGGGATAAATCCTTGGGTCTTTCAAATACCTACTGATAGTGAAATAACACTTGTTGAAAATTTGGAGTGGTGGCAGGGATAGATTCAATGGATTTGATTTCATTGAATTAAGAAACTACCCCATGCTGGCCATTTTATAAGAGCTTCTCCATTCTATGCAAGATGATGATAGTAGGTGCACTTGTTTGGAGTCCCATAAGCATACGAGTTTCTCTATTCTTATTTAAGATCATATATAGTGATGAGTTCTAGTATTGCAACAAGAATGATGCAAATGTCGAGGCTACCAACTTAAATTATCAACCCGGGGTTCGTACAAACTTAAGAGGTGCCGGAACTGTATTTTCAACATGCAATGTATCTTTATTTCATTGATTTGATGCAATGAAGTGAATTTCATAGAATCAAGTTCTAAAATAATTACAAAAATGGAAACATTAGTCTACTTGTAGAATTTAAATTAATACTCTAATTGTAAAATGTAGAATGTTGCTTTGAAAAAGGAAATTTGACCTTTTCAACAATAATGCTTGTAATTGAAACCTTAAGGAAGCATGAATTCAAGAAATCAAGTCTAATATACTTTGCATTGATGAATCACCCTTTTTATCACTACGTTCAAGGAAAATTATCTTTAGTAACATCATCCATGTACATCTCATAAGAAAACATTCATTTTTATGCAAATGTGGAAATATGTCTTCTAATTCTAAATGCATATTTGTACTTTTAGTGAAGGAAAGGTGGGTCTAGAGTGGTCTTTGGTATCCCTAAATCATGGATTCAAAGCCTGTGGGTCATTATTAAAGCCAAAAAGACAAAAGGAAATCTTTTGGAGAAGATATGATCAGGTTTACACATGCTACAAGAGTGCTATAGGAGGCGTTACAAGAGGTAATGTTTTGTTACAAGAGATAAATTGTTGAATGCCCAAGTAAATCAAATGAAAATTAGATGGGATTTCTTTTATTATTCAGTAGGATGCTATAGGACCCCATTCCAAGTGGAATTGCTCCAAAATACACATGTTAAAACATGCTAAAAAATAACATAAAATTACTACTCTAAAAACTGAGAATTCAAGAACCAGTGAGCTAGTTAACCTACCAAATGCCTAACCTAATCAAGTGAAAATTCTAGGGAGTAAATTTTGTTATTAACTTGAATGCTTTTATGATCCAATAAAAATGAAATTAACTTAAATGAAGCACATTAACATGTTCAAAAAATAACAAAAAATTACTTCTACTTTTCTACAAGTCATTTTTATAAATTTTAGATTTGTGAATTAGTATACCAATCCCGGTAACTCAATGATGAATATAACCTTTAAAAGTTTCTCTAAGGATGAATCATGATTGTGAACCTATAAATAACCTTCAAAAAATCTTATTTCAATAACTTAACCAATGTAACCTACAAAAAAAGAAGCATGAATAGTAAATGCAAAAATAAGAGATGGAAGTGAAAAAGATATTCAATGGAAATGAAGAAATAATACAAGAGGCCTCTAAGGCTCTTGGGATGACCTAGCCCAAGGAAAAATAGAGTCATATTAAGGAAGCCAATATTTAAAAGCTAAAAATGACACCAAACATCATTATTTGAATCAATTGAAGTACATCAGTGCTAGAAATGAAAGTTCAGTTGCTAAATAACAAGTTTTCTCCACATTAATACTAAGAAATGCATGCACCTAGAGGAAAATTAGAATTGGTACTTATAAAAACTGATGGAGAAGAATTATCCTTAAGAGGATGAATCTTTCCCCTCCAAAATCCCTCAAATAATGGATCTCATTCCCGACACTAAGAATCTGCATTAAATTACAAGGAACACATTGCTTGATTTTCTCAATCACTTGTGAGGCGATAAAACACCCAACGGTTTGGGTTGAAAACCCCAACAGATTGGAGGGCATACACCAACAAGAAGCAAGAAAACAAGAGATACAAATTCTTAAACTACTAAAGTGGGATGAAGAGATAGTACACATAGGTCCTACACTTGAGGATGTTCTTATAGGGTCCAAACCCTCTTCTTCCTCCAATGCCTCAAAACCTGCAACTCATTCCAAATAGGTATATATACTAGAAATAGTTCAAAGCATGTTTAAGATACGAATGTTAGATCATATAAGCATATAGATATAAAACATGAGATCATACATAATTAGATCATAACATGAGTTAAAGCATACAGATCATCACATAAAGAACAAGACAGAGCTTCTTTATTCATGTCGGCAAAGAATGTGGAATAATACAACTTGATTTGACCACGGCTCCAAGAGATCCGGATCTGTCCATCCCAAGCCTCAACAATCGTCTTTCAAATGAATGCACATAGATGCCATATAAAGGAGATGGACATATCTATGAGGAAAAAAGGTTTTCCTAAAGCCGGGAGTGCAGGAGGCACATGGATAAATCAGACTTGATTAGGGACCAACCAGACATAATATTGTTGTAGCGGCTACAACCACCCTCCAAAATGTTTGCCTTCACCAATTTTAGGGCCTCCCTTGAAGAGTTTCACTTGATGACTGCACACACTCTGGTTCACTCCATGAGGCCGTGTGAGTCTTTACATTCACCTTACTTGTCTATTTCATTCGAGTACCTACATGTTGATGTTTATGTCATGCCTACGACCATGCTCTGGTTATGATCAAAGTATTTTCTTCGTATGTGTTTGTTGTGTTTGCCATGAAAGCATATGTCGCACTCACATGGAGTCACATTCACTGTCCCACAAACATCATCTCGATCATGAACGATCAACCATGAGTGTCACGCTTGTTGCTTGCACCATTAGTTAGTCTTGTTGAACATGTGTATTTGGATGGTTTGGTCGTTCCATCGTCAATTCATATGCATATTTCAACTGTTCACACACACTGTCATTTTTTGCTGATGTCCTGACGACCAGACTCCTCAATGACAGCTGGACCATCACCCTACTTTCGACTCGATTAACTGCCAACTAGAAAAGTGCAAAAGCACCAAGCTAGTCATTTCAAGTTGTGCTGCCCGCAAACAGCTCAAGAAGCACTCATGTTGGCTACCCAAATAGTCAACCGACTATTCATCTCAGAAATTGTGCAACGCTGATGGCAGGCCTCCCTCTGCCCATCAATCAGCTTAGCTCAAAAATTGTGCAGAGATGATCAGCAGGCCGACCTGCCAGCCTTAGTTCATTTTTCCCAGACTGCAGCTCCTAGCAGCCGACTACTTGTTCCCTCCAGGAATTGCACAGTTTCTACTGCCAGTGACCCCAACAACCAACTGGCAGTTCCCTCAGGAAATTGCATAGTTCTAGCTGCTAGTGACCCTAGCAGCCAATTGAAAATTCCATCTGGGAATTGCATATTTTTGGCTATCAATGACCCCAAGAAATCAATTGGAAGTTCCCTCTGGGAATTTCACTATTCTAGCTACCAATCTCATGGGCGGTTCCCTAGAAAAACTGTGCAATCCTTTCATGTTGACCCTTCATGCAGCTCAGCCCGTTCCTATAGAAAATTGCGCAAATCTGGTTGCCAATCCCTTGCTTACTGTTCATTCTAGAAAATGCATAGAGCATGCCTTCCTTGCCCTCCTAGAGCCCAGACTATCCCTCCCAAAATTTACACAATTTTTCCTCCCAATCGAGCCAGATCTTGTAGACAGTCATTGTCAACTGAGATCACCTGTCTCCATCTATCAGTGACTCTTGCACAGTTTTCATCATTAGTTTCTTGGAGCCATCATCCCGGATCACAGCTTTGCTGCCTCTCCCGATCACCCACACCCAAATGATCATTTTTCATGGTATACTAGGAAGTTTTGGACTTGACATCATCTTGTCATTAGTGGTTGTAGGTACAGGTACATCAATGAAAATAAAAAGACGATGAACGGGATGAACAAAGGGATAACATGCAGATGAACAAGTTTGCCAATGGATGAATGAATGAAGCATACGAAGTTGACGAACACGATGAACATGCACCTTCACGAACAAGTGAGCCTATCAAGCCTCCCAACATGAAAGAGAGGAACAACATGCTAAAGATTCAACAAGTGAACCAAGGACCATCGAAGTATCCATGCACTTCACCATGTGGAGGTGAAGCTATGATACACCATGAAGGCATCCATCACTGAGCAGCACTGTAGCTTGACATGCACTCCAGCAGAAACACGAATGTACCAGCACTGTCTTTTCGAGTGATGTCGAGTCAGGTCATGAGTCATGTTGCCCACATCACGACTATGGGCTTCTTGTCTATGAATGTGATGTAACGTGCAAGTCCAAGAGACCCACTTGTTAAAAATAGAGTCATGTAAGTCGAAAAGTCATGGTAGTCAAACAGTCATTACGGTAGTTGAGTAGCTACAAGGGACAGTTTCACCCTTGGCTATAAATACCCCTGTCATTTGTACATGAAAGGACATTTCACCACAGCCCTTCCCACATAGCCAAGAGAGTCTGTAATCTTTTCTTTGAGGAGTAAGTAGTGGCTCCAATGCCCCACTAATAGGGTTAATGATGTATGGTGTAACAATGTGTCTTGGAACTTTTGATTAATTCAAAAGCCAGTCCACAGGCCAACACATTTTCACACATGTATTGTATTTGTTGTAAGACTGATCTTTAACAGTTGTAATGCATGTTGCTTTAAACCGTGTTCTACATCTGAACTAATTCATCTTATGTAATTCATAATTTATTAATGGAAATGTGTTGTATATGCTACTAATTCTATCCCTTCCATTTTGACTACTCTGTCGGACATCATACAGACATTTCACACGAACCTTGTTGTAACAACCATTGCACTTGTTTGGACTGATCCATGTGTATTGTACATGTTATCTTACCTTGTATGTTGTTACTGCCACATCCGAGTGGATTGCACGCTGGAAGATGTGTATTACCTTTGTGTTGTGTGTTCCTGGATGAGTTAGGACTCATCCCTTTCAACCTGGTACTCATGTTCACCTTCTTCCCCTCACAGTGAAAGAACCATTGACATAAGTACACTTACACTCACTAGGCATGCAAACATCACTTGAAGACAAAGCAAACCACTCTGTTGTGCTGACAAGCAAGAGTTGAGGCAAATCCTTAAGATAATGGCAACTGGGCCATCATACCAGATGGGACTCCCACATAAAATGGTGTGAAGTCTAGTTGGGACTTCATAGTGGGGTGATCCCCTGAATGTTGGTGAGTCCAACACCATCAACATTTCTAGTGCTAAAATGAGGGAAGCCAGTTGTAGATGGTTGAAATTCCCCTCACACTCACTCGTCAACCATCTGGTGAAGGAAGTAACTCAAACTCTCTCTCTCATGACTCTATAGTCAGTTACTCCTCACTTACCAGAATTAAACATGAGATTTCATATCAACACCTTCGCTTCATCCATCCCATCACTCGCCAATTCACAAAAGTAGTCATATTGATCCCAGGCGTACAGTATCTTCCACATGCATCTAAGAAGACAAAAGCCACTCACATAGGGGTTGTTGTATCATCAATAGAAGAAGCAGCCCTTGCTACTCTTGAAGGTTTGGAAGAATCTATTGAAGACATAAAGGAACCTCTAATCTTCTTTGAAGATGAACAAGGCACTCTCGTGGTCTTGGGATCAAACTCTGGTACAGGAGGCGGAGGGGAAGGTAACGGAGGAAGTGGAGGTGGAGAGGAACTGATAGACTCAGATCCACAGCCATTAGATTCTAAAGAAGAGGAAGAAGAGGATGAAGAGATGGCTGATAAAAATCTTGAATGGATGACTCAGGGACCATTGGCTCTCCTGGCTATTCTGTAAAAGATGTCGAAGCGAGCAGAGAGAATGAACATCAAGTTCAACCTTGACAATGTAGTGAAGGTAGAAGACCAGTTAGACAACTTCTACCAACAACTGTAGACCCTTAAGGTATGTTATGACGGCGTAGCATGTAGATTGTTTCCATGTACCTTAGACAGCTGCGCAGCTGCTTGGTATCACAACCTTCCACCCAACTCCATACAGAACTTGGGTTCTTTCAAACATATGTTCCTTGAAATTTTTTCTCATGATAAGACTCCAGCCATGCTACTCAAAGAATTAGGAAGCCTTACGATGGAGGGAAAAGAGAAAGTGAAAGATTTCAACCAAAGATTTATGTGTATTTTGAACAAGTTTGCAGTAGACACCAAACTTCATGACTCCATCACTGTCGACTATTACATGTCTAAACTACCAACCACCATTGCATAGTTCATCAAGTGAGTTGTGAAGCCAACACTTCTAGAAAGTCGTGAAGAGGCTATTTCTATTGAGAAAGAATTGTGTGCCATTGGAGTCATCAAGGATGACGAATCAATAAAAGACTCCAAGGATGTGAGCAGAAAGCCCTAAGAAATGACGAGCAAGGTCAGAGACAAGGAAGCAACTGATATTGAGACCCTGACTCACCTTGTCAAGAACTTCACCATCGAAGTGTCCGAACTCAAGCAACAGAAGATGGAAACATTCATGAGCAGTCATCCACCCAGACAGAGATAGGCAAGTAGTTCATCAAATCGCTCATCAAGCAACAACTGGTTCAGTTCAAAATTTATGCATAACCCTATGTTCGAACTGGATCAATGCACTGATCCTAAGTACTATTCCTTCCATGAAGAATTTCACCCCGAGAAATCTTGTTCAAATTGGAAGCGAGTTGTCACCTTGGTACGTACTCATACAATTGATGCAAATGGTGATATAGAGGAGAAGTCGGAAGACACTGATGATAACGAAGAGGTTGCACCTGATGAACCACCAAGTTCGGGGCATGCGGTGAATGCATACGAGTGCTCGCAAGTAGTCTCGAAGACTAACACTGAGAAGCAGCCCCAAAAGTAAAATGGTTGTTTCCATATTAGGAGTAAAGGGGCTCCCCCTATACTTGAGGAGATGTAAGAGAGGATGAGACAAGTGATAAAGAAGGCCGACCCACCAACTCCCTCAAAGCAACCAACACAAAGAAAGTCTGGGAAGACACTAACAGATAAGAGCACATCCATAGACATCAAATTGCAGAACAATATGTCGGACAACACAAGCATCTGTTCCACCTTGGACACCTCGGTGAGTCTACGACCTCTAGATTACACCATATTCAATGACATGAAGAAAACTCGAGTGAACATTAGTTTGTTTGAGCTAGCCAAAGTCTAGCATCAATGAGGTGCCCTGCTGCACACATTGGGACAAACAATGACAGACATCGCAGCCTCCACCAGCAAGGGAGAAAGCACACCTCCCAGATCACTATCCACTATGCTCAATACATTCTAGATGGAAGAAGAAAAGTCAGGTTGCCCCCCATTCCTTCTTTCATTCGAATTTTTCAACTACAATGTCCATAACTGCTTGGTTGATTTTGGCGCGGCAACCAATGTCATGCCACTCTCCATTGCTAAGAAGATCAATGCACGATGGAGTGAAACATCTACAAGAATCATCCAACCTGATAGAACATCAATACCAGCCATTGGTGAACTATGAGACGTGATCATCCAATTATCCCATGACAGTCGAGTTCACCAGTGCATCAACATAGTTGTTATGGACATACTAGAAGCATATGGTGTGCTGCTCAGCAAAGACTAGTCTAGGAAGATAGATGGATACTTTGCCACAGACTCGTATCACATGTGGATTCCTTACAAGGGCAGATGCAACCAATTCTGGGTGTTATCAAAGATGTATATGGAACACAATTTCACTCCCCTTAACGGCGATAATGAACCATTGGCCTTCACTGAACTCATGTTTGGCAACTGCTTCCTGGAAAATACATTGGAGTGTTATCTCACATGGCCAACCCCATCCATATCAGACAAGTAGTTGGGAGTCCTTCATCATCCAACTGATGATAATGAAACTTGTACAATTTGTTTTTCTTATAGTAGAGGTAGTAGCAGTACCAACAAGTTGAACGTTCCATATGCAGACAAGTTGTGGGCTAGGAGTCTTGGAAAATTAGGAACACATAATGGCTCAAGGATCGAGTGTATCTCAGTGATCCAAAATAATGAACCATGCATGATTTCAAGTTTTTTTAAGTCCGAAGTCGCAAACCATGATGCTGAAGCACTCAAGTTGAACACAAGAATCAACACCATGAATGAATAGAGCAACCTGGGAACCGACCATGATCAGAAGACGGCCAATCTTGGTGCAAGTTACACACTGAAGCAACAACCAACTGTTGACCACTTGATCAAAAAATACCGAGATGGGTCTACACAAGTAGATGATGACCTAAGTACCCATTGCACTCGAGAAATCCAATGAGATTCGAGATAAAGGAGGAGACAAGACATTGCAGCTATAAACGGGTAACACATACATGTTGTTTGTCCTCCTTTTGCTGAAAATATTGACTAACATTTTAAGTGTTTGGAATACTTGTAAAGTTCGTCATCATACTTGGTTTTCTAATTCAAATCCTAGATGTAAGAAATCTGGGAAGATCCTCTTACGCATCGACTTCAGAAACGTGAATCCTTCATGGAATAAAAACAACTACTTCGTATCACCATCCGAGCCCATGTTGCACACAGTACCTGAAACAGTGGTTTTGTCATCACTTGAAGGTATTATGGATGCCACAAAGTTCCAATAGTAAAGCTCGGGGGACCAGAACTGGTCCAAGAGAAACTTGGATCACACATGTATCATTTGCAATCACTTGATGGGAGGATTCATAATCTTCCTGTCAAAGGCCAAGTCCTCAAACACTAGTTTCAGTAGGTCAGGCCACACCACTACCATGTACATAGTCTGCTTGCTACTTGTTGTTTTAATTTGGTTTGTTTTTCTTGCTATCTTTTCTTTCACTTAGTTTGATTTTGCTTACTATTTTTGTTCATGTTCATTTTGTTTGTTTGATATATTACTACTTTTGTTTCCGGAAATAAGTGCTACCAACTACTACGTTCTGTATTTTCAATAGAGTATGTGGCTGAAATTTGAATAGACTTGTGATGCTGCAACACCTGGCCCGTCTTGTGTCCATTTTCTCCGTGTTTGGTTGCAACCTTCGGCCGATTAAGTCCTCATGGAAAATATTAACCATTTGTGGGGGAAACTTTGGTCCAACTGTGAACCTGTGTCCACATTGGGAAGTTCCATGCCTGTACTCAGCCTTTTGCTCTATGTGTTTAAGCTAATTCAACAAGTAGAAACAGAGAAGGGGAAAAATTTAAACGAGCAAACCTATTTTGGAGGTCTTACACGTTTCTCTGAAGGAACAACCTTTGCTTCTCTCAATAAGTTGGGATCCCTCTTCCACCAAAAAAATAAATAAGTTCATGTGCACAGTTATCTTAAAAAAATACAAAGGCAAAAGAAGAGAAAGGCTTCCTGCGTAGAGAGATGAAGCACGCAACTCCACTGGGGTACTGACCAGGCTCGCTAGCTGTGGATCAATATGTGTGTTCCTTCTTCACTGCAGTGGGGTAATTTCCAGGCCTGCTGGAAGCAAAGAAACACTAGAGATAAAAACTTATACTCTAAAAATCTTCAACTTATGAACTAAGCTACCCTTCCTAGATTTGAAACACTCAGATCTAAGTTAAACTTTCGGTTGTGTTTGACTGAGTTGGCAAAGCGTGAACCATGTATGTCCCTAGGGTAAGTGGGGAAACTGAAGTGACCTTCTCAGCGATTCAATACTCCTCAGGATACCAAGGCCTTGTGCTAGCAATGAACTCAAATAGATAAGCTAGAGTTCTACGAGTGTGTCACCAAGTGTTAAAGCGGCTACAACCACCCTCCAAAATTTTGACCTGCACCAATTTCGGAGCCTCCCTTCAAGAGTTTTACTTGATGACCGCACACACTCGGGTTCACTCTATGAGATTGTGTGAGTCTTTACATTCACCTTGCTTGTTTATTGCATTCAAGTCCCTGCATGTTGATGTCTAAGCAATGCTTGCGACCATGCTCTGGTTATGATCATAGTCTTTGCTTCGTATGTGTTTTTTGTGCTTGCCATGAAAGCATCAGTCACACTCATACATGAAGTCACATTCACTATCGTACAAGCATCGTCTTAATCATGAACGATCAACCATGAATGTTGCGCTTGTCGCTTGCACCATCGGTCAGTCATGTTGAACATGTGTATTTGGATGGTTTGGTCATTTCATCGTCAAGTCATGTGAGTGTGTGTTCGTATGATCACCTATGCACCTTTAGATTGTTCACACACTTAGTCATTTTTGCTGTAGTTCTGATGACCAGAATCCTCATTGATAGCTGGACCATCATCCTACTTTCGACTCGATCAACTATCAACCAGGACAATGCAGAAGCACCAATTTAGTCCATTCAAGCTACGCTACCCACAAGCAACTCAAGAAGCACTCATTCTAGCTGCCAGAATAGTCGACCAACTGTTCATCTTGGAAATTGCACAACGCTGATGAGAAGGCCTCCCTCTTCCCATGAGTCAGCTCAGCTTAGAAATTGTGTAGAGATGATCAACAGAGAGGCCCCCAACCTAATATAGTTTTCCCAGCCAACAGCTCCCAGAAGTGGACTGCCTGTTCCCTCTAGGAATTGCATAGTTCCTGCTACTAGTGACCCTAGTAGCCAATTTGTAGTTCCGTCTAGGAACCGCGCACTTCCGGCTACCAGTGACCCCAGTAGCCAATTGGTAGTTGCCTCTATGAATTACACATTTCTAGCTGCCAGTGACCCCAAGCATCCAACTATAAATTCCCTATGGGAATTGTGCAGTTCTGGCTGCTAATCTCCCAGGTAGTTTGCTAGAAAAGTTGTGTAATCCCTGTCTGTTGACCCTTCATGTAGCTCAACCCGTTCCTCTTAAAAGTTACACAAATATGGTTGCCCAACCCCTACTGACTGTTTGTTCCGGAAAGTGTCCAGAGAATTCCTGCCTTGCCCTCCTGCAGCCCAGACTGTCCGTCCCAAAATTTGTGCAATTTTGCCTCCCAGTCGAGCCTAACCTTGTAGATAGTCACCGTCGACTCAGATCGCCTTTCTCCATCTCTCATTCACTCTTATGCAGTTTTCATTAGCAGTTTCCCAGAGCAATCATTCCACATCATAGCCTTGCTGCCTCTCCTGGTCACCCGCACCCGAATGATCATGTGTCATGGTATACTAGGATGTTTTGGATTTGATTTCATCTCATGATGAGTGACTGCAGGTATAGGTACACCAATGAACATGACAAGATGAACAAAGGGAGCACATATAGATGGACAAGTTTGCCAACCGACGAACGAACGAAGCATTCAAAGTGGATGAACATGATGAACATGCACCTTCATGAACAAGTGAGCTTGTTAATGCTTCCAGCATGAAAGAAGGGAACAACATGCTAAATATTCATCAAGTAAACCAAGCACCATCAAAGACTCTGTGGAATTTTTCATGCAAAGGTGAAGCTATGATACACCGCGAAGACATCCATCACTCAACAACATTGTAGCTTGACATGCACCCAGTAGCGGCATGAATGTGCCAGCATTGTCTTGTCAAGTCATGTCGAGTCAAGTCATGAGTCATGTCGCCCACATCTCCACGATGGGCTTGTTGTCTATCAATGTGATGTAACATGGAAGTCCAAGCGACCCACTTGTTAAACATAGAGTCATGTAAGTTGAAAATTCATGGATTTCGAACGATCATGAGGCTAGTTGAGCAGCCATAAGGGTCAGTTTAACCCTTGGATATAAATACTGCCCTCATTTGTACATGAAAGGACTTTTCACCTTAGCTCCTCCCACATAGCCAAGAGAGTCTGCAATATTTGTTTTGAGGAGTAAGTAGTGGCTCCAACGCACCACTAACAGGGTTAGTGATGTATGGTGTAACGATGTGTCTTGGAACTTTCTCTTAATTCAAGAGCCTATCCAGAGGCCAGCACATTTGAACACATCTATTGTGTTTGTTGTAAGACTAATCTTTAACACTTGTAATGCATGTTTCCTTAACTTGTGTTCTACATCTGAACTCATTCATTTATTGTAATGCATAATCTATTAATGGAAATCTGTTGTATATTCTACTAATGTTGTCCCATTCGTGTCGACTTCTCTACCAGATATCAATCAAACCCTTCACATGAACCTTTCTATAAAAACCATTGCACTCGTTTGGACTAATTCGTGAGAGTTGTATGTGTTATCTTACCTTTTATGTTGTGACTGCCACATCTTAGTGGATGGCTCAGTTGGATGCTGTGTATGTCCTTTGTGTTCCGTGTTCCTAGCCGAGTTGGGACTAATCCCTTTCAACCTGGAACTCACCTTCACCTTCTTCCCATCACAGTGAAAGAACCATTGACACAAGTAGACTTACACTCACTAGGCACACGAACCTCACTTCTCGAAGGAAAAGCAAACCACTATCCTATGCTGACAAGCAAGAGTTGAGGCAAATCCTTAAGATAATGGAAATGGTCCATCATACTGGATGGGACTCCCACACCAAACGGTGTGAGGTCTAGTTGCGACTTCATACTGGGCTTATCCCCTGAATGTTGATAGGTCCATCACTGTCAACAAATATAAATATCCTATATATCTCCCCCCTTAAGCCTTCCAATGAGGTGTATTTATAACACCTCAAAATAGTTGTTTCAGTTGGGATATAGCTAGACCGCGGACTCCTCTAGGTGGGCTTTGGGTGTAACCCGTAAACCCCACCCATAAAATAACGATTTTATATTTTTTTATCTTTCAAATTATATACATGGGTTGGGTATAGATGGACTCGCATGTGCACACACTTTTTGAAGGCTAGAGTCGCGTATGGAATTTAAAATAATGTTTTTTAGTAAATGGACCAAGTCTAAAGGGAAATGCCTCCCCAAGGCTATGACTCAGAGCAGCAAGTATACAAGTGTGATAAATGATGCTATAACAGATGCCCCCTAATATATTAGTTCAGAAGGGGTAGATCATGGCAAAAACGTATGAAGTGTATAGAAAGAACCATGTGAGGGCTTTGGAGGAGATCACCAGATTCCAGCCTGCCAAACCAACGGAAGAGCTAAGAAAGAAAGCTCATGTCTGAGGTGGGCATACTAATGCTTGGAGATAGTAAAGCATGTCCACATATCAAGTGTAGAGTGTATCCAATATGTATACAAGTACAAAGGAAACTGAGAAATACATATTGGAGCATCCAATCATAGCCGAAAAAAAACAAATGAAGACCATGTCACTATATCACATATAAAAGGATTGATCAATGATGCTAAAGGATATATCTGATCATTGATGTCACATAACTGATCCTCAAAATACGAAGTCAAAAAGTGGAATAATGGTACTACATGGAACTCGAGTGCCAACATATAAAATGTTGCAGTGATGAACTGCAACATATAAGGTGGATCATGTCACTGGAAAAAAACTGGAGGTAGTGACAAGTGAACCAAAAAATGTTGATGCAACCTGAGGTCTTCACCGACTGCCATGGCACATTTCTACACTATGGGAATAAATGAGCTGAATTCAACCATGTGAGAAATTGTTTGATTACCGGTCATTGATGTATATTGCTAACAAATGTGATACAACTCACCGATAATGATGAATAGATTAAAGGTATGCTAGTACGATATAACAAGTGTGAATAAATGAGTTGAAGTTGAACACTTGAGAGAATCTACCAATCAGGAGACTGGCGTATTCTCATTGTTGATAGTGAAGGAGTTTGCCACTAATGACTACAAACCCTAAGGTATTGAAAAAGGAATCTAGAACTTATTCCTAGAAAAATGGGTTGGATTCAATGGGAAAAGATCTGATGGAAGGAAGCATTAAAGAATCTCGCATCAATCCAGCACGAGTGTAACCCACAGGCCAATAATTTGGAAGGAATCAAATGAAGAAAGATAAAGTAACCATACTGGAGTGCATTTTTGGCTTACACATGATGTGGTTAGTGAACGACATAAACCCTTTGAACCAACCAATAATGAACGTTAACATAAAGGCGTGGAAAACACCAATAGGGTCAAATGGAAACCAAAGTATTGCATGAATCCCATCATGTGATAATGTAAGCTGACATTGAACGTAGGGGAGACCACTCAGTTAGAGATCCATGATATTGATCCATGCTAAGCACAAAGTCACCTATCAATGATGGAAATAGAGCTCGGGTGTGGCTCTAGGACTAGTCTCAGAGAAATTTGTCGAAGTCGATAAGATTAGACCCAGCAGCAAGAAGTCAATGGAGACCTTCTTAACTGGGATGAGAAAAGGAGCAAATAGCTGATGTGTGCTGAACATAAATCTCACAGACTGGGTATGGCCCACTAAAAATAAGTTAAGGGACACCGTAGAAAGGCCAACTTGGGTTTACTTCCCTTGAACAAAAGCATGACTCAAATGTGAGTTTATGGTAGCATATGATAACTTTGTATAAGTTTTTGATGTAGGAGGCATAAACAAACTCTCCAGATGATTGGAAGAGATAACCAACCAAAGGAGCACTGACTCAATGACAAGGTTATGGCTCTCCTAAGTCAAACTAAAGCCCATCCTGATGGAGAAAATACTTTCTTTGAGTGTTTTGTTCAAGGGCGACACAACTGACTCTTGCTACCATCAATTGTGGAAGTAAAGTCTTGTTCTCGCTATTTTTTGGAATATATAATTTTTTTGTCTTTTTCATATTAAAAAGACTAAAAAGGGAATAAAATAATTCCTATGGTATAATGGAAAGAATGAGTGTCTAAATACAGATGTGCTAGTTCCTGGGAGTGGAACATTCCTATGGTGAATGTAAGGTGATGAGACTGGTCAATGACACTCAAAGGAATGTTCTTTCCAGGGGAATATGGTGCCAAGTTACAAAGGATAAGTGATAGCAAGGTTGATATTTCTGAAAGACGTGGTCAAAAAGTATCTTATACAGGAGTCCATGTGAAGTCGGCTTAAGGCCAAAATGTACAAATAGTCAACATGCAATGCAGTTGTACAACTCAACATGTGGGATCCTATAGGGTATAAAGCTAGAAGAATAGCAAATAAGAGGAGGAATGAGGCTCCATCGCAAAGTCACAGCGAGACTAAAGAGGAGTCCTGAGCCTAAGAACAAAAGTTTAGCATGGGTCCCAAGTCACAAGAAGGTACTATCTAGGGTGCCCATGATAAGGTAGCCTCTAGAACAAATGTTATGATACTTCTGAGCAATGAGAAGGTTATGTGTCATATCTTGGTGGGGTTGATCCTAAGGCCAAAATGGAAAAGGAAACTGATAAATGCATAATGAAGTTAAAAAACCTAACCTATATGCTAGTTTCGAGAACCAATACCTGCCAACCATAAAAATGCCCAAAGGAGAAGTCTTCCAAGTTCTGTAAACATAATTACAAACACTAGACAAGAAGTTAACACATCCCGCATATAAACTTCAAATAAAATCTTATGTCATAAACATAGTTACCGATCAAATGGCAACTATTATCTCAAAACAAGTACTCTAGCCCGAAAACCCAAAAATGAAAATTGTGTATGTCAGAATGTTGTTTTTTAGGGTAAATTTTCAACAATTTTTTTAAATGGAAGTAAAATCCATTTTTGTTTTGCAAAATGGATGAGAAAAACACCCTTAAAAAAATAAGTGTTGATTCTGGAATAACAAAAAAAAATTGGGTTACAATTTTGACATTTTTTAGCAATGGAGTTAAAGATAAAATATCTGGACTTTGAAAAACTGTAAAATTCCAACAACTCTCCGATATGATGTTATAGATAAAATATCATGTCTCAAATCCTGATAATTCCAAGAATTTCTGTCCATGTTGTTAAAGATAAAATACCTTGACTCTAAAAAAAACCTTGAAATTGTAATTGTTTTCAACCATAGAATTAAAGATATAATATCATAATTCAGAAAAACCTTAAGATTTTAACAAATTTTCAGCCTTGTAGTTAAATAATTTCAATTTTTAACACATTTCAACCATGAAATTATGGACAAATTGTATGGCTAAAGCAATTTTAAAAAATGAACAAGTATATGAAAGATTCATTATTCCAAGAGTAATTTTTATTTCAAAGGCTAAAACTATAGCTCTTTTCAAATTTTAGCCTAAGACAACTTATCCTATTGCAACAAAAACCTAAAAATCAACCATCAAAACAAAGTGTTCCTTTTAATGAGGCATTAGAATTTCAACAATTTTACAACTATCTTATACCAAATGATAACAATAAATAATATCATGGCAATATCACTGTATAATTTAACAAATCAAGAATAATTTCTAATATTTATTTACTTTTAATCAAAATATCAAGTTTTGTAGATTGAATATCACATACATTCAAGCATATAATCCAAAAAACATAAAAATGACCCATAACTTCATGTAAGATCATATGGAAGTCAAAATATTTATTTCAAGTTACCATGCAAACATCTCTAAAGACATGAATTTCTTTTAATTAAAACATTAAATCCAATGAACATAGAAATGAATCATAACTTCATGTAAGATCATATGGAAGTAAAAATATTTATTTCAAGTTACCATGCAAACGTCATTTACATAAAATGTCTTAGCCATTTATTCAAAATCATCCATAGGATCTAGCACACCATCAAAATCTACATCTTCAGATGAATTATTGGATGTAGATGAAGATGACCCATATTCTTCTCTTTCATCAACTAGAGACCCATTTGAGTCAACATGCATGCCCACCATTTCAAGTTTCAAAAGTCTTCTAGATCTACAACTAGGTTCAACAAACTCGCATCTCAACATTGTTCCTTCTGGTAGCAACTTCTTAAAAATATCTATGGTCTTGAAGCGAAGAGTTCCTCTCTTTGTTAAATTGAAGTCATAGATATGTCAGCATCTTCCAATTTTAAGAGGCCTTTGTGGTGATGATTTATATTTGTACCCTTTCCTTTTCTCTTTCTGTGAATTTGTTTATCAACGACAATCTATGGCTTGCACACACCATTGAATGGGAGGGTATTTTTGGCATACGAATGTACCTCAACAATTGTAATATCTTCATTTTCTTGAATGAATTTTATAACCTACGCAACCTAAAATGGAGAGCTAAGTGGACCTCCATCTGCTAATACTTCTATCATGGAACCCTCCTTAACATCCCGCACAAAAACCGTGTAAATGTATTCCATGGCTTCATGTTGTGCAAGCAATCTTCGAGAACCGATATCTATATCTATATATATATATATATATATATATATATATATATATATATATATATTTCTCTTTCCTCTTCTTGTTGAGAATTAATAATGCCTTGAGATTGTTGTTGTTCAACAATGTGTCTTTCCTCCTGTTTATTTGGCATATTTTGAGGCCAAATAAATGGAGTCTTCAAAAGTGTATATCAATTTCTTGATATTGAGATGATATCACTTTTATCATTGAAAAAAGACTTCCACCAAACTGAATTAGCAACATCAAAGTACTCATATGTATCTCTAATACATCTTTTCATTTCTTCCAGACATTTAGAATAATTTATCTCTCTCTTATGCCTTCACGAATTATGGAGTTCAGAAACTGGTTGAAATAATATTATCCTTCATGCAAATATTGGATGATCTGGAATGAAATTCAAAAATTCTAAATATAATGATGACCCCCATTCTACAACAATTGAATACTTCTTACCCCATATAAGTGTTTTTCCATGAATTTTTTTGATATGAAATTGATGATGGAAGCTAATGTCCTTACGTTGTTCAATGCATTTCTCCTCACCATGCGATCCCAGAATAAACCTTCACATTTCAATAGTTTCTTCCAACACACGAAAAACATGCTCTCGAATGTATGATTTCTTAATACATTCAATTAATTATGGTAGGCTCCCAACATTCTTCCTGCTCAATGCTACTGAAAAACAAGCATGTTTAGATATCCAAAAAGAAGTTGATTTTTATTTTCACAGCTTGTGTTGTCCAATTGCAAATGCAAAACTTTAGGAAGAATACCAGACCAATGAGAAAGCACATCGTGGATTATGTTTATGGTAATATTTTCATTATCATGAATATTTGGAGTTGTGAAGTAAACCATTGGCAACACCTTCCCATTAAAGACCATACAACCAACCAAGAGAAACTGATTAAAATTGTCTCTTGTAAATTTTTTGGTGTGCAGACTAAATGCGATAGAATTGTTTTCTTTTGGTCCATACCATCAATTATCAAACCCAAATATTTATTTCGATTATCATAACACTTTTTTCTATCCGAATCTAGAAAATGAAGAATGTGGAATATCCAAATCCAGAGTCACAAAAACCACACCACATAAATCTACAAACCATTTTTTTCTATGATTATAGAATTTTTGTCTTTCACTTGTTTGCTGATTGTGATGCTCTTGAAGTTCTTTGGAAATGGAATCTTCACATAAAATAGAATAAATCTATTAATAAATATGTTTTAATAGTTGATAACTATCGAGTTTTAAAAATAATGAATGCATACCTCTTTCTGCCCCTTGAAATTTATCCCTTTTTTTATTTAAGAGAAGCACATGTACTGCAAACCCCCATCGTTGTTTTCTTAGGAATAGGAACATTGTTGAATTCATTCTTCCATATCTTTGTAAAATATGAATATGTAGACAAATCATCTCCTTCAACACCTTCTACATATTCTATGTATAAGTTGTAGATTTCTCGTCTTGAGAAATTATCTGGAATATGTATTTTGTCTTTGTTTGGCATACACTCTCCATGCTTTGAAAATACGTCTTTCATCCATGACGTTGTAGTAATTGTTGATGGTCCAACCTCTCTTCTATAACATACTTCTGATTAATGTGTAAGGTCTTTTTCCAATCTTTCTTGGATTCTTGACAAATGAAAATTACCAATCGAATGCAACATTTTGAAATCCTTTCTACAGATCAATACATTCCCAATATGATAATCATAACCTGCCAGCCTAGATTGCATGCAAACCACTAAAAATTTATTTTGCATGCTTTTATTCATCGGCAAATATTTCTTCCTTTGCTCCAAAGAAAACTTGAAATCCATATGTTTCAAGCAATCCTTTCGACAACATTCACTTGAATTGAGCTCACCAATATAACTTCTACTTGTGAGATGTTCTGTCCTAACCCTTGTATAACTGGAACATTTTGGATTGGTATGAAAAGGCATACTCCTACTCCTAGATACAATATTTTCTTGTAATGCATCCCTCATTTCATTATTATCTGCAAAAGCATTTTCATCCTCATGAGGAGGAATATTATACTGATGAACATAGTTAGAAAATTCATCACCATCATTGCTTGGAAAATATTCATTACCATCCTCACTTGAAGGAAATTCTTCACTACCAACATCTACACTTTTGAAATCCTGACGCAGATGAAATTCTTCACCATCTTCATCCCTGCTTTTGAAAACCTCCCTTAGAGTATTCAATTCATTATCACCATGACTACCTTTGAAACACTCACTTAGAGAAAATTCATTATTCACATCTATGCCTCTAAAATTATCATTTTCAAGAAACTCTTCATCCTCCCCTTCATCATTGGTGCTCTCATAATCCTTAGGATTATCACTAAGTGTAAACTATGACTCTCTATTCATAGTCAAATTATCATTTGCATGAAATTCTTCATCCACCCCTTCATCAGTGGTGGTCTCATAATCCTTGGGATTAGGAATAAGTGGAAACTTTGAATTTTTATTTAATGGAAATTCTTCACCCTCCCCTGCGTCAATGGTGCTCTCATAATCCTTAGGATTAGGACTAAGTAGAAACTTTGAATCTCTATTTACTGGAAATTGTTCATCCTTGTCCCCACCTTCATCAGTGGTGTTCTCATAATCCTTAGGATTAGGAATATGTGGAAACTTTGACTCTACAAATTCTTCATCCCCCCCTTCATCAGTGGTGCTCTCATAATCCCTAGGATTAGGAATATGTGGAAACTTTAAATTTGAAAATTCTTCATCCCCCTCTTCATTAGTGGTGCTCTCATAATCATTAGGACTAGGACTATGTGGAAACTTTGACTCTGCAAATTCTTCATCACCCCCTTCATCAATGGTGCTCTCATAATCCTTAGGATTAGGACTATGTGGAAACTTTGACTTTGCAAATTCTTCAACCCCCGCTTTATCAGTGGTGCTCTCATAATCCATAGGATTAGGAGGAAGTGGAAAATTTGACTCTGCAAATTATTCATCCCCCCCTTCATCAGTGGTCCTCTCCTAATCCTTAGGATTAGGACTATGTGGAAACATTGACTTTGGAAACTCTTCATCCCCCCTTCACCAATGGTGCTCTCATAATCCATAGGATTAGGAGGAAGTGGAAAAATTGACTCTCTATTCACAGGAAATTATTTTTGTTGCCCTTCATCAACGTTGCTCTCATCATCCTTACGATTAAGACCAAGTGGAATATTTGTCTCTCTATTCATAGTGAAAGATTTCCTATTACATTCATCAAAATGAATAGAGTTGTTGCATGACGAAGATGTCGATGATAAAGAAAGAAAAACTCCATTATTAGAAGAATCCATGACCTTCAACCAGAAGATGTCGAATGATAGAAATGCACTCTTTCGCAATGATAATTTATAGCTTAGAGATTGAAAATTTCCCTGTAAAGTTTTGACCCAAAAAATTTTGACAAAAAATTTCCCTCAAAAGTTCCACCCCAAAAACGTTCGTTGAAAATTTTACCTCCAAAAATTTCGTTTTTAATTAATTCCCTCCTAAATTTTCATCTATAATTTACTTGAAAACATATTACTAAACTTTTGGTTTTCAAAATTTTCACCCTAGTTTCTATTCAAAATATTGATAGAAGCCCAAAATATTTTTCCTATTTAAGTTATTTAACATTGACTATGTAACTAAATTACCTTTTTTATAATTAATATTTTATTTTTTCCCACAATGAATGAAAACTAACATAAATCTATAATATTAACTATATATATTTTTTTAATTTTAAGTTTAATTCCACATTCAAGAAATGCTAAATCAATCCCCCAGTCATTGCTATAAAATAAAATTCATTGCTTCTATTCATCACAACACATCACATCACATCTTCTAGGTCTTGTTAAAAAGTTTGGAGTTTTACATTGTCATGGATAACACATTCAACGGGAGTATTCAATGAGAGTTTTACATTGTCATAGATAACACATTCAACGGGAGTTTTACGCATTCTAAAGTTTAGTTTTCTTTCTATTTCCACTACCTACAAATGAATTAGGGGAATTTTGGTTTAGTTTTCTTTCTATTTCCACTACTTACAAATGAATTAGGGGAATTTTGGTTTTTTACGGGAAAAAAAACATAAAAAAAAAAATCTTAGGAGAAAAAATAAGAATTTTTTTAATTTTTAGGTTTTGAAATGACAAATGGGTGTTACTTTCTTTTTCTATTTTTTTTTAATTTCGTTTGGGGAGCATTAAAATTCTTTCATGAAAAAAAAAAAAAAAATAAACTGATCAATTAGAAAAAAAAAATCATTTCTTGTTTTTCTTATATATTTGTTATTTTTAATTTTTTTTTTTTAATTGAAATTTTATTTATTACACTTTATTAATAAACATTTTTTTTTTATTCTTTTAATTTTTATAAATTGGTTTTTTTAATTAAAATATATCTTCTAAAAATATTATATCTTTTGTTTTAAAATTAATTAAAAAAATTATTTTTTTCATATAAATTTAGTTGTTATTTGTTTTTAATTACTAAAAAGCATTTTTTTAGGATAAAAAATATTAGTTTTTTTTTTTTTTTTTTTTTTTTTTTTTTTAATTTAAATTAATTTTTATTTTTTTATAAAATACTATAAAATAAAGTAAAAAATTATTGCCCCCTTTGGTCGTTGGTCGGGTCCTAGGCCCCTGGCCAGCGGCTAAAGTGTTGTTGGACGGGGGGGCGGGTAGGGAGAGGGGGTTCCGTGCAACCCCCGTCTGTCTGCCCAGTTCCCCGATGAGCGACCAAAGGACGATTTGTTTTTTATTTTTATTATAAAATTAAAATATTTTATTTAAGTATTAAAAAAAAAAAAAATTAAAAGATAGAAAATAAAAAATTATTTTAATTTTAATTATAAAATTTTAATATAATTTGAAAATATTAAAACAATTTTTATATATTATTTTTTAAATATTATTTTTTTTACATAATATTTTTAAATTTATAATATATATATATATATATATCTATATATATATATATATATATATATATATATATATATATATATATATATATATATATAATTTGTATATAATATTTTTATTTTTTTTAATTTGTATATATAAACAAAGGAGCGCGATGATGGATAATTTTTCTCAGATCCTTCAACAGTTCCCCATTGGCGGAGCATCCACATCCAACAACCACTTTAGAGGCTCCACACCTTTTAATGTACAAGTAAACTTTGACATTCCGATATTTGATGGCCAAATAGATTCAAACACAGTAGATAAATGGTTGAATATACTAGAAGGATATTTTTTTGTTCATGATTTTTCTATCCGAGAAAAAAATACTTTTTCTCTTCTCAAAGTTGCCCCCCATGTCAAGGACTGGTGGGAAACCTATTCTGAGGAGAAGGATGAAAGTATGACCTCACTGTTTTCAGTTGCTCCCACTTGGAATTCATTCTGTGATGCCATCAAGGAGCAGTACTACCCTATCAGGAGCTATGAGGACAAATACATAAATTGGACCACGTTGTAGTAGGGAAGGGACTACAATGTGTCGGAGTTTACCAATGTTTTTCATACCCTTCGCATGAAGTTGGGTATCAAGGATTCTGAGAAACATTTGGTACTCAAGTACCGCAACTGCCTACATATATACAATCAGGACGAGATGGAGTTCCTAGACATCTCCTCGCTTGGTACGGTGTACCGATACATTGTTAAGATAAAGCAAAAGTTTAAATAGAAGAAGCAAGACTTTGGATCTGCGAATTTGAAGCAAGGGAAAGGTGACCCCAAACCGTAGAATAAAGGAAAAATCCAAGGCGAGATGACCCACAAAAACCCGTGAAGTCCACAGGAAAATGACAACACTATGAAGTCGAAGAAGGACACAGGAAAGTGGTGTGAGCTCCATAAGAGCTCCACCTACAAAACAAGTGAGTGTTGGGCCAAGCAGTCATTGGTGGCTGAACTGAAGGCTCTAGAATCATATGCATGTTCCAACCCTGAGTCAGAACCCGACAAGGGGAATGACAAAGGGAAGAAGATTATTGATGCAGAGCCCAATGCCACCATTGCCACCACAAAGATCCAAAAGGAGGACACCTAAGATCTAGGGGAGGAGGAGCATCTCTTCCATTCCTAGATGTGGGTAAAGGGTTCCTCGGTATAGTTCATTTTTGACGGCGGGAGTCAAAGGAACCTCATTGCAATAGAGGTCGTGAAGCGGCTGATCTTACCGACCATAACACACACACAACCATATACCATCGGGTGGCTTCAACAAGGACAGGAGCTGCGCGTGAACCAATGATGTCACCTTCCATATAGCATCAAGCCCTTCATGGATGAGGTATTATGTGACGTTGACTCCCTTGATGTTTGTGGAAGAGACATGTTGTGTATGAGTCAAGATCTTGCGTTGTTATTGTTACATTGGGAAATAAGTTGTACGAGATACCAGATGTAGCGCCGCCTATCGCCAACTCTTTGGTTACCGCAAAACAATGCAGTAAGCTCATTTCAAAAACCAGAAAATTGGTTTCCCTAATCATATGCCCTTAAGGAAAGAAGAATACGGTGGTGATGACCTCCAGACAAGTCCCCTCCACAAAGCAACAACAGATGCACAATGTCGTGGAGGAGTACGAGGACATCTTCACCTCCCCCACAGGGGTGTCTCTACGATGTTGGGTCAAGCACTCCACCGATCTGACCCTAGGTGCACTGTTACCCAATGGACGAATATATTGGCACTCCATTCTAGAGAATGATGAAATCAAGAGGCAAATTTAGGAGTTGCTACAGAAAGGTCACCTTTGGATGAGTTCATCACCCTATTGGAGCCCAATCCAGAATAGGTACCCGATCCCACAGATTGATGACCTTCTAGACCAACTCAAGGGGGGAAAATATTTCATCAAGATCGACTTGAAGTCTGGATATCATGCGGTGCCAATCGAAGCCTCTAGTGTGTGGAAGACTTCCTCCAAATCCAAGGAGGGCCTTTCCAAATGGTTGGTTATGCCTTTTGGGTTGATTAATGCTCTTGCAAACTTCATGGAGCTTATGGATGACATCTTAAGCCCATTCACCAACATATTTGTAGTGGTGTAATTTGATGACATCTTGATCTTCAACTAGAGCTAGGAATAGGACATCAACCACATCTGACAGGTTCTCCAAACACTGCGGGAACACAAGTTGTGTGCTAATTTGGGGAAATAAACTTTTGGCATGACCCATGTTTAGTATCTAGGATAAATTATTTACAAATGGGGGGTGCATGTGGATCCAACCAAGATCCAAGTCATTTAGGGTTGGCCAGCCCCAACCACTATGATGGAGCTCCGTAGCTTTCTGGTTCTTGCCAATTTCTACCACAGGTTCATGTTGGGGTTCTCTCATATCACTTGGCCCTTGAGTCAAGTCCAAAGGAGGAGCGAAAGAAAAAATATTTTGGTTTGGATATCAATAGAAGGCATTCACAGATTTGAAACATCGCCTTTGCTCTACACTAGTGTTCACATTACCAGACTTGCAACAACCATTTGAGATTGAGATAAATGCCTCTCATTAAGCTATTACGGTAGTCCTTACTCAATAGGGGCATCGAGTGGCATATCATAGTGAGACACTTTTAGACACAATCCAAAAGTATCCCACTTATGACAAAGAGATGCATTCCATTGTGTAGGCATGCCAACAACATAAGCATTACATTTTGGGGAAGGAAACAGTTATCCACACAGAGCACCAATCCCTGTAGTTCATACAGATGCAATGGAAGTTGCAGAATGATCGCCATCATAGGTGGTCGACATACCTGCAACAGTTTAATTTGAATATCAAGTACAAGAAGGGAAGCACAAATAATGTTGTAGACTACCTCATCTGACCACCGATCATGGCATTAACCACCTTTCTCAACTCTTATGGGCACAAGACTTTTGATTGGCCACTTCTCTACAAAAGTGACCGAGAATTCATCCACAGATACCATACTCACTTGGAGGCTCAACAAGTTCCATATTTTCACCTCCAAGATGCTTTGTTATTCCACCTGGGACACCTTTGTGTTCATTCAACTGAGCGTGTGTAGATGATTTGGGAAGCACACTATAGTCAAGCCGCTACGCATTTTGGGGTAGAGAAAATGGTGGCAATATTGCAAAATTATTTCTATTGGCCAAATCTTCGAGAGGATGTCAGGAAGTACATCATATCCTGCACTTCTTGCGCCATTGCCAAAACAACCATCAAGAAGAAAGGTATCTATACTCATCTGCTGACCCCTAGTAGACCTTGGGAATCCATCCCCATGGATTACATGTCAGGACTTCCTTCTACTAAGCATGGCAATGACTGGGTTTTTGTGGTTGTCGACATATTCTCGAAGATGGCCATTATGGCAGATTGCAAGAAGAGTATCACAGCAAAAGCCATTGCTAAACTCTTCTTTGAATGAGTGTGGGTACACTTTGGGATCCCATAGTCTGTCATCTTAGATCATGACAATAGGTTACTCAGTACATTTTCATCCACTCTCGGGTTAATGCTAGACACCAAGCTCACTAAGTCCATAGCTTTCCATCCGCAAACTGATGTCTAGAGAGAGGTAATCAACAGGATGATCATACACATTCAGCGCATGTACAACTCAAAGAATCCATGCACATGGGATGAAAGTCTCCCCTATGTCCAACACAACTACATCCGATCTCCCCACAGCTTGACTGGTCACAGTCTTGTTAGCCCTGAGATGGAGTGTTGTCATTTCGAAGGCTGAAGGAAGGAGATGGTCTGCTTTGTTATTCTAAATAGGGCCCCACACGAGCCATTAGCCCACTTTCCTCACTCTTCCACTTACATTTCATTTGCTCATTTCCTAAGCCAACCCTCACATCCTGACGAAACCCTCTTTCGCCTAAATAAATTAAAGCAAAACCCCCTGCAAAACCTTACCCTTCTGCCATACGCACCATCTAGACATTTCCCGTGGACATCCCATCCCTCTGTGTCCCTCTGTCGTTGATCTTCCCCCCGCTGGTCTGACAGCCCATGTCTCACCCGATCAATGAAACATGCTCGATCATTCCCTGCCATTAGATCACCCCTGCCAGATCTGACGGCCCTCACTCATATCGCATGGGAAACTAGCAAGAGGAATACCCACCTAATAAAGGCGGTTTTTCTCTCTCTTCCGCTGCAACGTGTCACCCGTTGAATGGAATCGGGCGGAATCAGCCATTTACCACTTACTGCCAGATGAGCACCTGATATAAACCATAAATGCCTGAGCCAAACCACCCCTGGGTGTTATCATCCGCACACCTCCTCCACCCGATAACCGTCTGATCTGCTCACCCGCTAGATCTAAATGCCTGGGCATCTTCTGCTCCGACCATGACCTCAAGCCTCCTGCACACAATCTCCACCTTGTAGTACCCTCGATCTGACGGCCCTCATTCATGACCTCTCCCAATCATCCTCCATCTCTCTGTTACTTCCCTGTTTGTCTCATTTGGCATGTCCGACCAACCATGCACCTCATACTCCACTCCCTATCTGTTACCCGATGGAGAAGGTGGTCGGCTCTGTCAGTGTGACGACAGTCTAACCACTGAACCGAATTAACATAAAGCATGGCCGAAGGAAGAAGGACACAACACGACCTAGCAAACAGAATTAAACAGTCATGGATCTCCACTACCATAATCAAGCCAACTACCTAACGGGGCAGCGCAGTACTAGAACTAATTAATGTTTCGTGATGGAAAGGAAATTGTGTCCTAGGATGCTATCAGATATTTAATGATAGTAGGTGGTCGATTAAGACATATCTAGCCCTAAACAGCTAAGGATCATTGTGAAAGTAAACTATGAATAAACAAAAGTGAGATGTAATCAGGGTTGTCTTTGGGTTCAACTTTTGGAGACCGTAGATATTCTGTTCCTTGCAGCGTCTCATCTTCATTTTCAGTAATACAAGCTTCTTTTGCTGTTACATGCTCAATGTCCATTTCCCCTCCTATTCTAAACTTGCACCTGGATTGGTTTATTCACGCTTTCTCCTATGTCTAATGCTAGATAACTATCAAATTATCTCTGCATTGGTGAATTAGATTTGCTATTGAATAGGTCATCCATGTTTCTTCTATATCTGATGCTAGGTAACTATCATCTTCTGTTTAGATATATTAGATTTACGAGTTTCATTCATTGGATGCAGCTGGCCATCATATGTTATGTATGCATCTGCTAGTGTGGTTAGTATTCTTCATTCATTCACTTAATCTACAAACTATTGAGCATTAGCGGTTTAAAGCCTTGTAGTTTGAGGGTGTTCATGCATGTCTGGAGTGAAATTAGAGTTGAAGTGGTTATCTGGCTTGAACCAAACCATCATCCATTCCAATAGTTCCTAGAACAATATTGAAGACTATATGTTACCAGGCATCTATGAGCTACAACCTAGGAGAGTTTTCTGGAGTGATAACATAATTGACGGTGTTGCCGGGGAGAGGAGATTGAAGCTCAGCTTCCCTAGGAGACGACACAGATCTAGCTTTGATGATAGACAAAGTCTAGACACATTTATGGTTGTAATCATCTATCTAGCGACTCTACTGGAGTCCGAACCTCTTGGTGAATCCACATCATAGTTCTAGCTAAGTTTGTGAGGCATACATGGAGAAATCCTCAGAAGTCACCAGCTGACCGAGTACTTGACCCTACAAATATCACCAAAGAAAGAAAGGTATCACAAAAAAGAGCATCAGAATCAGGTAAATCTTAACGATCCTCTATATCTCTGCAAGAAAGGCTTGTAACAGAACAAGTACATGCCGAGAGTATAGCCTCTGATACTAGTAGTGAAGAAAAACTTTCAGAAATTCATAAAGCTCCTTATTGTTTAAGTTACCCTTTTGCTTTAAGCCCAAAGGAAACCTCACCCCCTACTCATCATATTCCTCTAGTCGTGTCAGTCACTCCTCAACTCCCTACCTTTCAGACTGCCAGTACTCTCTTATCCACCATAGCTATGGCAGGTCCACAAGCACTCACTAAAATGGAAAGAATCATAGTTGCTAGGTATGGACCCCTAGTACTACCCACTCCTTCGAATGCCATGCCTACTAGAGAATATCAGAAATACATGCCTAAGTTCACTAGGACTGAAGGGGTTACTGCTGAAGAACATCTTGAGTCATTTTATAGCTATGCTAATAATCTAGACATTAGTGAAGATGATGTGTGGATGAGAGTATTTGTCCAAAGCCTAGATGGAGAGGCTAGAAAATGGTTTAGAGAATTAACCCCTAGATCTATAACTGATATTGAGGCCATAGATGATGTATTCCTAAAGCATTGGGGGGGGGGGGGGGGGGGGGGGGGGGGGTAAGAAAGATCTTCTCTACTACCATACTCAGTTTGGGAACCTGAGAAGGGAAAATGGGGAGTCACTTTCTGATTTCAATAAAAGGTTTAACCACATGTATAGCAAGATACCAGTGGAAGTGAAATCCCTCCGTACCTCTGCTAAGCTCACCTATGCCAATGCCTTCAATTTTGACTTCTACTTGCTGTTGAGGGAGAGAATATGTGCTTCTTTGGCTAAAATGCAGGATGCATCCTTAGAAGTAGAGTCCAATGTTATGGCTACAAAGAAACTCAAGGGACATGTTGACCAAAGGAGACAGAGAGGTGAATCCTCTTCGTCTTCAGACCCTAGGATAGATAAAATAACCAAGATGATAGAGTCACTAGCCTCTGAAATCTCCAAATTAAAGGTTGAGAAATACCTAGGGAAAGGAAGAGCCCCTAATACTTTTGCTCCTAGAAATCTCAATCCATATAGAAGAGCCAATGAGCAGTTGCAGATTACGCAAAGGAGAAAAAATGCCAATGAAGACCAAAGGGTGAAGATCCCTTTCCAGAATCTAATCATGGAATAGGAACAATTCGATGAAGATGATGAGATCCATGGCATGGAAGACAAAGGCAGTACTTCCTTCTTAACCTTGGCTACCTATGAAGAGTAGTTATTTAAGGACTAGACTAGCCAAGAATGGGATGGTGGGGCTATTCTACAAACCGAAGATCAGCAATGATATAATCTGAGGTCGAAAATGAACAGTGCCAAGGAAACCCCTATTCAAAGAGCTTTTTGTCCCTACAATACAACAAACTAACAAGAAAAAGGGACAAGGACATGATCCCATCATTCTCAAAGCTCTAGCTCAAGAGGTAAGAGGCCCTAACAAGTCCCCTTCTCCTTTCAGTTTTGAATCAGAAATCTAGAAGCTGAAAATATCTATACCGCTGGTGGAACTAGTGAATAATTAAGCCTTTAAGAGACCCATCCATGAGGCCCTTGAGGTTAAGGCCCCACACGCATTAAACGACTATGTGAATTTATAAGATGACCAACCTACAGTTGTTCTTAGCCCAATGACTGAACCTTTTGATGACAATTTCCCATCATTCTATGTATCCTTGACTATTCATGAAAAAATCCTCCACAATTATCTACTGGACATAGGTGCTAGCCATAATCTAATGCCCAAGGTTGTCATGGATTAGTTGGGCCTTGACATCACTAGGCCTTATCATGACTTATTTTCTTTTGATTCTAGGAAGGTGAAATGCTTTGGGCTAATCAAAGATCTAGCCATCACCTTGGATCGACTGCCCATTAAGAGCATGATGATGGATATTGTGGTAGTAGATGTTCGCCCTAAGTTTGGTATGCTTCTTTCCAAGGGTGGATCAAAAGATTACATGGAACATTACAGAAAACCTATCCTATGCTACTGTCCTAGTTTTTGGAGGTGAGAGTAGGATATTATACAGGGAAGCTCAGTTAGCTTATATTATCAGTGATGAGAAGCATCCCATTAGTCATCCCACCTATGTTGTTGACACTAATTTTGGAGCCTGTATTCTCCAAATAGAGGAATCCTAGTTGGCCTCCATGCAGCTTAGGAAACCAATTTGCCAGATCATATAGGAAGAAGGTCCACAAATTTGGGACATGTCATTTGATGGAGCTTTCTTTAGGGAAGGTGTAGGAGGAGTCGTAGTTCTAGTACTTCCCATATAAGAATGCATACATTTATCTTTCAAGTTGACTTTTCAAGTCACAAATAATATAGCAGAATACGAGTCTTTGGTCTTAGGCTTAAATGCCGCTAAAGAAATGGGCATCAAACATCTTAAGATATTTGGAGATGCAGACCTTATTATTCAACAGGTGAATAAGACATTCCAAGCAAGGCACCCTAGGCTGAAAGCATAAAGAGATGAGGTATGGAAGCTCAAGCATTATTTCAATAACTTTAGTATTTCATATATCCCTAGAGCTAAGAATCAGCTTGTTAATTCCCTTGCTATGTCTGCTAGCACTTTTATCCCTTCTCCGCCTCCTAAGTTGACTTATGAAATCCAAGTGAAATATAGACCATCCTTACCTGATAATGTCAAGTATTGGAAAGTCTTTGAGGATGATGATGAAGTCAATAGGTTTCTACAAGTCATTGATGAATTATCTGAAATGCAAATTGATCAAGAGAATGAAACGATGGAGGAATGCTATCAGTGCCAGCTGAGAAACAAAATTGGTCAAGACAACATTGTACAACTGTCGAATAACCATATACCCAAAGGGCTGGTGCCTTTATAGAAGCTGTTTGATCATAATGATGTGCCTTATAAGCCTGCCAAAAAAGATAATGATTCTGTAGTCCATAGACACAATATAGGGATTCCAGATCATCCAAATACATAAACCTGACCACCCACTTGTCTTTTGCCCAAAGTTCTGAATATTGCACCCTGATGAAGCAATTTGCTAATGTCTTTGCTTGGGAATAAAGTGACCTTAAGACTTATGACAGAAACATGATCCAACATAAGATTCCACTAGAGAAGGACACCATCCCTTTTAAGCAGAAGCTAAGGCCTATCAGCCCTCTATTACTACCTTTGATTGAAAACGAAATTAAGAAACTCTTGGATGCCAAGATCATAGTTCCCCTAAGGTATTCAAAATGGATAGCTAACTTGGTGGTAGTAAGGAAGGAAAATGGAGAAATTAGGCTTTGTGTTGACTTCAGAAATATGAACAAATTCTCTAAGAAAGACAACTACCCCCTGCCCAAGATGGAACATTTACTGCAAAAAGTTTCAGGGGCTAGAGTCGTGTCTTTCTTAGCCGGTTTCTCAGGTTACAATCAGGCCGTTGTACACTGAGAGGATCAAGAGAAGACTGCCTTCACTACTCCTTGGGGCACTTTCATGTATTCCAAGATGCCTTTTGGACTGATGAATGCTGGGGCTACATTTTAGAGGGCCATGGACATAGCCTTTGTGGCAGAGAAGGATGGGTTTGTCCTTATCTACCTTGATGACATAACAGTTTTCTCTAGCAGTCACAAGGATCACTTACAACATTTAAGGAAGGTGTTCCTTAAGTGTAGAAGGTTTGGAATCTTAGTAAATCCTAAGAAGTCACAGTTTTCTCTGAAATAAGGCAAACTTTTAGGACATATTGTTTTTGTTGCAGGTGTTAAGATTGATCCGAAAGGGTTCAAGAAATACAGACATTGTCCATCCCAAGGTCAAAAAAGGACATTAATTCTTTTTTGGGCAAGATTAACTTTGTGAGGAGGTTTATTCCAAATTTTGTAGAACTGGTGAAGCACATCACTTCCATGCTAAAGAAGGGATCAAAGATAAAATGGACAGAGGATACAAGAAGATCTTTCGAAACCGTCAAAGGAGGTATCATGGAGGTTCCCACCTTAGTAAGCCCGGACTACACCAAGGAGTCTTATATTTTCTCTTTTGCTTCTTATGATACACTTGCAATAGTCTTGTTACAAAAAAAAGATGAACATATAGAACACACAGTGGCCTTCTTCAGCAAAACTCTGAGGGATGCTGAATTAAGGTATGACCTCATTGAAAAATAGGCATATGCCCTCATAAAGTCTTTAAAGGAATTCTAAATTTACATTCTCCATTCCAAAGTGGTTTCCTATGTACCTTCAGCCTCAGTAAAGGATGTCCCAACACAGCCTGATGTTGATGGGATAAGGTCAAAATGGATTGTGAAACTCATAGAGTTCAGCATAGAGGTAAAGCCCATCAAGCTAGTCAAAGGCCAAGGCCTGGCTCATCTAATGGCTGAGGAAAATTGCAGTCTACTGGATATAAATTGCATAGGTGCAGAGTCAGGTGTTGAACAAGCAGAGGAGGAAACAAAAGAACAAGGGAAGAACCAGTCATTGGCTGTGAATTTGGCTACTTATGAGTGGTATTCCAGTATATCTCATTTCTTGTTAAAGCTAGAAGTCCCTCCATGGCTCAGCTCAAGTCAGGCTAGGACCATCAAGCTTAGAGCAACCAAGTTTTGTATTAATAAGAACCTGCTTTATTGGAAGGATCCATCTGGAATCCTCTTGAGATGCCTAGACAAGGAACAATCTGTGGAAGTAATGCACCAGTTTCATTCCAGCATCTGTTGTGGGAATCATTATTGGAAAACCATAGCCCACAAGGTCCTAAGGGTATTATTGGCCTACTCTATTCTCTGATGTATTTTCATTTGTGAAGTCTTGTGACAGATGCCAGATGTTGAAAATAATACTGAGAGGGGGGGGGGGGGGTGAATCAGTATTATCAGATCAGTAAAACCTTTTCAATTTCATACTCAGAAACATATACGCTACTTCAATTAAGTGAACCCGTGTGTACACGCTACTATGTCTAATACAGCTAGCGTATATCCAGAGATCTTATAATTCAGTTAGCTTAATCTTCAGTAAATGCATAAGAACATTATTAAGCATATTAACAGTAAACAGGTGCAGTATAACAGAACAGAACATCACACAAGAGCCACACACATGAACACCATGACATAAGGTGGAAACCCAATGTGGGTGAAAACCACCTGCTGCAATTCGTCTCTTTCTTCTTTAATAAGAAACTTCTTTTACAATGTACTGGTGCAGTCCTTTACCAGCACGCAGGCTGCAACCTGCAGAGGGCTACAACCCTCTCTCATTTTCCAACTACTTTTGGAAGGGAGCTACAACCCCCTCAGCTCTTGTACTAGCCGATCTATTTACTAGTACGTAGGTGCTGACCCTACAACCTTCAGGGACCACGTTTCATCAATTTTCAGACTGGATCCAAGAGTACACAACAAACATTACTGCAATGCAATCATCAACTTATACTTGCATCATAATTCATTAAACAACCCAATACTGAATCACTGAAACCCTGTCATCAAGATCACAGAACCCAAACCAGACCCAGAACTCTGCAACAACCACCAGAATCAGCAGCAACCTGAAATATCAAATCTTATTATGCATACGCTACTTCACTGTACCAAAACCGCGTGTATACGCGCTTTCACCAAAGGCAACCCGTGTGCAGATCTAGAAATAATTACTTATACCTTCGCTGTCAGATCCGACCCTTGCCAAGCGTCCTGAACAGATAACCAGCAATACCAGATCTTCTCACTTCATCAGACACCCAATGCTTGCTTCTTTGCCTAATGATCTTCTCCTTATATAGCCTTAGGTACTTTACCATACCACGGTCCAAAACCATAGTTACACAATACCATCAACCTCAAAACGAGGGATCGACATGCCCGTCGAGACACCATGGTCCGAAACCATAGGCACAACTTCCAAGGACTAACCGCCACGGACCAAAGGTACTTTTCACATACACGCTCTTTTACTGAAGCCAACCTGTGTGTACACGCGACTTGATATATAGAGAACCTGCGTATACGCGACTTGGTATATAGTGAACCTGCTTGTATACGCGACTTGGGCTTAACGAACCTGCGTGTATGAACTTTCTTGGCATGCTGTACTAAGATCTGTCCTCTGATTAAGTTGCCATCACCTGTACCAACCTCTGAGCACCTGTACCAACCTCTGAGTGAGTTGCCATCAAGGACAACACTTGAATCATAATGCCAACAATAGGTTTGTAGGAAAATAACAACTGAAATATTTTCCCCTGAAGCCAATACACACCAATGGTCCCTTCTAGCAATGGGGTTTAGATTTCGTAGGGGAGATTAATCCACATTCCAATGGCGAGCACTAGTGGATCTTAGTAGCCACTGACTATTTTACGAAATGGATTGGAGCCATACCCACTAAGAAGGCTGATCACCAGGTTGTCATGAAGTTCTTAAGCGAGAATATTTTTACCAGATTTGGCTCCTCGACCAAGATAGTTACTGATAATTCAATAGCTTTCAGAGAAAAGGAATTTATGGACCTGTGTGAATCAATGGGCATTAAGCTAATGCCTTCTACCTCATATTATCCTCAAGGCAATGGCCTAGTAGAATCGTCCATTAAAATCCTGGTAAGGATAATCAAAAAGTTGTTGGAGGACAACAAATAGAACTGGGATTCCAAGCTGAAGTGCGCATTGTGGGCTGACAGAGTTACCGCCAAAAATCCATTGGGAACTCTCCATTCAAGCTAGTGTATGGTACTGAAGTTGTTTTTTCTATCCAATTGACCCTTCGAATGGCCAAGTTCATGCAAGAGGAGCTGGACGAGGAAAGTGACCTGGCAAGGAGGATGAGTGACTTGGTTGAAGTTCATGACATTAGAGATCAACTGATTGAGAAGTCAGTAGTGCATCGAAAGAAGATCAAGGAGGTCTTTAATAAAAAAGCAAAGATGGACAGTTTTCAAGTTGGTGACTGGATTCTCAAATGGGATGCATTGAAGGAAAAGAAGGGAAACCATGGTAATTTGACGCCTTATGGATAGCACAGTTCGTCATTGCTGACGAACAACAATTTCACTTTGCAAAATTTAGAGGGGGTAGATGTTTTTGATGGCCTAATCAATGGGAGGTTTTTGAAACCTTATTTTGTTTAAGGTTTTAAAGCATTGGTATTGTAAATATGACTTTTAATTTTATTTCATACTAGTTAGACTCCATACCCAATGGAACACTATGTAGTAAGTTTAATCTTGTTGTTTACTGGAAAGGCAGTGGTCTATAGTTCTTAAAACCTCACAGGGAGGCTTTCATCCCCAGAAGGAGCTAGTGTTAGCCCTGAGATGCATTGTCGTCATTTCAAAGGCTGAAGGAAGGAGATGGTCTGCTTTGATGTTATAAAGAGGGCCCCACACGGGCCATTACCCCACTTTCCTTACTCTTCCACTTACATTTCATTCCTGCATTTCCTAACCCAACCCTCACATCCTAATGAAACCCTCTTTTGCCTAAGAAAATTAACCCAAAACATCCCGTAAAGCCTTACCCTTCTGCCATATGCACCATCTACACATTTCCCAAGGACATCCTGTGCCTCTGTGTCCCTCTACCATTGATCTTACCCCCACCAATCTGACGGCCCACGTCTCACCCAATCAATGAAACATGCCTGATCATTCCCCGCCATTATATCACCCCCACTAGATCTGACGGCCCTCACTCATATCGCATGGGTAACTAGCAAGAGGAATACCCGCCTGATAAAGGCAGTTTTTCTCTCTCCTCCGCTGCGATGTGTCACTCGCTAAATGGAATCGAGCGGACTCCGCCATTTACCACTTAGCACCTGATGAGTACTCCATATAAACCATAACCGCCGAAGCCAAACCACCCCTGGGTGTTATCATCCGCGCACCTCCTCCACCCGACAACCGTCAGATCTGCTCACCTGCAAGATATAACGGCCGAGGCATGTTCTGCTCCCACCATGACCTCAAGCCTCCTGCACATGATCTGCACCATACAGTCCCCTCGATCTGATGGCCCTCATTCACGACCACTCCCAATCACCCTCCATCTCTTTGTTACTTCCCTATCTGTCTGATTTGGCACGTCAAACCACCCATGCACCTCATACACCACTCCCTATTTGTTACCCGATCGAGAAGGTGGTCGGCTCTGTCAGTCTGATGACAGTTTGATCACTGAACTGAATTAACAGATGTGGAGCGATAAAAAGGTGTCTTTTGAACTCCTAATTACCTCACATTAATTATCAACCCAGGGACGAATTTTTATTTCAAGAGTGTACTCAGTCTGAGGCGACTATTTACTCAAGAGTAATGTTTTGTAGTATAGTGCTTAAAAGCTACAAAAGTAAATGGTTGCATGTCTATAACTTAACTACTTCAAAAGGCTAAATCACACCAAGCATTACATCAGTCGAAGGTTCGGTAGCAATAACCCATCCTTTTCATAACTGATGAGAACAAATCCGAGGTCTGGGAGCTAGGTAGCAGATGCTAGGGTTCACTATAGCCTGAGATTGTCCTTGATGAATATAAATGAAATAGCAAGTAAAGGAAATAACGATGAAATAGAACAGCACATCAGCCAAGGGTTTGGTGGCAATAACCTATCCCTTTCATAACTGATGGGAGCAGATCAGAGGTCTGGGAGCCAAATAGCAGAAGCTGACACTCACTACAGCCTGAGTCTGTCCTTAAGAAATGGTAAGTAAATGGAACAACAAATCAGCAATCTTGAAATAGACCAGCAATTGAAATGGAATAGCAATGCTAAAATACTAGAATTAAACAGCAATATTAAATGGAACTGAACAACAAAACTAAGTAATTAGAAAGACACAGCAACTATAAATGTAATTGAATCAGCAACCTATCAGCATGAACATTAATCGCAGTTATTGAAGCAACAACAATCGTAGTTGTAATTGAATAGTAACTTAATTGAACAGCCATTGCAATTATAAATGAGCAGCAATTAAATGAACCATAGTCTTAATTAGATAGCGCAACATTAGATCAGAATTATCAGTAGGACATTTCAAGTTATAATTAATAATTCTATCACTGACACAATCCAATTATGATTTCAACGAAATGTTCATAAACAAAAGATTACTGAACAAACAGTTTAAAGAAATGAAAAGGAAATCAAACCATCACACGAAAGCAATTGTAAAGATATGATACACAGAAGCAGCGTACTCCACCAGAGGCTGGGCCCTTAGCTGCCAGCAGATGCTGCTGGGTTACTTCAGAATGAAAGGAATGAACAGTAACTCCCAAATCATTCATTAATCAGCCAATTGTGGAATCATTACAACAACAAAAGCTTGAGAATTACAGCATGCAACAATCCCTATCCTATCATGAATAATCCACCATCATTCTTCATCATTTTTCCATCATTTTTCATCTCCCCAAATCATCCCATAAATCCCCCTCTCTAATCTCTGTTCTGATTTAAATAAAGAGAGATCAGAGAGCAGTTACAATAAAGATAAGTACAACATGATTTCTATTACAAAATTGGTTTGCTTCCAACCAATTGATAAACAAGAAGATATATTTCCATCCATCTTTCAACAAGAGCAAGACGAATTTGGCTTTGCAGCTGAGATTTGGAGGACAGCCGCAACAACAAATCTGAGAAAATCATGCTCAAAGAATCCTACGTTTCTCTCAGTACAAGTAGAATTTGGGCAAACCGCTCTTTCACAAAGTTAATTGGGTCCGTTCTGGAAAAAACCCATGTTCCGGATTTTCCAGATTCTGCTTCATTTTCTCAGAATCTCAACCGCAAAACCATCACTTCTTATTCCAGCGAATTTCTGAGTTGGCATTTTTAATGATCAAATCTTCAATCTGGAAATTATTTTGGAGGCTAAAAATAGTGAATAATGTTACAACTGATTTATTAAAACTATCATTGATAAAATCATGCATAATCATCAATTTATTAGAAATAAAGGAGAATAAATAATATTCATTCATAAGAGCATAAATCTTTATAAAATGGATTTATATAATAAATTATAATAAATGATATGATAAAGAATAATAGAAATGGGTGGAATAAGTGTTCAAAAGTGATAATAATAATGGCATATTAACGGCCCAACATACCCCCACACTCAATATGTTGCATGTCCTCATGCAACGAAAACTGAATATATTGCATGTCCTCATGCAACCCAAAGACAAAAACCCATGTGTTAACCAAGCAATAAAAAATATGTTCATCTCAGCTCATGAAATGGATAGAACAAATGAATTCTTCCTTAATTAATGAATATTCACTTTTAGTAAACTTGATGAAGCAATAACAATTTTTACATTGACATTCAACTATATGTATAAATGAAGTTGCAACAAAATATGATATAAGTAAAAGCAAACTTCATTAACCATTCTCTCAAAAAGTACAAACCAGCTTTTGTTGAAATTTGGCAAGTAGATTTATAATATATGAATGCCTTTATGATCCAAAAATCGGACTGTTTTGATGCATGGATCATGAGATATAAATAAAATGGCTATAAGTGAGAGTGCATGATTTCCGAAATTTTATGAACCAATTTATCTTGAAATTATCTAGGTATGTGTATTTTAATAGTATGTCTGTGTTTCCTAGAGATCACAAGAATTGAGTTCATAGTTTTAAAAATATTATGGAAATCAATTTCTACACTGAAATTGTATGCCTTACATGAGAAAGAAAATAGAAAATATTCATCATGCGTAGCAATTCCTTCCCCTCGTTGAAAAATTAACATGCCCTCATGCGATGCTAGAAAACAAATAGAGGTGGTTGCTACTATCTGTTGAATTCTATGCTTTGTGTAAAACAACATGGAATAAGGGAGGTGTTGAGAATGAATAAGAATAGCAATGGATGATAAAGAATATGAATGGCATGGTCATAAGAAAGAAATGAATGAAAGCAACACTCCCCCAAACTGAAAGATGATATGTCGTTGAAAAAAGGGAAGTGGTAAAGATGTGGAATAAAGGATGATAAATAATGCTCAAAATAGATTTCTATGAAATTCTCCTAAATTTGTAATAAATCAGAAAATTATGCGATTTCACCTCAAGTTTTACCTCCGAAAATGTGGAATGACATATATGGACTGGCATGTGTTGAAGCTGATGTAGGCAGAGTTGGTGCTGAAAGTGATACAAAAGGTGGAATCTAGGTAAGCACATCATGTCTGAAGAATTGTTCACGTTCGCGAGCCTCTTCTGTTAAGTGCAATAGTGTGGTCATGCTACGAATAGAATTATGCCCATAGTTTTTTTCCTTCCAACAAATCATTATTTTGCATACAATGTTCTTGAATCCATAGTGTTAGTTTTGAATAGCAACAGATAAGATGCATGCAAAAATTTCAATCAGAAAAACTTATGTATACATGCAATACTAATATTTTGGCAAATCAACAAGTGATGGCAGAGTGCAGTAATCATATCGCATGCAATCCCATAATGCATACATTCCCCCCTCCAATTGGAAAAGGAATTCCATGACCATAAAGCATATGAGAGGTGTTGTGCTGATGGCAAGGCAAGGGAATGAACAATATAGCAGTGAATGAAGCAGAGTACACATATCAATGATAGGACGACGAGAGTTATGGTTATAATGAGAGCAGAGTGTGTAAAGATAGTTATGAATAAGAGATAGGACACTTTGAATTGATGATAAGTGATGAAAAAGAGAAAAAGAACAACAATATGCCAATAAGATGCTTTACTGATAGTATGCTAGCTGAAAATGATGCGATTGATCATAAAACAATTTCTCATGCATAAAGTTTCAAAACAGGGAAAAAGTTAAAGAAATAACTTCTCTGATAAAAAGAAAAAATAAGAAAAGGGTATTATAATAATAATTGACGATAAGATATAACTTCAATACCATAAGCAGAGCCGCTGCTGCCAGCAGGCGTCCATAGCCTCGGCAAGGTTGCTTTTTAACCCATATGAGCCAGGATCCTCAATTTATAAATGGAGAGTTACAGTGATGTTCTACAGAAGAGATCAGTGTGCTGGCGTGGTAACCAGATAACCACATCGCCATTCACTGGGATGTAGCAAAAGTGATCAGGCCAGCTCATGATGAGACCTCCTGTTCCAAGGATAATTTGGCTATCCAATGGATCATAACCCTGGTGTGGTGGCTATAATGGGAATGTCACTTTCTTATAACCTTATGAACATGGTAGGATGGCTCATAATGAGACCCCCTATCCTCCATCTGCGAACAAAATTTTGTTGTTATTACACATTTTTATGATAAAAAGAGGGAGGCTCAGTACTCCTTAAGAGCAGGGATGGCGGAAGAAGTTGAACATGTCAATATAAAAAAATATACCCATAATCTCATTTATTACAGACAGAGAAGATTATAACCAGGAAGGGTGGAACCAGCATGGTATTAAGATGATCAATCAGTATCATGTATAGCAGGAAACAATGCAGTAAAGTAATATATAAATAATTGTGTCCCTTTTAAAAAAAAAAATCTATCATCAAGGAGCTGACTGTTAAAGATCATAACGTGAATGATATTAACTCGCTTCAAAAGAATCCATAATTCTTGTCCTCATAAAAGTAGTGTACTTCATGCCATAAAATGGAATCAGTTAAAATGTGGTTGAGATGAATTAGGAATAATCCCACAAGAGGAAGGAAGGGTTGCTCTCGAAAATAATCCCAAAGTGTTGCTCTTTTGAATGAACAGAAAAAACACTCAAAAAGTGGTGTTCCGTGTAGGGAACAACAAAGGAAATGCACAAAAAAAAAACAAAAATACACACAAAAAAGTGTGAAAATGGAAATGTCGTTCCTTTGGAAAAAGGAACAGCAAAAACTAAAAGTGTTGTTCCTTTAGAAAAGGAACAGCAAAAACAAAAAGTGTCGTTCCTTTGGAAAAGGAACAGAAAAAATGGAAAGTGTCATTCCTTTGGAAAATGAACAACAAAAATTAAAAGTGCAGAAGTGATGCTCCATTAGAAAAGGAACAGCAAAACGTGAAAGTGCAGAAGTGTTGCTCCATTAGGAAAGGAATAGAAAAACGTGAAAGTGCAGAAGTGCTGTTCCATTCGGAAAGGAACAGCAAAACGTGAAAGTGCAGAAGTGCTGTTCCATTCGAAAAGGAACAACAAAATGTGAAAGTGCAGAAGTGTTGTTCCATTCGGAAAGGAACAGCAAAACGTGAAAGTGAAGAAGTGCTGTTCCATTCGGAAAGGAACAGCAAAACATGAAAGTGCAGAAGTGTTGTTCCATTCGGAAAGGAACAACAAAACGTGAAAGTGCAGAAGTGCTGTTCCATTCGGAAAGGAACAACAAAACGTGAAAGTGAAGAAGTGATGTTCCATTCGAAAAGGAACAGCAAAACGTGAAAGTGCAGAAGTGTTGTTCCATTCGAAGAGGAACAGCAAAACGTGAAAGTGCAGAAGTGTTGTTCCATTCCGAAAGGAACAACAAAACGTGAAAGTGCAGAAGTGCTATTCCATTCGAAAAAGAACAGCAAAACGTGAAAGTGCAGAAGTGTTGTTCCATTCCGAAAGGAACAACAAAACGTGAAAGTGCAGAAGTGCTGTTCCATTCGAAAAGGAATAGCAAAACGTGAAAGTGCAGAAGTGTTGTTCCATTTGAAAAGGAACAGCAAAACGTGAAATTGCAGAAGTGTTGTTCCATTCGAAAAGGAACAATAAAATGTGAAAGTGCAGAAGTGTTGTTCCATTCGAAAAGGAACAGCAAAACGTGAAAGTGCAGAAGTGCTGTTCCATTCGAAAAGGAACAGCAAAACGTGAAAGTGCAGAAGTGCTGTTCCATTCGAAAAGGAACAGCAAAACGTGAAAGTGCAGAAGTGTTGTTCCATTCAGAAAGGAACAACAAAACGTGAAAGTGCAGAAGTGTTGTTCCATTCGAAAAGGAACAGCAAAACGTGAAAGTGTAGAAGTGCTGTTTCATTCGAAAAGGAACAGCAAAATGTGAAAGTGCAGAAGTGTTGTTCCATTCAAAAAGGAACAGCAAAATGGACAATCATAAAATGCAAACATGTAAAAAAACAAATTAGCTGTTCACGGCATTGATGCTAAAGATATGTTACAATTTGAATGAAGCAACACCTGAAACACAAAATATAAGAGAAATCAGAAAGGAAACAACATATTATTTAAAAAAAACAGTATGTAAATAAGTAAATTAAGTTACAACAGCTATGATATTCTGTAAAAAAAATGATCTCTTTGAAAAATGTTTTGGCAACAGTGACAAGACATGAATCTTCAAATGGAAATCAATTCTTCATTTCTTCTATTATGAATCCATTGGGTAATGAGTTGGATGAAATTCCTTTGTTTCATTTAAAATTTCTTTCAAAAATCACTCGTCCATAAATTGACCTTCTTTATTTTCCCGAGACCTGCAAAAAACGAGTATCTACCTGCAATAAAACATTAAATCATGGAGAAAGAGAGGTGCGCAGGCTCCCCTAATCCAAGAATTATGTAAAAAAACTAACAAGTAGTTACTCTGTAGAACAAATCCACAGAGAAAATAACAAAGTAAAATTTATTTGTTACCTGCGGGAGAGCAGTGGCTAATCATACTAACCTGCAGTGTTTTCATCACAACTTCTTTGTTTTTCGTTGAAATTGAGTGATACCAAAGCCAAATGAGAGCTAATTCAAAGGTTTATCTCCAATAGAAGTAGGTTTTAAAAATTCAATGCTATGATATGTCAAATTTGTTTAGAACAACCTGCATAATAGAGTCATTTTCGATTACCTAGCTCAGACCAACAGTTAATGTTTTAAGCGTAGGTTTTTCGTTTGATGTCAAATTTGAATTATTTAAATTGGAAATGAAAGTATATTCATTTATTTATCTCCAATAGAAACAGGTTTTGAATACAATAAGAATTGATAGGTCAAATACTTTAAGGAACAGCTGGAAAGACAAAGTTTTAAGAGTGTTGATTTACGATAGACAGTCAGTATTTTGATCATAACTTCCCCATACGATATCGAAAATGAGTGATTCCAATTGCATTGTAAATTAGATTCATAGGGGAATCTACCACAGAAACAGGTTTTAAAAATTCGTTCATTTAGGCCTCCAAAAACTAACTGTACCAATTCTGTTCCTGAGCTGCCCGCTAGACATCCGGTCAATGTTTTGGCTCTAACTTTTTCGTTTCAAATCCAAATTGAGTGGTTCAAATTGGATTAGAAAGTAGACATCAAGGGCTACCAAGGGTAGAAATAGGTTTTAAAAATATTCATTTTGGTCCCTCAAAACATGACTGTCCCGACTGTTTTTCCAGAAATCTTATCAAGCCTACAAGCCAAAAAAATGATATTCAACCATTTCTTCATATTGATGATAAAGATGAATATAAGTGTTTGTAGAATTGTTATTTCTATTATAAATCATCTACATACACAAATGAATTGAAACATTTATCATCGATGTTGATTTCAATAGCGTGTTGCAATAAAAGAAACAACTAGTTTTACAAAAACAAAATGTATTTATTTATTCCCTTATTTATTTTATTTTCTACACTATCCTATTTTGATTTGAAAAATGAATATGACTACGTATAGGAGTGCTTCCAATGGAACCATTTTCGAAATAGGGCTTCATGTATGCACATACCCAAATTTGAAAAATGCATGTTAATGGATATTAGGGTATGAGAAGCCAACTTCGCTTCAAAAAATGGTATCAAAAATTGTTGAAGCATAGAGTGATGTTGCAAACAAATGATGGAGTGAAACCAATGTTCAATGTATCCGTTACTTTGTTGATTTATTATATCCATCAGATCATGAAGTTCTTGAGCTTTTAAAATAGCTTGTTGATACATACTATAAGAAACCTCATTTTCTTCCATAGCTTCTACAATTTTTGAATTTGAAACATTTTGAATCTCATTATAAGTTTTCTCTAATGGCGCATGTGAGATAGAATGGGTGGGAAGGGTGGGTAAATTTGGCAGTTCAACATTATAAGCATGTTGTACTGGTTTATTATGGTGAGGGTGTGGAATTAGTTGAGCAGGAAAATGTGTAAGGAATGGAGCATTGTGATGATGTGATTGATTGGGTTGAGTGAATGAATTTGGTATGCAAGCAGGATGTTGTGGAAGAGCTGGTGAAAAATATGGAGAATATGTTTGTGCTACAAGATGAGGGAGAGTAGTCATGCCATCATAAGATGAACCATGCCCAACTTGTAAACAAGATTGGTGGTTATATTGAAATTGACATGGCTGCCCTAACACATTAGTATTCCATAATGGATTATGCAAGTAAGAGAATGAAGAGGAAGTGTTTTGAACCATACCTGTAGGCCATGATTTCCATGGTTTTGACTTTGTTGCATCTTCCTCATCTCTTTGATATGCTACTTCCATCCTAGATAAGGAAGAACAACTATCTATGGACTGCTCTTTTCGGTCATGAGTGGAAAACACTTCATCAAATTCTTGATTTTTCCGAACCTGCAAAGCATCCAATTTTGAACTTAGAGAGCTAATAAAATCAACTTTAAAATTTTCAAATAAAGTATTGATTTCTGCTCTTATGTCTCCTATTCTTGTAGCAGATTTGGAAAAGAAAGAACAAACATCTCTAGAATTCTTACCAGCCTTGGAGATTCCTCTTGAATACCTTATGCACAATTCACAAACATCATCATATGATAACTGAAAAACATCGCCTTTTCCTATCAGGTTTAAGAGTTCTAAAAATTCATCTTTGATTCCTTTAAGAAGGAGTGTTTTTAAGATCTCTTTTTCCAAATGCTTGTGCTTTGATTTTTGAAGGTTATAATGAAATCGATCTACATAATCCTCCAAACTTTCTTCTTCCCCTTGTATCATACCGAAAATATCTTCATTGGATTTGCAATAGTCTTGGTACTTCTTCAAGAATATGTTCTTCATGTCCTCCCATGTTTGGATGCAATTCCCACCTAGGCTCATGAACCATCGGAGAGCTACTCCTTTTCGAGTAAGAGGAAACACTTTCAATCTTTGATCATTAGTACAATAATCATATCCTCTACAAAGTATTTCGAACTCAAATAAGAATGTATCTGGATCTTCATTTTTCAAGCCATGAAAATTTGGTAGAGACAATGGGGGAATTATGTGCATTTGTGTCACCCCTCCTAGATCTTTGATAGGAAATTCAAAAGTAAAAATGTGATCCATTTCTTACCATAATAGAAGATGTTCTTCATGTGTTTCTTCGAGGCCCCTTCTTCAAATGTTCCTGTAAATCGGTTAGTGAAATGGGTGGTGCTTACATCACCACTTGAGAGAAATCATGAGATTTGTTTTTCAAAATTTCTATTTTTTTCTTTTAATTCATTCACACAAAAATTCAAACATCTATTTCTACACAAATCTGTTAGGAAAGCAGACAATGGAGCAAGGCTTTTACATGCTCCGCACGCAGGTTCTTACCTTCCGTTTTTAAGATCCAACTCTTCCCTAGCAGGCACTCATCAGATTCACACTACTCTTTAGAAATGGCTACACTCTCCCCGACAACGGCACCAAAATGTGGAGCAATAAAAAGGTGTCTTTTGAACTCCTAATTACCTCACATTAATTATCAACCCAGGGACGACTTTTTATTTCAAGAGTGTACTAAGTCTGAGGCAGCTATTTACTCAAGAGTAATGTTTTGTAGTATAGTGCTTAAAAGCTACAAAAGTAAATGGCTGCATGTCTATAACTTAACTACTTCAAAAGGCTAAATCACACCAAGAATTGCATCAGTCGAAGGTTCGGTAGCAATAACCCATCCTTTTCATAACTGATGAGAACAAATGCGAGGTCTCGGAGCTAGGTACCAGATGCTGGGGCTCACTACAGCATGAGATCGTCTTTGATGAATATAAATGAAACAGCAAGTAAAGGAAATAACGATGAAATAGAACAGCACATTAGCCAAGGGTTTGGTGGCAATAACCGATCCCTTTCATAACTGATGGGAGCAGATCAGAGGTCTGGGAGCCAAATAGCAGAAGCTAACACTCACTACAACCTGAGTCTGTCCTTAAGAAATGGCAAGTAAATGAAACAACAAATCAGCAATCTTGAAATAGACCAGCAATTGAAATGGAATATCAATGCTAAAATACTAGAATTAAACAACAATCTTAAATGGAACTGAACAGCAAAACTAAGTAATTAGAAAGACACAGCAACTATAAATGTAATTGAATCAGCAACCTATCAGCATGAACATTAATCGCAGTTATTGAAGCAACAACAATCATAGTTGTAATTGAATAGTAACTTAATTGAACAGCCATTGCAATTATAAATGAGCAGCAATTAAATGAACCATAGTCTTAATTAGATAGCGCAGCATTAGATCAGAATTATCAGCAGGACATTTCAAGTTATAATTAATAATTCTATCACTGACACAATCCAATTATGATTTCAACGAAATGTTCATAAACAAAAGATTACTGAACAAACAATTTAAAGAAATGAAAAGGAAATCAAACCATCACACGAAAGGAATTGTAAAGATATGATACACAACAACAGCGTACTCCACCAGAGGCTGGGCCCTTAGCCGCCAGCGGATGCTGCTGGGTTACTTCAGAATGAGAAGAATGAACAGCAACTCCCCAATCATTTATTAATCAGCCAATTGTGGAATCATTACAATAGCAAAAGCTTGAGAATTACAGCATGCAACAATCCCTATCCTATCATGAATAATCCACCATCATTCTTCATCATTTTTCCATCATTTTTCATCTCCCCAAATCATCCCATAAATCCCCCTCTCTAATCTCTGTTCTGATTTAAATAAAGAGAGATCAGAGAGCAGTTACAATAAAGATAAGTACAACATGATTTCTATTACAAAATTGGTTTGCTTCCAACCAATTGATAAACAATAAGATATATTTCCATCCAGCTTTCAACAAGAGCAAGACGAATTTGGCTTTGCAGCTGAGATTTGGAGGACGGCCGCAACAACAAATCTGAGAAAATCGTGCTCAAAGAACCCTGTGTTTCTCTTAGTATAGGCAGAATTTGGGCAAACCGTTTTTCTAGAAAGTTAATTAGGTCCGTTCTGGACAAAACCCATGTTCCGGATTTTCTAGATTCTGCTTCATTTGCTCAGAATCTCAACCGGAAAACTGTCACTTCTTATTCCAACGAATTTCTGAGTTGGCACTTTTAATGATCAAATCTTCAATCTGGAAATTATTTTGGAGGCTAAAAATAGTGAATAATGTTACAACTGATTTATTAAAACTATCATTGATAAAATCATGCATAATCATCAATTTATTAGAAATAGAGGAGAATAAATAACATTCATTCATAAGAGCATAAATCTTTATAAAATGGATTTATATAATAAATTATAATAAATGATATGATAAAGAATAATAGAAATGGGTGGAATAAGTGTTCAAAAGTGATAATAATAATGGCATATTAACAGCCCAACAACAGACATCACCGAAGGAAGGACATAGCACGACCCAGCAAATGGAGTTAAACAGTCATGGAGCTCCACTGCCATAATCAAGCCAACTCCCTAACAGGGCAGCACAGTACCATAAGTGATTAATGTTTTGTGATGGAAAGGAAATTGCATCCTGGAATGCAATCAGACAGCTAATGATAGTAGGTGGTCGATTAAGACATCTCCAGCCCTAAACGGCTAAGGATCATTGAAAAGTAAACTATAAATAGCCAAAAGTGAGATGTATTCAGCGTTGTTGTTTTTGGGTTCAACTTCTGGAGACTGTATATATTCTCTTCCTTGTAGCATATCATCTTCATTTTTAGTAATACAAGCTTCTTTTGATGTTACATGCTCGATGTCCATTTCCCCTCCTATTCTAAACTTGCACCTGGATTGGTTTATTCACGCTTTCTCCTATGTCTAATGCTAGATAGCTGTCATGTTATCTCTGCATTGGTGAATTGGATTTTCTATTGAATAGGTCATCCATGTTTCTTCTATATCTAACGCTAGATAACTGTCATCTTTTCTCTTTTTAGATAGATTGTATTTACAAGTTTCATTCACTGGCTGTATTTGGCCATCATATGTTATGTATGCATCTATTGGTGTGGTTAGTATTCTTCATTCATTCACTTAATCTTCAAACTATTGAGCATTAGCGGTTTAAATCCTTGTAGGGAGAGGGTGTTCATGCATGTCTGGAGTGAAATCAAAGTTGAAGTGGTTACCTGGCTTGAACCAAACCATCATCCATTCCAATATTTCCTAGAACAATATTGAAGATTATATGTTACCAAGCATCTTCAAGCTACAACCTAGGAGAGTTTCCTGGTGCGATAACAAGCCCCTTTTAGATGGGCTTGGGGTTTCAGCCACTATGTCCCATTGGTGTGGCCATACCATTTGCATTAACTAAGGAAGATTCAGCTCATGTTCAGTCCGAAATTGACAAGGAAAATAACTTCATTAAGAACATTCAACACATCTGCTGATAGGTACATGACATATTGGATAAAGCCAATCCTAAGTACAAGTAGCGTCATGATCAGCGTCAAGTGCCACACAAGTTCTAGGTGGGCGACAACGTTTGGCTACATTTGCAGAAGAAGCGCCTCATTGAGCCCCACCGCAAGATTTTCTCACTTTGATATGGGCCATAAACCATCACCAAGGATGTGAGAGATAATTCTATTGAGCTCAACATTCCTCCTTCCTTGGCCTACACCTAGTGTTCAATGTGGATCACCTTTGGCTATACTTTCCACCATTACTAGACACATTTGACATTGCAGAACTTCTCACACTAAGAATGTTAAATCCAAACTGCATGGAACAAGATGCATTTGATTGGATCATGGACACGCAGATCAAGAACATTCGCCAACAGAGGATCCAACTGTATTGAGTTGTCAAATCTAGCCAACTCCTGCACCAATGAAAATTGCTCAGTAGGGACGAAGTTCAATAGATGTTTCCTCATCTCATGGAGGAACTCAACACAATGGATACCATTGCTTCCTAAGGTGGGGGGAATGATCCGAGCAGATATTGGTGGCCACCCACCTACTCCATGTCGACACCCACCATTGTTTCTTTGGGCTTTTCAATTTCCTTTATTGTAGCACAGTTTACTATTTTTGGTAGTTTTTCGGGTCTTCAACTTCTGGAGCCATTTTGACGCCCTAAACAATGTTTTTTTGGCAATATTCCTCAAAGTGATTTCATTGAAATAATGCTTTCAATTTTATTCCTCACGGATATCTTTCCAACGAGGTATCATGTGCGTTAAATAGAGATAATTTTACGAAGTTACGACCCCGGGAAGTTGGTTGCCCAACTAACCCCAACGGGGCCCATATACTCTTGGTGTTACATATCCTTGGGTTAGGGTTTTTGTTTTATGCTGTTTTCTCTTATTTTTCAATAATAAAAAGGCCCTTGAGCCTCATTGTAACTCAGTTTAGAGGCATGTAGCTGCCACGTCTCTTCTCAGAGATAACCTACCATTTCCTAAGCTAGTTTCATTTCCACTCTGTTTGTAAGCATATTTCATTATTTGATATTAATGAAAGATAGTGTTATTTCTGCTGCATATCTGTATTTATGGTTATATCTGTAATTTTTTGTATTCCGATTTAAATTCAGATCACCATGGCACTACAATGGTACATATAGGGGATCAACAAAGAATCCATATGTTGAGTCAATCTAACAAAGGTAAACATATTTCTTTTGAAGACGTGGCAGTTGTAGTTGAAGCTGAATCTCAAAAATATGTTTCCACTAGTGAGGAGGAGGTTAGAATAGTTTTTGAAAAGGAGAAACTAAATAAAACAGCTAAAAGAAAAATGCCCATGGATGTCTCTCTTCCACTTGATGATGAGGAGATTATTCATGTAGAAGATGATATGTTAGCGAGGAAAAAGAAGAAATAAAAAATTGGTGAATCTGTTAAAATCATAAGAAACAGTGAAGAAAAGAGTGAAAGATCTAAAGGAAACAAAGAAATCATAACACTAGGCGCTGATTTAGAGGATGGAATTATGAAAACAAAACAAAATTCCATTCAAAATCACTTGAGGAACAATAAATTAATTAATGGTGGCAAAACATTTGAGCTTAATGTCACCCAATTATATAGGTGATATGAAGGATAATCTCAATATCAAATTAGAAAGGCACATCACCTACATGTCCATGATTCAAAAACATTGTTCAGCTACAACCCATATGCACATGTGGTGGATTATGTGGTTCTTGTTGATCCAAATCATGTTCCCAACAAGGAGGCATTTGATAGGACACAATGTTTTGACTACAGATATTATGTAATTAAATGGAACCATTCAACAGAGGCCAAAAGACAATTGATCCTGGAATATCCTCGAAAATATCTTTTGAAATAGTGAAATGCATCATTTATGTTGGTTTAACAGAAACAAAGACAAAGTTATTGGCATGGGATCATAATTCAGATAATGAGTATAGAATGTTTATGACTTTCATCCAAAGGCTCAGATTTATTCATAATGAATTTGTAGAAAAATGTGGTGGGGATAAGACAAAGTTCAGTTTAAGTTTTCGAAAGGAATGTTGTATGGAAACAGGTTCTTAAATTGATGATAGAATCAAATCAAAAGGTGGCAAAGGAAATTCAGAACTATTCATAGTCATAGAGAATATTTTCGAGTTGGCATTTAGAACACGGGAGATATGGGAATTGATTAATGACATTTTTGACACGTGGGAGAATATTTCCAGAAACAATTAGAAGGTTAAAAGGTATAAACCCTTAATATGTACCAATAGTGATACAAGCCCTAAAATGAAGCAACTTCCAGATGATATGACTATCACACCTTCAAGAACATTGCAAGGAGTGAAGAATGACAAACTAGTCAAATCAATATTATGTCATGTGAAGGCAGGTGAATTGTAATTGGAGGAAACGTGCTTGTAATTTCAGAACTAAGTTTGTTGATTTATTTTTAGTTTTTCTTGGATTATAATTTTCTTTTCAATATAACATATTTTTGTTAGTATTATTTGTTATACATATCACTATTTTAACAATTTTACTTTATTTATTCAGCCATAAGATTTATATGAAAATACAAGAACATATGGTTAAAATGTTGAATGAAGACAGTTGGAATGATGTTGTACTCAACTACCCATAATCAACTTCTATAGAAACACTTAAATATTTTTATCTTGCATTCAAAAATGAATGTTGATTTTTACATTCAGTTTATTCATATAGTTTTTTATTTTATTTTATTACTTATACTTATCTTTGTTTACTTCATTAAAGATTCCGAAGAAGGATGTGGATGGAGTACCAAATACTTTCAAAGCTTCATTGAAAAAATGAAGTTGGAAAGACTGAGAAAGAAACGTGTTAGGAATGTTGAACTTGATCCTACTCTTACTCATTTCATTTGGAATGGGTTGGACACTATCCAATACCAAATAATACAAGGTGATTGTGAAGAGATGGTAAAACTCATACCTAAAAGGGAGTATGCCCTGGTTATTGCAAACATTCCTCATGGTTTCAATTTCCCAAATATTGGATATGATAGTGATCCTTCCACTTATCAATCTTTTAATAAAGTGGTTACGGGCTTTCAAGAAGTCATGACATCACTTTGACATTTCATTCAAAAACACAATTTGCAATGTTATTAACAAGCTTCAAGGGAAAATCAAACTCAGGGATGCAACATACATGGTAAGACATTGAAATTCCATGTTTGATTAATGTAAATAAAATATTATGTACAAGTGAATTGAACTTTTACTATGACGTGTTACAGGAAAAATTCAAAATCTTATTTCTTTCGGAGATCAACCGGTTACAAGTGATTGTGAGTTCATCCATGTTGAATGTTGGGCAAAATATGAAAGCTATAAGTCTATTCTTCTTAATGAAGTAGATGGAGAGAGTCATAGCCAAGTATTGGTTCATGATATTGTCATAAAAAAGTTAACATATGAGGATAAAGATGCAAAAGGAAAGATAGTTAATGTTTATCAGAAACCACAAACATTGATTAACTATCTTATACATTTATGTTCAAATGAAGGAGATTGGGTTTTGGATTTATTTTCAGGTTCATGTAAATTTTATTATATAAAATTGAAATTTAATATATATATATATATATATATATATATATATATATATATATATATATATATATATATATAGATATATATATATATATATATATATATATATATATATATTATCTGTTTATACTAATTTACTTACTTATTATTTGTGTGCTTGATGATTAGGTACAACACTAGCATGTTGCCTACAAAAAGGAAGAAATTGCATTGCGATTGGAAGAGACCCACTATAATGCAATTTTATTCAACAAAGAATTAATGCTCTTCAATTTCTTCTAGATGCAACGTAAGAATTTGGTTTGAGGAAACTAAATTTTAATGAATCACATGTGGAAAAAAATGCAAAGGAACCTCAACCACCATTATATGGAATGATTGGAAAATGACACTTTGGGAGATTCACGGACATGAAAGATCCATTAGAAGAGGAAAACGACGAAACTCAAGAAGAAAATAGTGAAGTTGAAGAAGATGATGAACATGGATTATATGATATTGTTGAGGAAATTTAAGTTATGATTGCAAACCAAGCTCAATTTTGAAAGATCTTCATTAGTTTTACTTGTAATGTTTTGACTTTGAGATTTTCTGAGAAGACTCAGCATTTGATTATTGTTGTTATATGTTCAATATTTGTATTATCTTATTTTCACTTTAATTTTTATGTGAATAATTTATTTTTTGTAAGAACCTATGATTACTATTATTTCTTAACATAAAATTCATAAAAAATGTTATATTTTAAGCTTTTTTTGTTAGGAATTTGTCGTAAAAATCATTTATTTGACATGTCAATTTTGACAAAAAGACTGAAAATGTTTATTTTTTTCTTGTATTTTTATTGAAAATGTGTGTTTTTTTGTCAAATGTTTAAAATTACTATTTTTTTTTGTGACAATTATTGATGTCCATTGAAATATTAATTAACATTACATAAACATATAGAAAATACTAACTTTAAAATATTGACCATTTTTCTATTTTTTTAACTACGCAAAAAAATCAAGATTTCATTACAAAAAAAATGAAAAGAAAAAGGAAAACGCACAAATACATAAATACGCTAAAATAACTTATGGGAAGAAGAAGACATTAGAAAATTTAAAGTGTCAAAAATCAACCCTCTAAAAAAAAGGAGTTGATGCTACATCAACACTTTTCAAAATCAACATGAAAATCACTAACATCTAAAAAAGATGTTCCTACTTGATACATAAGAAAATTTGAAGTGCCAAAAATATGCTCAAAAAGAAAAAGGTGTATTCTGCATCCCCAGTTTCCAAAATCGGGTGATTTTTTGCTACATCAAGAAAAAGGGTACTAGGTAATTTTCTCGTTTGGTCAGTAACTATGTTTATAGAATACAAAACTTGAAAATGTGTACCTTATATGTACAATATGGTACATGGAACCACAAAGCCTTGCCTCTTAAGAATAATAGTTCTTCATGAAAAGCCGCTTGTTGAGCTCAGGCCAAGGACTCCTTTGGTAGTTAAAACTCATGGCTTCAAAAAGCTCCTCCTATGAAAGCAACTCAAATTCCAAGCAATCATGAGAACTAAAAGGATAAAAAGAGGTAATTAAGGGGTCTTATGTCCCATAAAAGAAATCACTTGGTCAATTACCGGGACCAAGTCCCGAGAAGGAAAATAATAGTTCAAAGCATCCTTCTTCGAAGCAATTGAACATTGAGTATACAATGCGACATAGTTCACCCGTGATCCGGTAGAGTCTACCTAAACACTTGGAACATACCAAGGGGTAATCTGTAGTAAATTCAAATTAGGGGGTGACTATCAGATGCAAGTTGATCAATAGTGACAATATTTTCATATGAGGAAAATACATCACTAAAAAGAGTGAAGATACCACAACATTCATAGCGTAGACAAAATCAAACCCAAGTAGCATATTAAAGTCTAAAGGGCGATCAACCATTATCATATCTATTAGAACAGTCTTCCCACCAAAATTAATAGGAAATTGAAGAACAACACCCATAGATTGACCAGGTCTTCTATCATAGGCTGATCCAGGTGGCTCCAGAGAGACACACAGGACAAAGAGGGCTCAAAAATCAAAGTGCTCAGAATGATGACATTGTAGGACCAGAGCATATATCTCGTCATCCTGATTCCAATGGTGTGAACAACACTCCAATCTGTGTATGGATGATGAAGTGATCACGAAGAGAGTTTTCCTTGGTTCCTTTGAAAAAGAAGGCTTTTCCTCTATGAAAGGGTCTAAAAGCCTTATAAGGAAAATTGCAATCAGAGGGTCCAAAGGGGTGGACTTAAGGCAAGCAAACAGGAACCCCCAATCAACGATCTTCGATTAATTGGAGTTAGGGGAATGCTATGTGTGATAGACTTTATAACCAGCGACATGCAATATAGCGATTTCCGATATCAACGTCCATAATCAGCGTCGGCGGATGCCAAAGGCAGGACCCCTAGGCTACAACCAATGCGATATGCTGATCAGTGACGTGCGATCTCTGTTGTCGGATCAGAAAATAGATCAACGACTAGGACTAAATTAGCAGTCAGGAGATCGAAGATCCCAGATACCAAGGGATGACGCAATAGCAACATGCGATGCAATCTGGACCATCTGATCAAGGAACAGATCAATGGTCCAAATCTAATCGACATATCAGCGATCGACGGATCGGTGATCGGTGATCGCGATCCCCCGATATATAGGACCATTGACAGAGTGATATGCGATTGTGATATATCATGAACTCGATGGGTTTTTGGACCTAATTTGATGAAATTTGAAGTCCGGGCTTTTCATTTTTTTAGTGTTTCTACGTGTATTTTTGTTTAAACAGAAAAAGCCCTATTTTCAATGTTTGTTGCGACCGTTGATCCATTCAATAGAATGGCTTCTATTCTAAACAATAGACCTCGAATTTTTGAGTGGCCTTGTCACAAAAACGTGTTATAAAAAACAATGAGTGCCAGAGAGCCTAAGGGCCAGCATGCCAGAGAGCCAATATGCCAGAGAGCCAAAGAGCTTGCATGCTAGAGGGTGCCCGAGGGCCTGAGTGCCAGAGAGCCAATGAGGAGGTTGTGCCCGATGGAGAGAAACTAGACAATGCCTATGAGTTACTCAAAGTTCTTGACAACCAAAGCGCCACAGAGCTGCAGAGCCATAGAGCTTGATCGAGGTAGTGTGAGAAGGTGAGCCAAAGAACCAGAGGGTTAGGCATAGTCGCAAAACTACAATGACATAGCTAGAGTGCTAGAAATGCAGATAGCTAGAGTGCTACATTGCAAAGAATCCAAAGCCGTCTTCTTCTTGCAATTGATGCTGTGAGATCAATGTTTCAGCAAGCTTGAGCCCTTTGATAGCTCCGTTTCAGATGCCATTGACTGTTACAAGCCAATAAACTATCGATGCAAGGTGAGCCAAAGTCCAAATTGGTAATGGGCCCTACCTGCACATCAATAAAGTGAAAAACATATTCACGGTCGATTGTTTTGCTAAGGATATGAACATCCATCTTTAGATGGTCCTTTGTAGTGAGGTATATGATTATTGTTCATGTACTTCTTCTTTATGCATTATGCTGCATAGATTGTTGATTGATGTTGATGCAGGATCTTGTTTATTACATGTTGTCATGATTCCTTGCTTGATTTGATGTGGAATCTTCTATGTGATGTACTTGATGTCATAACCCTTCTTGTTATGCTTTGAGATCCCTTGTTGTATGTTGTTGGGATAATTTTGTTGTCATCATGCATGTTTTGTTTTTGAAATCCCTTTTATGCCATGTTGGCGGGATGTTCATCATGCACGTTTTTGTGTATGCTTATAGTAGTCTTTTGATTGAGAGTTCTAGTTGTGGAACATCTCTTAGAGCCACTCCTGCATGAGGGAATTTTTCCTTGTATGATCACGACATCATCTCTTGTGTACATCACCTTTATTGACAACACTTAATGCAGCGACCTACACCATCTTGACACTGAGTCCTGAAGACGTAGTCCCTCCTGGATGAACTCCATTATCAACAGCTTATGTTTTCATGTGTTGATGATTTTTATGTTCCTCTTCTTTTCCACATGCATATGTATTGATTAATGTTCTTTTAAAATGCAATTTTAACACATCACAAAAGTAAAAGGTCTTGGAAGGGTCCTTCGTCACACCTAGACCTGGATGAAGTGGTATCAGAGCGCTCTTTACATGTATGTGAATTGTAGTGTGAACAATGATAGAGGATGAAAGAGAAATGTACGAGACCATGGTCAACATTTCCAAGAGAGTGGAAATCATGTATGAAACTCTATAGAGAGAGACAGAGGAAAAGGAGTGATTGCAGCTTCAGTTGCAAGCCACAAAAGAGGCCATGGAGGAACCGAAGAAAAACAAACACAATCTTCAAACATAGAATGATGAATTGAATATGTGTCTACATGAAGAGAAAGAGGAGAAACAAAGTTTGCTACTACAACTACAAGAAAAGGACGAGGCCTTGGGAAAGCAGCGGTGAGACCCATGTGAGGTAAAAGGTAGTTCTCCATCTTCATGTATGTTTCATAATGATGATTTTTCTATGTTTGAAAATCATACCATAGGAATTGGCTCCAAAATGTTGAAGAGAATGGGGTATGAAGGAAAAGGATTGGGCGTTAATGGCCAAGTCATTGTTAATCCCATCAAAGTAGAGGAATTACACCGTCAGGCAGGACTTGGGTATGTCAGGAAAGAGGTTGGGAAATGCGTCAAGACTGCGAGTGAACAACCAACATCAGATGATGAGGAACCCTCATCAGATCTTTCCAAATTGAAAGAGGAGGTAAAATATGTTGATTTCCTTTCAGTTTCATCTTCTCATAGTATGATGTCTATTGGAGATTTGGAGATCCCAATTACAGGGAAAAATATGAGGCTCCTTACAAAGACGAGGCATGAGGAGAAAGAACTTGGTGCTAATAACCAAGACATGACTCAACATTTGGAGGTTGTGCACGAACATCGATTTGTAGGCTCGAGGTACGCTAAAGGAGAGTGCTCGAAGGTGTTAGATTCGTCTGAGACATTGTCTGGGAAAGAGAATGATGGGAAAACATCCCCATCATCCCATGGCAGTTTCCATTGTAGGGAGAGAGCTAAGGCAAGCTCTCATCTCCATACTGACATCAGAGACAGTAAAGGAAGGTATAACCACTTTCGATCTTTGAATGTTCATTTTGATTATGATCATGTTGTTAATGCTGAACGAAGATCAAGGCATCAAAAAACATCTACCTTTTGTGGTTTACCTAACCATACCTTTTCTAAGTGTTGGAAAAGAATGGCAGCACTCATGAGGCATGAAATACCCTCTCAATAGCATGAGAGGAAACATGTTAAGCAGATATGGAGGAAGAAAGCCTATTGCAGTCATTGTGACAGAAATGGCCATCAAAGAGCCACTTGTTGGAGGCTCCATCCAGAGCAGCGCCTTGAAGACAAAGCATTGGTGCGTGAACTAGGAAGAGCAGTTGTTCGATAAGAAAAACCACCTCAAGGAGGTTACCCATTCACCATGATAAGTGAAAAATGGTTTTTAGACATGCTGTTGTTTCATGGTTATTCTTTTGTAAATCATTTGTTGCATATTAAAATGTAAAAGTGATGATGTGTTTCCATTACTTGGTTAGCAATAATGATGTTTGGTCATGTTTTGAGTTGTACTTTACACTCTGAAAGTTATGTTATGTTTCCATCACTTGTCAAAACAATAGTGGTTGGCCTTGTCTATGTAAATCATGTGTTGTAGTGATAATGTGTTTTCCATCACTTTTTGAAGCAACAATGATATGTTGGCCTTGTTGTCATAGCTGGGGTATTACGTCCATCTTGTTTAAGCTTGACCACCGAGTATGTGTTATAAACTCGTGGCAAGTGTGGGACGTTATGGGTCATTAGTTGGTCATGTCATTCCAAGCATGTAATTTGCAAAAAAATGTACTATAGGTTGCAGAAGTAGAAGGTTTCGGCTCGTTGCTTAAGGCTCCGAAGAACAAAGGTGAAGGAGATGGAAGCGAGACCTTTTCAGCACACATGTGATGCAGACATGGTACAGAGAAAGTTGTAGATTATTTTTCATGCTTTTGGAGGAGCAAAAGCTCTTCAGTGGGGAGGATTGATCCAGGTGGTTCCAGAGAGACACAGGACAAAGAGGGCTCAAAAATAAAAGTGCTCAAAATGATGTCAACTAGGACCAAAGCATAGATCTCGTCATCCTAATTCCAACAATGCAAACAACACTCCAATCCGAGTCCAGATGATGAAGTGATCGCAAAAATAGTTTGCCTTGGTTCCTTTGAAAAATGAGGCTTTACCTATAAAAATGGGTCTAAAATCCTTATAATTCAAATCACAATCGGACGGTCCAAAGGGGCAGACTTAAGGCAGGTGAACAGGAACCCTTTATTAGCAATATCTGACTAATCGAAGTCAGGGACATGCTATGCGTGATAGACTTTAGAACTAGTGACATGCGATATAGCGATTGCCAATATCAGTGTCAGCGATTGGCATCAGTGGATGCCAAAGGTAGGAACCCTATGCCGCAGTGAATGCGATATGCTGATCAGTGACGCACGATATTCGCCATCGGATTGGAAAACAGATCAACGGCCAAGATTAAATCAGTGGTCGGGAGATCGGCGATTCAAGATGCCAAGGGGCAATGTGATAGTGACAAGAGATGCAATCTGGACCATTCGATCAAGGAAAAGATCAATGGTCCATAACTAATCGACATATTCGTGATCAGTGGATCGGCGATCAGCGATCAACAATCCCCCAATTTACAGGGTCATTGACAGAGCGATATGCATTTGTGATATAGCATGGACCCGATGTGTTTATGGACCCGTTTGATGAAATTTGAAGTCCGGGGTTTTCAATTTTTTAGTGTTTCTGTGTGTATTTTTGTTTAAATGGAAAAAGGCCTATTTTTAGGGTTTATTGCGCCCTACAATCCATTCGATAGAACATTCTATTCTAAACAAAAAACCTTCGATTTTTAAGCGGCCTTGTCACAAAAACGTGTTATAAAATGCGATGAGTGCCAGAGAGCCCGAGGGCCAGTTTGCTAGAGAGCCTGAGAGCCTATGTGTTGGAGAGTGCTCGAGAGCTTGAGTGCCAGAGAACCAATCAGGAGGGTGCGCCTGACGGAGAGACGCAGAACAAGAGGGCCAGACAAAATCAAAGATCCCTAGATAATGCCCGCGAGTTACTTAGAGCACTTGACAGCCAGAGCGCCGCAAAGCCGCAGAGCCACAAAGCTTGATCGAGGCAGCATGAGAAGGTTAGCCAGAGAACGAGAGGGTTAAGCAGAGCCATAGAAGTATAGCGACATAGCCAGAGTGCTAGAAAGCTAGATAGCCAGAGAGCTACATTGCAGAGAATCTAGAGCCATCTTCTTCTTGCAATCAATGCTATGAGATCGATGTTTCAACAAGATTCAACCCTTTGACAACTCTGTTTCAGATGTCGCTAACTGTGACAAGCCAATAAACTATCGATGCAAGGTGAGCCAAAGTCCATATTGGTAATGGGCCCTGCGTGCGCATCGACAATGTGAACAACATAATCACGGTGGATTGTTTTGCTAAGGATATGAGCATCCAGCTTCAAATGTTCCTTTGTAGTGAGGTATATGATTATTATTCATGTGCTTCTTCTTTATGCATTATGTTACATAGATCCTTGATTGATGTTGATGCAGGATCTTGTTTATTACATGTTGTCATGATTCCTTGGTTGATTTGATGCAGAATCTTCTATGTGATGTATTTTCTGTCATAACTATTCATGTTATGCTTTGATATCCCTTGTTGTATGTTGTTGGGATACTCTTGTTGTCATCATGCATGTTTTGTTTTTGAAATCCCTTTTATGCCATGTTGGCGGGATGTTCATCATGCATGCTTTTGTGTCATACTGATAGGAGTCTTTTTATTGATTGTTCTAGTTGTGGAACATCTCTTAGAGCCACTCTTGCATGAGGGAATTCTTCCTTATATGATCACGACATCATCTCTTGTGCTCATCACCTTTATTGACCATAGTTAATGCAATGACCTACACCATCTTGACACTTGGGCCCGGAGACGTAGTCCCTCCAGGATGAACTTCATTATCAACGACTTATGTTTTCATGTGTTAATGATTATTATGTTCCTCTTCTTTTCCGCATGAAGATGTATTCATTAATGTTCTTTTAAAATTCAATTTTAACACATCACAAAAATAAAAGGTCTTGGAAGTGTCCTTCGTCACACCTAGACCAGGATCATAGGCTAACAACTGACTATCAACTGCCAACAACTTTGGAGAACCCAAAGCTTTCTAAGTCAAGGATGATATAATACTTTTAAAGGATTCTTCATTAACCATACATCGATAGACGTTTGTGGAATTAACTCTAACCCTTATTTGGAAAGGTGCAACAGAAGGAAGACAAGGCTCGACAAGATTATCCCAATCAAAGGAGACACTCCTAGAACTTGGATGGGGTACACTTGGAGAGACTAGAATGCCCACTAGACCAAAATACTATGTACTATAAATTAAGAAGACTCTGTTGTTAGTTGCTTCACCCTCGAAAAGAGGAATGGAATCTGCCAAATATTGCACTGGCTCGACCACTTCATCAACCAATGGTTGATTAGATTGTTGAGAAAACATAACATATTAGGAGTAGAAGAACCATCAGGCTTAGACCATAACATTTCTACCACTGAAATACCAGGGTACAAATGAGTAATATAATGTGCCTTACATATCTTACAAGGGAAATTTGGTTTAAATCTTCTACGTCTAGGTTTTTTATCAACATCCATTCTGCCACCATGACTAGCAGTGGTTAGTGGAGAGTCCCAAACATGAATCGCGGAGGTTATTGACTCTTTCATAAGAGGAATAGGACTTGTGCCCCCAGTGCTACTCATAGAAGCAGGTGAGTCAATAGAAATATGACTCATAGAGGTAGGTGACCCATTTCTAAAATGACTTAAAGTGACTAAACTTATGCTCCCAATCCTACTCATAGAAGAAGGTGAGTCAACAAAACTATGACTCACAGAGTTAGGTGACCCATTGCAAGTATTACTTGTAGTGACTAGACTTATGCCCCCAGCGTGACTTGCGGTGGTTGAAATCTCATCTCCATCATGCCTTGTAGGGGTTGGTGATGATTCATGGATAAAATTCTTCTACTTCTTCTTCTTCCTCTTCCTATTCTTTCTAGATCTCCTATTACAAGATGGAGGAGAAAGAGGAATCCTAGGCTTCTCTTTTGAAGAAGATGAAAAATTAACACCCATTTGATGCCCTTGAAATAAATAATTCATCTCAGAAGATTCAAGGATATTTGTAATATTTGGAATGTACCACAGCCAAACTGGTAGTCCAACATTCAATTCGAGAGTATTGAAAGTGACCATCAAAGGGGTATCAATGTTTCCAAAGAAAGGAAAAGCACAAGGATCCCATTTTAGAAGGGTCCCTTGGTTGGCCTCCATAGGAATATTGGTCATACCCAACTTATATGTAGATCGTTCCCTTACGGGATCGTACAAATGACTTTCCAAGGAAGAGAGATGCAAAATCAAGCCTTATCTTTGATGGAGGCAACTCCACAACTTTCAAAAGAAAGATCAAAAGAATTTCAAGACTAGTGGAGTGGTTGGTCAGTCACTCAGAATCTAACGTCCAAAAGTGACAAGAAAAACACACCTAAAGACAACTGAAAACAAAGAGCAAAGAGAAATCCACTATAAAGTCTCTAAAGATGCAACCAATCAATCAACTTTCAAGTATTTCCGCTCTGGGTGATTAGGACTGGACACCAAAATACAAGAAAGTGAAGTAAAGGACCTTTCGAAAATAGTTTGGGATAATTATGGCCCAAACCTACCAGTGAAAGTAACATAAATAGTTACGTTGACCTCAATACAAAAGCTTTTGTCAGTGCAAATACCCGAGCTTTGCAAGGGCGCCCTCCAGAAGTACTAATGAGAGTGATACAATGTCTTCCTTAGGTATCATGGGTATTCCCCCCATAGTCACCTATGCAATCCCTAGGAATGGAAACTAGGGTCACCATTTCATATTGGAATTCGAATGGAACACTCTTTGGTCAGGATCCAACAAGTAGGAGAGGAGGTATCTCTCTTCCCTTCCTTCACTCGCCCTCATGCTTAACTCCTAGAAGATAAGAGCTTTTGTGGACAACCTAATGACATTGGATTTCACTCTTTTAATCAACTTATATGTTTAAATTCAGAGTTCCCTTGGAGAGTTAACTCTCCACACACCTATTCCAAGGCCCTAAATGACCTAGACTAGTTGATGTATATATGAAAAATTAAAAAATTCTAGTTCATTTTAGTTTTAGCGCTTGATTTTAATGGATGTTCTTAAGTCATGGGTAAAATGGAGGTGTAACTTATAATGTTATTTGATGCAAGAAAAAACCAATAGAAAACTTCGCTACATGCATATGCAACTCTTTTTCTTTGATGAAAGAGGTTTCTAAAAATGATTCTATGAATAAACTAAGAAAGAAAAAAATTCTTTTCTTCTTAAAAACACACACTCTCACACTCAAGATCGACAAAAAGACTAAAAATTCTTACAGTGCATCTATCCTAATGCAAACTAAAAATTATTAATGCAAGATTCCAAGTATTTCTCTTAAAGAAAGAAAACATGTTTCTCAAAGAGATCAAGAGGCCAAAACTTGATAGAAAGGAGGAACAAATTCAATCAAAAATGTTTCCCCAAAATCAAGAAAATTCAACCTACTGAAAAGACTTCACAGTTGCTCAAAAATAATAAGAAGACCAAAAAAAAAACCAAAATGAAAAATAAAGGCAACAAAAATATGTTTTTTATCTTTTTTTGTTTTTAAGGGCACAAAGAGTTACTAAGAAAACAAAACTACTAAAGACTTCAAGATCAATTCGATCATAAATAACCTGAAATTTTAGAGGCCATAGGAATCATTAACATGATAAGACTTAAAGTGAAATGAGGCTGAAAAATCAGACAAACTAATCTGAATAGCAACATACAAACTCCAACAAACAAGAAAGATTTCAGGAAGACCAAGGAAAACTTTTCAAGATTTCAAGGATCTTCTCAAAAACCAAGAAAAAACCAAATATGTCAACTTTCAAGAAAGAAATGTAAAGGTTGGGTTATAAGTGAATTGAGAGCAATTCCCTGTTCCAAAATCTCAGAACAACCAAGAGTTTCATTAAGAACCCTAGAACCCAAACACAAAATCTAACACTTCACCAACAGGAAAACCCTAGGTTGACAAGGTTTTTCCACAAAGAGAGACAGGAAACTAAAATTCTACAATAAGCAAGAGTCTCCGAGACAATCAATGACTAAACAAAAGCAATAAAAATTAGGAGAAACCCTTTATTGGACTCAAGATCTGAAAAAATCATTTAAAACCAAACATATGTGAATGTGCAGTGACAAACTTGCGTGTATACGTGATTGTACTCAAGGAACCGTACATATGCGCGTGTTTTTTGGACAAAATTGCTTGTGTACGTGACTGTATGAATTGAAAACCACATATAAATAGGCCATCAAAGAAAAATATAAATTTTAGGCATGATCTAGAAGATCAAATTTTTTGCCCAAATTGCAAACAAGTCAAAGATAATGGAAAAATCAAGAAACCAAACAAGAAGGCCCATATCAAGAGAGAAACAACCGAAACAAGGAAATAAAAAATTGTAATCCCCATTGGAGATGCCAATTTTTTTACGGGATAAAGCACCCTAGGGTCTAGGTTGAAAACCCCAACAAATCGAAGGGAATACACCAACAAGAAGCAAGAAAACAAGCAATCCTAATGCTTAAATTACTAAACTACGAAGACGAGATAGTACACGTAGGTCCTACATTTGAGGATATTACCATAGGGTCCAAACCCTCTGTTTCCTCCAATGCTTCAAAACCTAAAACTCATTCCAGAAAACCATATATACTAGGAGTACTTCAAAGAGTGTTAAAGATATGAGTGTTAGATCATATAAGCATATAGATATAAAACATGAGATCATACATAATTAGATCATAAGATGAGTTAAAGCATAAAGATCATAACAATAGGAATAAGATGAAGCTTCTTTATTGATTTCTGCAAAGAATGTGGAACAATATAAACTGATTCGACCATGGCTCCAAGTGAAACCTTCCTCTGGATACATCCATCCCACATCTCAAAAATCATCTTTCAAACGCATTCACATAGATGTCATATAAAGGAGAAGGACATCTCTATGAGGAAACAAGTTTTTCATATAGCAGGGAATGTAGGAGGCACAGGGATAAATCAGACTTGATTAGGGACCAATTGGATATAATATAAATATCCTCTCTTTCTTCGCCCTTAGGCCTTCCCATGAGGGGTATTTATACCACCTCAAAACAGTTGTTTCAATTGGGATACAGTTAGACCACAGGCTCTTGTAGGTGGGCTTCAGGTGTAATCTGTAAACCGTGCCCATAAAATAGGGATTTTATATTTTTTATATTTCAAATTATATGTGCGGGTTGGGTATAGTTGGACCTACATGTGCATGAGATTTTTTAAGGGCAGAGTCGTGTATGGAATTTAAAATAACTTTTTTTAGTAAATGGAACAAGTCTGAAGGGAAATAACTACTAAAGGACATGACTCAGAGAATCAAGTATACAAGGGTGATAAAAATTGATATAACGTCACCGGAGCTCAATAATTTTTCAATGATTTCATGATATTTTTTTCATTTATTATCCAATATTTATCTGCCTATAGTATGGATAGAGTCCCTAGATTATCTGATCCTCCAAATCATAATCTTCCCAATATTCTCACAAGATTCTACAAAAATATATAATATTAGGCACAAATATGCAGTTATCTCTAAACCTTCCTGATGAACATATTAAAGCTAAAAATATGTCATATAATGCAAAAAAGAGAGGTTTAATGTTTTGAATGATGGTGAAATGGGCCTTAATTTATGTTTAAATTGGAGGCTTGTCATACCCCCTACTAAAAATTTTTCTCATCCTCTAAGCGAATTAGTGACCTAATTGTCCCTCATTCATGGCTCTGGTGGCCTCCTTAACATACCAATCTACCTCAAAATGAATTTGGCACATCTTCTCTTTCTCCATATTCTTCCTTTTCTTCTCCAACTCCTTTTTCTGTAGATCCATCATTTTCTCCAAGTTCTAATTAGGCTTGTGTTTGTGTCTTAAGAAAAGTCTCCTTCTTAATGTGCACAAAGTTTTCCTGGGATAAAACTTTTTGAAGATTCTCATCTTTTATGAGTTCGTGGACTCTATTCAATTGAAACTACTCCCCCCATGTTTTGTCACTATGATTTTCCAAATTTTTACCAACCAATACTCCCAATATGCTACATGGGTAAAACAGAAGTTTTATCCATACTGGTTAGAGGAAGGAAATCTTCAGACTCAACTCAAAAACAATTCCATTTCCTTTCTTATCTTGCTTAACTCAAAAGAGGAATTCGCATTCAATTTTTTTATTCTCAAACTGCTATCAGAATTTTGGTTGACAGAATGAGAGGTTTTGAAGGTTTCTTGTCCATAGATGGCAGGCAAAAATGTGTACTTACCCTTCTCTTAGATGTACCTCTTCAAATCTAGGATAAAGTTTATCAAAATCATGCTTTTTGTAGGTCTCTGGATCATCCTGTAGCACACTATCTTATCCTGTAGCAAATTTGTTTCTCCTATAGCACAAAATTATTCTCTCTTATAGCAGCCCTATTTCTCCTATAACAACTCTAATTCTCCTGTAGTAGCCTTGTTTCTCCTGTAGAATCTATGCCCGATCCATGGAACCCATGGAAATGACCTCCCATTTCCACTCAGGAATAAATATCAACTGTAGCATTCCACCTGGATGTTTGCACTCTAATTTCACCCACTGACAGGCAAAACATCTCACCACAAACTTTGCTAAATCCCTCATCAGATTCGGCCAGTAGTAATATCTCTTCACCACTGTGAGTGCGTTTTGCTAACCTGGGTGACCTGAATAAGGTTTCACATGAAATTCCCTCAAGGTCAGCTTCTTGAGTTCACTATTATCCTGTACATATATCGTGTCTCACAATCTAACCAACCCATCTAATGTAAGACAATGATCCTAGTCCTGTGCACCTCTACCTGTACCTATACCAATACCTGTACTTGTACCTTTGCTATCACCTATACCTATACCTATACTATCACCTGCACCTGTACTTATACTATGCTACAATCTATCCACAATCTCCATATACCTACATCCTGTTGTCCTGCCTGCAAGATGCTATCCTGTAAGTCTGTCCCATGGGAGCTCATTTTGCCAAGTGATCTACCTGTACCTGTCTGCTGAGAGAATTTTCCACCCTGTTCTCTTTACCATTGATGTACCTAATCTCAAACTCAAACTCATTGATCGTGGCCAACCATCTAGCCTGCTCGACATTCAGATTCGGTTGGTAAAACAAATAACTTAGCCCAATGTCATCACTTATAAGCACAAACCACCTACCAGGAAGATAGTGTCTCCATATCTTCAATTCATGTATAATCGCTGCCAACTTGAGATCATGCATGGGATAGTTCTCCCCATGCTTATTTAGTTTCTAGGGCTCATAACATACCACCTGTTCATCCTGCATAAGGACTCCACTAAGTCCTCTCTTCCAAGCATTTGTACATACTATGAACTCTTTGTCCCGATCTGCAATTTGTAGCACTGGTGCATGTGTCAGCAACTTCTTAAGCTGCTCAAAGCTAGCCTCACACTCTTTGTTCCATTCAAACCTCTTACCTTTCCTTTTCCTCTGTAATGAGGTGATAGGATAAACAATCTATGAGAAGTTCCTAATGAACCTCCTATAATAGCCTTCTAGACCCATGAAAGATCTCACCTCATCCACACTCTTAGAAGCTACCCACTCCATGATGGTCCTTACCTTCTCTAGATTTACGACAATTCCCTCCTTGGAGAAAACATTCCCTAAGTAGTGTAACTCTGTCCGAAGGAAGATACATTTTCTGAGGTTAGCATACAACTGATGCTCTCTCAACAACCTCAATACTCCTGCTAAGTGCTCTGCATGCTCTTCTTCATTTTTAGAATATAACAGTATATCGTCAATGAACACAATAACGAACTTATCCAAATATGGACACAACACACTATTCATCAAACACATGACTGTATCTGGAGCATTAGTTAAGCCAAATGGAACAACAACAAACTCATAATGCCCATATCTGGTCCTGAATGTAGTCTTTTATATGTCCACCTCTTTGATGTGTACGTGATGGTATCCGGATCTCGGATCAATCTTTGAGAACACTATTGCTCCCTTCAACTGATCAAACAAGTTGTCAATCCTTGGCAGAGGGTATTTGCTCTTGATAGTGACACTGTACAACTTCCTGTAGTTAATACATAATATGAGCATATCATCTTTCTTTCTCATAGACAAGACAGGTGCAACCCAAGGTGATACACTTGGAATAATGTTCACCTTCTCCAACATCTCCTTCAGTTGCAATTTTAACTGAGCTAACTTAGATGTGCTCATCCTATAAGATGATTTCGATGCTAGAGCTGCCACTAGCACTAACTTAATTGAAAATTCTACCTCCCTGTGAGGTGGTAACTCTATAATGTCCTCAGGAAATACATTCTTGAACTACTCCAACACTGGGTACCTGTTCAATACATCTACATCCTCGGCCTCCTTACCCTTCTCACTAGAAATGTCTACGGAAATTAACTTGCACCATTTTCTGTAGATTTTCTTTGTTTGCATAGTTTTCACCATCCTAACTAATGTGGCTTTCTTCTTACCTTGCAAGACTCTTTGTTCCCCATTTCCATCAGCACACTCAATAGATTTCTCATAACAATCAACCTTGGTTCTATGAAGATAAAACAAATCCATGCATAATAACATATTGTATGAACCCAACGGTAATACATTCAAATTTGTTTTTGTAGGAATATCATAAAATCAAATGCGTAAGCTCTTACCCAACGACAAACTCGCTTCTTCGTACTTGTAGCCAACTACACTAACCAATAGTTTGCATGTGACTCCTTATTCAAACCACCCTTATCCACAAAGTTAGGACTAACATAGTTATAATTAGATCAAGTGTCAATCAAAATAGAAATAACTTGATCATGAAGCTTACCATCAATCTCAATGATAAATACCTTGTGTTCTGCTTGCCCATTGTCCACTGCTACATAGGTACGTGGAATATTTTGGCTAACATCCCCAATACTCTATGCCTCTTGTGCACTGTATATCATAGGCCTTCTACCCTGATGGTACAAACAATCTCACCTAAGGTGTTCTTCACCACATGTCCAGCAATCCAACCAACCAGTGCCCTCACTAATATGGTGCTTCTATTGTTGTTGTGGCCCATATCCATCTCTAGCTACATTAAATCTCTTTTGCGGTGCCGCTTTTTCTTTCCCATCTGCATATTGAGGCCTTGTCCTCCTAGGTTTCCATTTACCTCTAGCTTTGTCTTTTTCTTTCCGCCCATGCTAATAGTCATTCTCATGCTTTGATTTCTAATGGAAATGCTTCAGTTTCCCAATGACTTCCTCAACTATCTGAGGCTCATCATACTCAATTCGATCTCTAAATTCTAATGCCAGACCATTGAAAAATCTCTAAACCTTAGCCTTCTCATCAGTAAGATATGGTACATAACTCAATAACTCAAGAAACTTGGTTATATTCTCTTCGTCTGTCATTGACCCATCTTTAACTCATAGAACCATTTATCCTTGTTATCGTTTTAACTTTTTGATAAGTACTTCTTTCTGAAAAACCTCTTAAATCCCTACCAACTCAAGTCATCAGTCCCGATGTCTCTAACCCACTTAACATATTCCCACCAATTTTCTGCTTTACTTTTCAAGATAAAGATAGCTATCTGAGCCTTCATGTTATCTGTGTACTCATGCAACTCAAAGAATTTATTCATGCCAAGTATCTAAACCTCTGCATCCTTCATCCTCTTCACATCTCCATCAAAAGTAGGTGGTTTTACTTTCTTGAAATCATCTAGTAACTACCCCCTATCATTCCTTCTATAAGGATGGTACCGATGATAGTCGTACTGCCTATATGAATCAGAACTAGAATCATACCTAGGTCTATCCCTTCTCCTCTCTGGAGTTTCTAACAATCTGCCATCCCCAATTGCGTCCTCTTTATCTGATCAGTGACCTCCATGTGATTTCCTTCCACATTCCCCATTAGATTTATCTTCCTAATCATGGTTGATCCATAGTGGTCCTTGTCATTGTAAATCCAACAAGCTTTGAAGTATTACGACATTCACCTCTAATAAATTTTCCTGTGACTATATGATTCTATCATTATCTGCCTTACAACTCCTTATCTCCTCCTTTAAACTTCTCAATGTAACTGGCAAGTCATAGGGGTTCCAAACACCATATTGGTCTTCGGATTCGTAGGGATACTTTCTATAGTCAACCATCTTGCAAGCCATTTGATATTTCTTCCTGCAAGGCATAATATGTGAGATAAACCAAATCACAATAAACCAACATACCTTTGTACAGCTTATGGATGATACCTTGTCTGTAAGATCACCAAATCAGTGTGATAGATGTATAACATAATCATAACATCATATAATCATTTGCAATTAAATGTATCAACATACAAACATCACTCTAGTAAGGGTCTAGTCATCTATGCAAGGCCATATCAACAATGCATGTTGTGACCTCATGCATGACACCAACCATTACTCCATTATACACATTGCCACATGCAACTGAAAAAATGCATAAACAATGCCAAATGAACTACACCTACACGTAGATGCATTTAGTCAAACACACCAAATCAGTCCCTGTAATCAACATACAAGATCGAGGCAAGCAATCAAAATATTCAAGAAATGTAACCTAACATACATGGATGTAAGTAGTTATCATGAAATCTGTTTATTTGGGGTAGCATCAAATGTGCTCTGGCCACAAAATTTGGTGGAGAGATTGGGGCACATGAGATCTCCAATACTCAGAAAGGGTTTGGGCAAATCCTAAACATATCAAGAGATATTAAAATAATTAATTTTTTTAATGGAGTACCTAAGACTAAACTTAGGGAAAATAAAATATTAATGTGTAAATTAATATGAATATATGTTAGAAAGGTCCAAAAGACATGGATCAAGCCATATCTAATCTTAGTCGTTGATTAGGGACTTAATCTCAGCTGTTGGGATGTCAACAGGAAAAGTACAAGAGGAGGCTTGACGTTCACTTGTAGAATACCCAGATGATCAATGATTCTATTCTCTAGAGCGGGGTTTGCTAAGAGAGATAGAATCAGTGATCGGGAGAGCAGCTAAGGGACATTGAATACAGAGAAATAGAGAAGGTAGAGATTTTGCCGGGAGAGCAATGCAACAGCCAAAGAGAGTGATGTCGAGCCAGCAAGGGCCCATGCAGGGCCACGCAGAGATAGCCAAGTGTTGCGCAGAGCACCTAAGAGGCCAACGTGTTTGACATAAAGGCCCAGAAAGATTAAGCAGGGCCTCATGGGGCTAATTCAGGTCAAGAAAGGATGACATAGGTCTAGCATGAGACAAATAGGGGCTGGCGTAGTCTAGATTGGGCAGACGGTAGGGTTGCAGGAGAATTTTTGTGTTGAAGTGCTGCTGAAAGGATTTTCTGGGGTTTCAACGAGGCTATTTCTCTCAAACTGTGAGGTATAGCTGCTAAGGCAATTCTCTGTTGGGTAGACTAGTTTCAGCACCCAGATTGTACTCTGATATTTCTTAATAAAAAAATCCTCAGATAACTACACCATTTTCCCGCATTGGGTTTTTTCGGGGACATTGGTCCAACAATAATGGCATCATGTGGTGTGTTTGTTATTGTTTCTTTTAATTGCTAATCTGTAATATGTTTAGCATGCACTGGTGTTTATTTTTAGTATTTAATTTGTAAATAACTTGTCAAAGGAAAAATAACTAGTAGGTAGGAATAAATCCGAAAAAGTGCATGAAGGGTTTCTAACTAAGTAAAATTAGAAACTTAGACATGGTATGAGAGCATGATTATAGATCATAGAAGGACTAAAAGACATCAGCCAAGCGGAGCAATAGCAGTAGAAAACAATTGTCCCGAGGTGACATAAGTTGTTCCTAATAGCACAAAAGCCAAGGAAGTATGACACAGAGCCAGCCAGAGCCATGCAGACGAAGTTGGAAACTGCACAGAGCTTCAGAGAGGCTAGCGTTGATGAGGCAGGGCATTCCAAGGCTGACACAGATCCATCTGGGGTGACACAGAGCCAACGTGAGGCAGAGAGGGGTTGACGCAGTTCACAGAGAGGTAGTTGCTGGGGTCTAGAAGGATACAGGAATATTGCAGGGTAGAGCTGGTGAGGTACTGCAGTCAGAACAATACCTGACAGAGCATGGCCATAGGAGTTGTTACTGAGGGTTTCTAGTCAAGGAACCTGGATCAGAAGTGCAGTTGCACAAGTCGATCAGAGTAGGGGTCATCTCGACAAGCAGAAGAAGGATTTCCGAGAGGGAAATTAGGACTCAGAGGGAGTCCAGAAGAGAACTCCCAGATGAGAAGTAAAGACTCAAAGGAGTTGAATAGAGAACTTCCAGGAGGGAAGTAGAGGATCATCATGGCACTACATGGGGTAAGAGACTAGGATAGACTGGATGGAGCATTGAACTTCGCAATTTGGAAGGCCAAAATCTTATCAGTGCTTGACAGGAATCATGTCAAGAACTTCACCTTTAAGGTAATAGTTGTCCCAATAGACCCCAATGATAATGATAGGTATAAAGAGGTAATGTCGAGGGCCAAGTGCATCATCCTTAACGGGGTCAAGGAGCATGTAGTTCCACACATTGCTGAGAAGTAAAGGGAATATTGTTGGAAATAATATTGAGGGGGGTGGATCAGCATTAGAAAATCACTAACTTTTTCATTTCCATAATCAAATTCATATATGCTGCTTCAGTTATGGGAACCCGCATGTACACGCAATTGTGTTTAATGCAACTAGTGTATATCCAGTAAACTTATGATTTAGTTAATCCATTATATGTTGATCTTTAGTTAGTGCATTAGAACTTCATTAACCATATAAACAGTAAACAAGTGTAGTAAAATAGAACATATCATCACACATAAGAAACACACATGAACACCATGATATAAGGTGGAAACCCAATGTGGGACAATAACCACCTGCTCCCATCTTCCTTTAATATAAGAAAAACCTGTTTACAATCTTGTACTGGTGCAGACTCATATCAGTACGTAGGCACCCACCTGTAGAAGGCTACAACCTTCTCTCATTCTCCAGCTACTACTGGAAGGGAGCTACAATCCCCTCGCTCTTGTACTAGCCAATATGTTTACTAGTACATAGGCACTGACCTACTGAACGCTCCAACCTTCACTCGTTTTCCAGCTCCTATTGGAAGGGAGCTCGAACCCCCTAGCTCTTGTACTGGCCGATATGTTTACCAGTACGTAGGCGCCAGCCTACAGAAGGCTACAACCTTCTCTCTTCCTCTAGGGACCACGTTTCATAAATTTTCATACTAGATACTCCTGAAGCACAAGACCATAATCTGAAGGCCACGTTTCATCCAATTTTCATACTGGACCCATAAATAACATTGAAGCACAAATCAATCACGACTGCAATACAAATATTGCATCAACCAATCATCAATCTCTAAATAACCTAACACTGAATCATTAAAACCCTGTCAACAAAACACAGTCACCAAAACACAGAGCAGGACACAGAACTCTGCAGCAACAACCAGATCCAACTGCAACTTCAAATATCATACTTCATACTGTATATGCTACACTAATGAGCCGAACCAGTATGTATACGCGCTTTTACCAAATTGAACCCGCATACAGATCTGCAAATATTTACTCATAACTTTGCAACTATTCCAAATGTTAGTCATACCCAAATCATAACATTTATACAATAAAACATGCGTCAATAATTCAGATCTAGTCTATGCATGATCAAACCACATAGTGATAATACATTCCAAGCCTTATGATCCCGATCCATTATTCATCATCAACTGCATAGGTGCATCCTTGTTTCAGATCAAGCAGAGCATCACAAACCCATAACTAGCATACTAGATCTCACACTTCATCAAATATTCAATCCTTGCACACTTGCACTTTGGCCTAATGATCTTCTTCTCCTTATGGAGGTTTACGCCTCTCTCGATACCATGGTCCAAAACCATGTAGGACCGATACCTTGGACCCAATACCTGGGGTCATTACCTCGGATCAAATACCATGGACCAATAGTAAAATACCATGGTCCAAATACCACAGACCAAAACTTAGTTTTCCAACATGTACGTGCCTTTCCTTCTATGAAAGTGCATGTGTACATTATACGTGCTTTTGTATATAGTGAACCTATGTGTATACGTGACTTGGTATATAGTGAACCTGTGTACACCTTTTCATATACGCGAGTTTGTATACAGTGAACCTACGTGTATATGTGGCTTGGTCAATGGTGAACCTGCGTATACCTTTCTTTCTTCATTCTTGTTGTTTACCTGCTATACTGTCATCTTTCATCTGAGAGAGTTTCCATCAAGGACAACACTTGTGTCATACATGTATCATAATGCAAACACATATGAGATGTGGGAGGCCCTCAAGAAATTCTACCAGCATACTTCTGTGCAAAGAAGAATGCTACTTGAGAACCAGTTGAGGTTGGATCAGATGAAGAAGGGAGAATCGATTGACACCTTCCTTGGAGGACCGAATGACATCTGAGATCAGTTGACTGCTATAAAGGCAACACCAAATCAATAGCTAATGGTGAGGATAACCCTGAATGTTGTCTCAGAATAATGGGAAGTATTTGTCTAGAGTATACTGGGCAGAGGGACACTTCCACCTTGGGATGACATGTGGGCAGCTCTTCGCCAGGAAGAGATCAGACGACAGTCAAAGACAAGTAGCAACATCAAGGGGATCAAAGTCAAGCAAGAGGAGGAAGATGTGGCCCTAGCATCTGAGGGAAATTAGGAGAAGCGGAAGAAGGAAGATCTCTCCAAGATCAAGTGCTTCCACTGTGGGGAGCTAGGTCATTATGCAACCCAATGTCCAAGGAAGAAAGTAAGGTAGAGTCTTCTAAGACTAAGGTAGCACTAGCATGGGTAGAGAAGGGAGTTTTGACAAACGATGACTGTGCCATCAATGTACACGTACCACTTGAGCAGAAGTGGGGAGACATTGAGCTGTAGTCGGGTGGAAAATAGGCGATGAGGGGTAGGATCCTTGAGGTACCCAGCATCTTGGATTAGCCCTTGCTATGGGAGCCCCGACGAGGAGTAGCAGGACTGGTTGAGTGGGTAGATACGAATGCAGATGGAATGATAGAGAGAGGTAGAGTGCAGGAGTCCCAAGACAACACAAAGATAGTAGGATGCAGCAGTGTGAGAGGCACAGGAGCGTTGCACCATTGCAGGATGGAATAGAGAGGTGTGCAATGGTGTGGGGTGCAAGGACTTGTTGCAGCAACGCAGAGGTTAGAGAGGGAGCACTTGTCAGCGAGAGCGGGAGCTTCAACATCAAAGGGTGTTTTTAGCCCAATAGGGAGGTCACTTGGGAGATTAGTTACATACTTCTCAGTAACTCAGTTGTAGTGAAGTAGTGGGTAGCATGATACAACTTGATGAGAGGAGGTGGAGTGCAGATGCAGTGCTGGGATAAAGGACCAGCAGTAGCATAGATGTAGAGGGAGCTATCATATAGATGCAACAGTGGCAGTGGCTGAACCATTGGTAGCAATACAGGAGGTAGCAGTGTAGAGGATGTTGGACAGGAATGCCTAGCATCAACACAGGTACCAATGTCGGATGATTGGAGTAATACTCAGTTAGGAGTATTGCTAGAGCATAGTCCTTGCTAAGAGGGAGTGTTGATTTTGGGTAGCATCGGATGTGATCTAGCCATGAAATTTGGTGGAGATGTTGAGGCACATGAGATCTCCAATACGCAAAAAGGGTTTGGGTAGATTCTAAAAATATTAGGAGATATTAGAATAATTAATATTTTTTGTTGGGCAGCGGATCCCCCCATAGCATGTTTTTGGGGCTTGAAGCCCGAATTTTGGTCATGTGTAATGTAAAGACCCCGCGAAATGTGTGTCGGCCTATCCATTGTCTGCTAACCATGGGATTGTATAAATAGAGTGAGGCTCCAAGTTTAAAGTTAGTCTAAGTTTTGACGAGTAATAGATAGATGCAAAGGCATGGTTAGAAGAAAGAAGTGAATCTAAAGTGTATTGGGTTGTAGTGGTACGTAGAGGCTCTATAGCTGAGTGCGCAGAGGCTTAGTAGAGTCTACAACTGAGTGCGTAGACCCCTACAGCTGAGTGCGTAGGGAAGAGTCGGGTTTGTAATAGAACTTGAGTATTAATAAAGAAAATATTGATTTAGAATATTGTGCGTCTATTTGTAGATCTATATTTTTGTGTTTTGGTTATCTTTATGCATTTATATTGTTTCCAAGTACTTGCACTAATCTGGAAGTTGAATAACTAATAAGAATATTGGGCCCGGATAAAATAAGTTAAGAACTAACATAATATCACCGTAAGGATCAGATCAGAATAATACGAAGGTGCCCATAGGATGTGAAGGATAGGAGGCTACGCGGAGCAGCGCGATGCATAGATTAGGATCGTGACCCTCCAGAACCCTCATCAAGACATCCCTAGGGTGTGGAAACCTGGTTCCTCACCCTCCCATACTACTTTGGGGGAGACCTTAGTCCAGGCTCCACGAATTGTTGCCGAAATGGCTAGTAGTACTGAGATTTTCTTGGCTAAAGTCACTACTGAACTTGGATCAGGCCCCATGTAGGCAACAAATGGTTCTGTTGCTAGGACTGGGATCTACCTAAGGGATGTTTGAAGTCCTGCCATTGGAACCCAACAAATAAGGAAACTGAAGAGTGGTTGAACAAGAGGATTCACGAGTTCATAACACATGAAAATAGAACTTCGCAGGTATCTGAGAAAAGGTGGTTGGATAGCTACGTGTATATGGAAATCCATGAGTTCTTCTTTGAATCCTTTCCTTATGAAATGTATGAGTGGATTATGAGGTTAGCTGATAGCCAGGGAAGGTGTAAGATCAACCAACCAATAGTGTGGACTCCAGAATTAGTGCATAGACTAGAGGCATCAAAAGATAAGATCACGCAAGCTATGGAACATTGGCTCGACCGGATAATAGGGGGATTCATCATTGAGTTTGCGATAGACATGACCCCGAGCTACAATGAAGAAAAACAATGTTTTCTGAAGGGACCATGAGGTAAGTACATTAAATCTTTGAATACCTAGATTAAGATGTTATTATGTGAAAATCGGGTTATGCGAATACATTAATGTTTGGAACAATGCGGAGCGGAAAGATCTACAAAGGTAGTGGGGAATTAGGAAACAGTCCCTTAATTTCACCTTCACGAGAGAGCGAGGTAGAGCTCGCTGAGGTCTCTCTGAGAAGTGTGGTTAGTTTGATAAGGTAGCACATTCTGCAGTTACCACGCCCACCCACACCACCACCCGCTTCACCTCCTTCACCTCCATATCCACCTACTCCACCTCCACCAAACCTGTAGTTCAGCATGGCGAGTACAATCAAGCTACCTATATTCAGAGGAGTAGGGAATGAGGATCCAGACCAGTTTTGGTTCGTGGTAAGAGCAGTGTGGGAAGCGCAAGGGGTCACGGACGACAACATTAAGAAGGCTACATTGGTGAGTGCACTACAGGATCGTAGATTGACATGGTATATCAAGCACTCTAATGATCACCCAAATGTAGGAATAACAAAGATCCAGAATGCGCTGAACAAAGAATTTAGCAGGCCGAAATTAGAGACACGGTCAATCATCAGGTTTAAAGATATCGTGATGCTTCTAGGTTAGACCCCCTGGGATCTGGATCAATGGCAAAAGAGTATGATCCACGAGGCTAATATGATGCTCACAGATGCACAGCATCGTGCATGGTTTGTGGCATCTCTAACACCACACCTGAGGATGATGTTGTCGCAACATAAACTTTCTACACAAGCCGAAGTGTTGGAAATGGTGATGAGGTTGCATGAGACACTAATACAAGATCTAGCCTGGGAGTTTAGCAAATCCACACACAACTATAGAATATCTGTCTGGAAACATAGACATTGAAGTAGGATAGGGCACCGTGGCCAGAGGTGTGCAAGGAAGTGTGGTGCGTAAAATGCAAAGGCGAGGGCCATGACAAGGATCACTACCCAGTATTCGCGAACTACTTGGAAGGAGCGGGGCCAATGCCATTGAGACCGGAGGCATAGGTAGGGCCAAGTGTGACACCCACATTATGGTGCGCGATATGATAGATAGGAGGAAAAAACACAACGAATAATTGAAATTTGTTGCAAAAGTATACATAAACTCCACAACAACTGTTTTGTAATTTTTGTAGGTCGGTAGGTCACGAAGAGCGCACGCATCGCAGTTACGAGTTAATGATGGACCGAACCCCAACATATCGGATGTAGATAGAAACGCGAGCCCTAGACCTAGCTGCGGGGATAGCGTGTGCTAGATTTAAGGGGCGAGGTCGAGGATAAGGAGGAATGGGGCCAGGAAGGGGCCGCGGACAATTAATTTTTTACAATTGTGGAGGACCGAGGCACTGCGCCCACCATTGTACCAACCAATGAGAATATCTTGTTCATATTGTGCTTAGTTTGATGATGAAATGGTAGATCGTCCTACGTTGATCACAAAGATGCACGAAAAAGGGGTACTCCAACCTCCTCAAACTCAGAATATCCAAATGATGAGGTCTGAACTGCGCGAAGAAGACCCAAATGTGAACATGATACTCAGAAGCGGTACGACCACAAGGGAGGATCAGGGCAAGAAGCCCGAGGAAGATACATGGGTTCACAAGGCTCCTACAAAGGAACCCGAGTTTGACTTAAAATGCGCAAAGGAGAAGTTCATCGAAGTTAAGAAGAGCTTCGCAGAGGCCTCTACTTCAGGTAGTAAGGATCAACCAAAGCCAGGTATGGCATGCACTAGATTTTAGGGGCGAGGTCGAGGATGAGGAGAAATGGGGCCTGGAAGGGGCTGTGGATAGTTAATTTGTTACAATTGTGGAGGACCAGGGCACTACGCCCGCAATTTTACCAACCCAACGAGAATATCCTATTCATATTGTGCTCAGTTTGATCATGAAATGGTAGATTGTCCTATGTTGATCGTACAAATGTAAGAAAAAGGCGTACTCCAACCTCCTCCGACTCAGAATATCTAAATGATGAGGTCTAAACTGCACGAAGAAGACCCAAATGTGAACATGATGCTTAGAAGTAGTACGACCATAGGGAAGGATAAGGGGAAGCAACATGAGGAAGATACATGGCTTCATAAGGCTCCTACAAACGAACCTGAGTTTGACTTAGAATGCACAAAGGAGACGTTCATGGAAGCTAAGAAGAGCTTTGCGGAGGCCTCCACTTCAGGTAGTAAGGATCAACCAGAGCCCAGTATTGATCCTTCTCTATTGACTACCTTTCTGGATACATGCATGAAACTATTGCGCAACAATAAGGCAATTAATAGACTACATGAGTTGATCACCAGGTGTGCAGGGTCAGGGGAACTGGGCATAGTCTGGAAATTGGGAAGGCATGCATTGTGCACTGGGAGAGAAATGAGATTGACAACATAGATTCATGAGTATGAAATGGATCAGGTAATCCTAAACCTGGGTTCGGATGCGAATGTGTTACCAAAGAAGACAAGGGAATGCATGGGCAAGCTCGTGTTATAGTGGTCCCCTGTTCAATTACGAATGGCGAACCAACGGGAAATTTTTCCCATGGGGAGGTTGCAAGGGGTAACTGTTGATATCGAAGGCACGAGCACAGATACTGATTTTGAAGTAATAGAGATTTTCGATGACAACAATCCTTATCCTACGTTGCTAGGAATAGACTGGGCCACTGATATGGATGGAGTCATTAACCTAAAGAAGCGGAAGATGATATGCGAGAAAAAGTCCATACATGTAGTAGTTCCGCTAGATCTAGCTGAAGGAGCGTGCTACACCAAACCAGTGCGCGATGATGAGCTAGATTGTATTTACCAAATAATAGCAAGAGATTAGGAGTGGATGAACCCGACTGCAAATGGGAGAATCTCATGGGAGTGTGAAAGTTCTTATACTTTGGATTGAGACGAAGAAGTAGAACGCTAGCAGAACCAGTTGCATAAAGTGACAATGCTAAATTGCAACATGATGATTAGATCACTGGGTTGTTTGATGATAGAGCCAAGAGAACTGCCAACATACAATGGAGTAATAATAGTAGATGAATTCCTATTCAAATTTGAAAGTGCAGTACTAGAATAACAGTAGTACGGTGCGCTAGAATGGGCTCTGTGCACAACACCCGCATGATGGTGGAGTACACATCAGAAGACCATTGTAAACTCACGCGAATGTAGGAAGAGGATGTGCTTGTGGTTTGGGAGCCCCCAGAGTTGAACGAGAGCTAGGAAGCTAGGATGAAGCAGCTTGTGTTCCCACCTATGTCGATGGGTACAGACGAGTGTTGTGCAAGCACACCCTAGACTAAGGATCAAAATAAGAAACCAACGTGGCAATAGGAAAAGTGATGCACACCACAGATATTCCACGTCACAGAATTCACAAAGCTATGTAGAATCATGAACAAAGTTTACCAGGCGGAATGAACTGATTAGGACCTATGTGTACCAGCAGTCCCATGGGCCTATAGAGCCATACACAAAAACCTGAGCACGATAATGATTCTGAACACCATGAGCAGTGTCGAGGCCGTAGCATTGGAAAAGAATCCTCACGCAATAACTCCCATAATTGGGACAACACGTGAGGACCAGAGCAAAGAGATTATGCAGCCATGCGAGGGCGAACATATGCAGATTCAAGAAGCCATTCGGCAAGGGAACCTTGACCTTCGCGAACATGAAGAAGATTAGGTACGACTGAAGCAGAAAATCATTTTAATGGACGTGGAAATCAGAAAACTAGAAACCAAAATCGTGCGAGCATTACACATCGATAGAAGGACAGGACAACGTATGGGTAGCCATACCACTATACTAGAAGATTGTCGCCGAGAATTTCTAGCTCTGCTACCATGGCTATGACTATACCTTATCAAACAAAGTAACCAGAGGAAGCGCACCGCATAAGGAAGAACACAAGGTGCTGACTGGTGTGAAGGTAACTATAGAAGGCACGCGGACCGGGTTGGAAGGTGACTTGAAGCCTCGAACTGGTGGTGCGACCACCTGACTAGCTATAGGAAGCACAGTCTCAACACTCCAAGTAGTTGAAAGAGAGCGCGGGACTATAAAAGAGTTTTTATGGGAGCTGTGCAACACGGAAGATATGCACAGGATCAGTATGATGCACGGGTCGCGTTCGTGCACAAAGGATTGTGTTGCCACGTGGGTAGGCTAGAAAGTGACCATTGGTGTTATTATTCATGACAAGATGTCTAATTGAAGGCAACGAGGAGTAGACGGCGAGTAATTAAGACACAAAGTCAGAACTAGATTTGGGACTATCTGCCGCCAATCTCGCATTGATGAGCCAAATATGGGGTGAACTATTGAATTTGAATTCAAAAGGGTCTATAAATCATAGGTGGCACTCCACTGAATAACCCTTGATGTTTTGAGAATTTAGTTGTTGCACTATCAATTAGGTATGAACCTGACAAATTTGGAGGCTTTGAGAGCAAGTCCATTGTTTGAAACATTGCCAAAAGAGACACAAGATTTCCTTATCAGAATGATGTCAACAATTGACAAAGTTGCGCATAGCCCTATGCCGCCAGTGGGGGATTCACTGAAGATCACTAAATCACCTAGGACGTCGAGGCCCAAAAATGATCCAGAAGTAGCAGGACCAGTCTGTATGTTTCCGCAAAATCTGTGGTTTGGTAAACTTTCTATGGAAGACAAGGGCAAGATGGTTAATATTGAGACAGATGATTAGGAGGATCTTTAGGCTTTTGTAGAAGAGATTGAACCAAATGAAGAAGTGGAGGGATACATTCAACTGGTATGCGCTACAGCAAAACTGCCCAAATATGTCCCCTCATGGAAAGGGAAAGCAAAAGGACCCAAGGACGTGGATACCATTAAGAGTGCACTCGAAACCCCACTCCTGCCAGATGGAATTCTATTTGAAGGTTCAATCCCAGGCTATGTACCCACGATGAAATTTGAATATTTGGACCTTGTAGATAGCGAAAAGTTCCCACATTTGGAGACTAGCCAACTTATGAAACAAATCAAGGAGGGGTTAGTTATAGCACTATAGCCATGAAACTGGCTGTGTTGGGTGGAGGAGGCCAGGCTACTCCACCTACTATGGATTCCACACTTTCACCAAGTACCAATCATGATATTCGTCATCAGACAATTGCTTTTCCTAGTGCATGATGGGTACTTGTGGCTCGAGGAGCCGATTCCCATTACGGTGGAGCTTATTCATAGGATTTCTCGCCTTCCCTATATGGGAAGGGACCCCGCGGAAATAGCTGGCCAAAGCGGAGACTTGGTGCTTGCAGAATCCATGAGGAAGAAATATAGATTGGAGAAGAATTAGAGGGATTATGTCATTACTAGCATTCAAGACAAAGGGGTAAGCATAGCCACCCAGCTGCTGGCAGGAAAAGTGATGAGAAAATGCCATGGAAACGAGGTACCAACAACGAACATCACATTGGCTGAACAATGCGCCTAGGGGGTATAGTTCAATTGGGTGCAGTTCCAATGCAAGGAGTTCCTGACGAACTGCAAGGAGGCTTAGGAGCAGGGTAAGACCTTCCACTATGCGTGGTTGCTCTTATCCATCTTGTTGGTTAGAGGAGAATTATTATAGGACAGTCAGTTTCCTCGTCTTAACCAGGACTTGCCAGAGGTAGTGAAATACACGTCGCTCTGGGCGACAAGGCACACCACGTGCATCCGTGAGATCAAGATCTTCTGGATACTCATGGAGGCAAGTGTACAGATATGGATCTACAAACAGCCGCGCCTATCCCCCATGGTATGCAACAGTCTATGGAGCTTTGCAGACTTTAAAGCGGATATGCACAATGTGTATATCAAAGCATGGAAGGATCTAGAGCAGAACTGGACGAAACTCCCATTGATCACAACTGATGACGTTGTTTTCATAGTGCTTGACTCATGGCCACTCGAATGGCGCGCCCCAGATCTAGCAGAACGTGATGAGGCAAGGATACAAAGGTAGAATGATGCTGCCAAGCTGCTGGCACAGTAAAAACGGAACAAGCTGTTCACAGAGGAGGTAACGGCTTCCCAAAAGGCCATCACAGAGCAGACCAAGGCTGCTAAAAAAATAGTAGCAGTTAATGCCACCACGACATAGGAGGAAAGAGCTCGAACATAACCATAAGACATGGGGCAGATGATACAGTGGAAGGTGCAGACCCAAGCACCACCTCTACACAACTGAAACGATCGAGCAATACAGAACGAATAGGGCCATGGAAGAAGACCAAGTCTTCCAAATTGGATGGGGATCTTATTACATTGACAGAGGGTGATCTCTATGACATTGGAAAAATAGTTCACAAGGTCACCAGGGAGGCGCTCCAAGAAGTAATGATGGAGTAGTAGAATGTGTTGGGGGCACTGAGGGCACAAATGCAGGGACTTTAGGTGTGACTCCCACAAGAAGGAATGGTAGCCATCTATGGTCCCATGGGAGCATCAACAACAAAGCAATTCTTGCGGGCCAAAATGGCCAACACCATCGCTCTGCCAGAAGGAGCACTTACACCACACGACATGGAGGATAGAGCCATGGTAGGACAGATCAAGGGACTCAGCCTAAACTTGGTTGCCTTTCTGTGAGATATTTTATACCAGCTATATGATGGACCGACAATAGAACTTTGCACTAGGGAGGGACGCACAGTGCAAATGCTAAGTGAACAACGAATCAACATTGAACAGCTTAGCCTACAATGTGATGAAGCAGTGGCTCAGAACTAGCGGTTGGTGCAGATAGTAAGGGAAGCATGTCGCCGCATCCTACAACTGGAAATTGCAACAAGGCTACTAGTAGGAATGTGGATCCACAAATTGTCCAGTGGATTGCACGAGGTGAAGGAGGAAGCTACGAGGATCCAGATGGACCCCAACATATAAATTGCTGAACTACGGTTAAAGGCGTAGCTTTCCACGCCCCAGAAGTTCGATATCAACACGTCAGTGATATCTGAAAAAACACATATTTCATTAAATTTGGAAGTATTCTATTACAAGGCCTCCAACAACATTAATTTTTTTTGTAAATTTCCATATTAAATTGAATCAACATTAAAATAATTTGCAAGTAATTTCTAACCAATTAGAGATCATGAATAGGTCAAACATGGGGTTGTTATGTATAATAGTATCAATACACAATAGGAGTGCAAAATCAAACTCTTAGAAGAAATTGATTTAAGTTAAATCATATTCGTATGTCAAACATCCAATCAAGATATTATAGTTATGGATAACATGCTAGATTTATCGATGTTTAAATTTTATGTCTCGCAACTCTAACCCCCTTTCCCCCAACCTACAAGGGATTTGTTGATTGAATGATGGTGATGTGAGGATCTTCCTGTAAATGACAAGGATAGGTGTCCCTTGCATTGCATTGAAACTAGTCTATTAAAACCTTAGTAAAATGTTCTTGTGCTCAATTTCCTACGGCCCCTTTGTGCATTTATGAAGCACTAATGAGGGGGTCATCATTCATCTTCATAGAATGCAGGCATATACTATAAAGGTTATACATTGTTGATCTATGTATTTCAAGAAGGTTAGGCACCATTGGTCTATCTCCACTCAAATCCAAGTACATCAAATGAGAGTTCTTAAATTGGTATTCAGGTCATTCCATTATGATGGACAATGTCACAAAATGAAGTAAACAAGAAACTTTAGTGGTGAATTCTTGTAAGTAGTGGAGGCAGGGGTTTTCAAATATTAGCACAATTGATGGTCGTGTGGATATTGATCTCTCCTTTTAAACATTGTCAAAACCAATAATAGTCTCGATGTAAATTTAGTGTCAACCAATAGTATGGAAAACCATGATTGACCATTACTTTCACTAAGAAGAGAAAATGATAAGCATTTTTAATGGGGAAGAAATAAATATGAAACGTAACTCATGTATTTTAGTTGAAATATATATAAGTCCCCGTGTTCTTTAATTATTAAATACTTAATGTAAATACTTCTAAATTATCATTAAGATATTGATTTTGAAGATTAAATGTGTATTAAAAGGCATTCATCTATGACATTGGATTTTTCATGTAGCATGAATAAACCACTTAAAGCTAATTATCAATTAATCTTAAATAGTTTTGTATAAGATATATCTTTACTTGCATTAATAGATTTATTTCAAAAATAAATTACATTTTTAAACTTGTATGAATACATATAACTAAATAAAATTCAATAAATAACTTCCGAGTCTTGTTGGATTCTATGAGATTATTTTAAGTACAAATAGTTTATTTAAGATTTGAAATTTACAAAATGTTAATATTGATGGTGAAAGCATGTCATATGGTGTAAAAAGTTTAAAGGCATCCATTTATGGCCCATCTCTTGATTGAGCTTAAATAATCTACTTAATGCTCATGGTGAATTCATTAATCCATGTTTTATTAGAAAATTCATTTTCTTTACATGGTTTTTTATTCTAGAAATAACAATTTCACATTTGTACATTCATATTAAACCGCATGATAGTTAAATAGAAATTTATTAATGCTTTCTTGACTTATTGACTTATATGACATGATTACATATAAGAATAACTGATTTAATAATGCATAGTTAGGCAAACTTTCAATTCACAATAGAATAAACCAGTTAGAACTCATAAATAATTGGTTTTAAATTATTAATTTTCTAAAAATATATATTTTTTACTTACATTGAGATCTTTATTTCAAAAATAAATTCCATTTATACATACATACATTCTAAATATAATTTAATACATACTTGTCTTGTTGGTTTCTATGAGATTATTTCAATTAAAAATAATTTATTTAAGAATTGAAATTTACCAAATGTTAATAAACGTGGGAAAATCAAATGCCATATGTTGCATAAAGTTTAAATACATTTATTTATGACCTGTACCTTGAAATAACTTTAACAATCTACTTAACATTCATTACCAATTAATTATTCCATGTGTTGTTAGGAAAAACATTTCATATTACATGGAGTTTTATTTTAAAAAAAAGTGTCACATTTATGCACTTAGATTAAACCTCATGATATGAAAATAAAAGTCAATAAATGGCTTTATATAGACCACTTAAAACTCATTATCAATTAATTATAATTTGTTTTGTGAAATATATATATATATATATATATATATATATATATATATATATACTTACATTAAGAGTTACATTTAAAAATTGCATCACTTTTATGAACTTCTATCAATGCATATAGCCAAATAGAATTCTTCAAGTCATATTGGATTCTATGAAATTATTTAAACCATAAAGAAACTATTTATGAATTGAAAATGACAAGATGCTAATATGGATTGAAAAATGAATGTCTTATGGTGCAAAAAGTTTAAATACAACCATTTTTTACCCATCTGTTTAATGAGTCTAGATGGTCCACTTAACACATTGTTAATTAACTATTCCATGTTTTATTAAGAAGAGAATTTTGTTTTCCATAGAGTTTTGTATCAAAACAATACAATATGAGATTAATACAGTCTTAATAGATTACGTGATAGACAAATAAAAGTCAATAAATGGATTCCTTATTAAATTAAATGAGATGAGATGATTGCATATACAAATAATTGATTCAAGAATATATGAAGAAAAAAAATATGGGTTAAAAATTGAATGCCCTGCAATTTAACGAGTAGTATTCACTTATGAGTCATAACTCGTTAGCCTAAATAGTCCACTTAATACTTATTATCAAGAAATTAAAAGACTTATTTTTCGAAAAAATGCATCATAGTATATGGCTATTATAATCACATTTATACACTCATATTAATGGACATAACTAAGTACAAGTCAATAATATAATTATAGCTCAAGTGATATAATTTCAGTTTATTTAAAAGACAAATTTACAAAAAAAATGACTTTAAATAATGAAATTAGATGCCTTACAGTTCAAAATTTTCAATGACATAATTAATCCATGATAGTATCTAATCAAACCTTGATAAGCCACTTATCAATCATTATCCTCATATATATGTTTTTTTAAGAAATGCAAAATTATTTACAATATATTTTTATCTAAAGAATTACATATCACATTTATGCACTCATATTAGTGCATTTTATATGTAAACAATGAATAACTAACTTTGTGCCTTATTGATTTTCAATATGATATGATTGCAGTTACAACCATTAATTGATTTAAGCATATAAATTTATGAAAACTATCAATTGAGAAATCACATATCTTATGATTCAAAAAGATAAAATAATTTACCTATGGCACATTTCTCATTAACCTTAATAGTGAATAATGCATTGTGAATAGTGAATAATGCACATAACATTTATCAAGTAAATTGTTATAATTTCTTTAGTAAGAATAGCACCTTTGTTTCCAAGGAGTTCTATTTGAAAACTTATATTTCACATTTATATATGATTATTGATACATATAACTAAACATAAGTCATTAAAAAAATCATTATAAGATGGTTCATATAAGATAATTTAAATGGCAAACAATTCATTTAAGAACACGCGCGCGCACACACACATCTTAGAAAAAAATCGATACAACAATCATTGCAAAAACGTTTATAAATAATAAGAAATAAACATATTAATATAATTGGCAATTTCCATCTATTTCAAAAAATATAAAATCATACAAATTGATTCAACAAAAACTATGTCCAAAATGTATTGAAAATTTGGAATGTACTTTTCAACAAATTTATAAAAGAAATTATCTCCATGAACTACAATGAAGTACATGTTCTATTGAACATTCGAATGTACTCATGTTTTTGTTTGATATGATGAAGTGTCTTAAGAAAGGGGAATAAAACTTGCATAAGCCACATATCTTGCTCTTTTCCTGTATACGATTTTATCAAGATGTGGTTTGATCGATACCCCATGAATTGAGAAGTATGCTTTTCTGTATCTATTAGCAATACATTTGATTCTTCATGATTATCTCCATATTGGCACCACACGTCAATCAACTTTTTCTCATAAAATTGTCTTGTTCTCCCTGCTTCCAATTTTGTTTGCAAATGACAAAGAGATCTGTCCCATGCAAATTTAAAGTCCTCTATATCAATATTTGATTTTTCAAGTACTTTTCTGATGTACTTGTCAGTGACATTTAATGTCCATATTGTGACATCATAACTTCTTAAGCAATATTTTAATACTTTTGAATGAAAAGACCTTAAAAAATAGGACCTATCACCAAACTGCCAGTCTGGTTCTCTTTGAATATGAAAATCTTGTTCATCTTTGGTGTATGATTGGAAGAATACTCCTTCCATTTCGAATATCAACAACATCTTTTGACTTGTAGTAATTCCCATCTTCATTTGCACTGCAACCACATGTATGATATTAACATATCTCCACTTCAACACTTCATTGCTTAAGGACATAAAAACCTATCATTTTAAAAATGATGTTAATATTTATTATGAACAGTTTCCATTTGTATGCAAAGGTAATTTTACAATGAGTTTAAAGTATCACAAAATACAAATACAATTGCCCCATTAAAATTAACAAACAAATAATATGTTTACTTTATACATACAACCTAATACCTTAATTTAATTTGTATGGAACAAAAGTATTATAAGAAAGCATTGACCCACCATTTAGATCATTAATTTTAAGACTTATAATGATTTATATAATTGCAATTGAAAAATATAATTATAATGGTCTAGCGCAACTAAACAAACTAATTTTTTATTAATTTTCACATATAATATAACACAATTTTTAAATTTCAAACCTAATTAATTATATGTTAATTTATAGAGTTTCTACCTTAGTTTTTTTTTGTGCTTCTTTTAATGCAAATTGTATGTTTATTTTTGGTGTTAGATACAACTTAATATAATTTTTCAACTTATTTGGAATAAATAGGGTTATAAGAATGCAATGGGTCATCCTTCAAATTACTAATTTCTAAGAGGTATAACAATAACTTAAACCACATTTAAAGCAAATAATTGTAATGATCCAATTAAAACAAATAGAACAATTACCTATTAATTTTACATACAATGTAATCCATTGTAAAACAAAAAATATAGAATGGGAAATTTTGATATGAAAACATTAAATGACCATTCATCTCACCAAAAATAAATAAAATAAAAATATTTGATTTTTAGAAATGACAAACCAAATCAACAGTTCTTTTATTAGTGTTGTGAAATAAAAGTAATCAATCATGATGTCATACATATAACATCATGACATAGACATATGTAATCTTAAGGTACTTCTAAATATAATTGGACATCCTTCAAAATAGCTCGCACATCCGTAGCCTTGTTGAGTTTATGCAATATTCTCCATAGCTCATGGATCAACCAATTATCCCCTTGATTTGCTCCAATTAATGGAGGGGCAAGAATCACATTTTCTTTTGGATTCTCTTTCACTCTCTCAATTAAACAATCAACTATAATAGTATTGGTTGCATCATATTGGGTATGCATTTCCCACACTTTTTTCAATGATTTAGTGTGCATAACTTTCATTGAATTGTCAATGACCTTATGTCCCTTTTGTGGCTTACAGTCTAAAGCAGTCCACTTAAACAAAAATTTATCTTGTAATGTTTCTGAAACCAACTTTTTTAGAAATCTTGTTGTGCTTTGTTTCAAAGCTGTCGTCCAAATTGCAATGTCAAGAGATTCATTTTCGAAACACATTTCAAAAAATGATTTTGCATGTGGATGAATCCAAAATAGTTTTTTCTCTATTGTGTAATCAGCATCAGCTCCCATTTTCTCAATATGCCCTTTGTTTGTTGCTTCATCATCAATGCTATGATAAAAAATGTCCTTTAGTTAAAAAATAACTAGTTTCTTTTTAGTTACTTTGGCTGCAACACAATGGAAAATAATATAGTCAAACCATTTTATTCATGTTACAAAAATTACTAAAAAAATTGTTGAAACAATACACTCACCTTGAGTGGTTTTTTCAATATTTATAGATGAAACAATAAGTTCTTTTATCATCTGGACAGGACCTGGAGTAAACATATTAAACCTTCAATCAAATACCGATTGTACATCTATTTAAACCTTCAATCAAATACCAATACCAAGAAAAACATTAGTAATGCAACCTTTAGAAAGGAACACACACACACACACACACACACCTTAAACATTATTTTGATTGTTAATTTTACCCTTTTAATTTGTTCCTATAATAAAAATATACAACATTATGGTAGTTACAAGTATTTGAGTTTGAAGAATAATAAGATAAACAAGAAGACAAGTTATAAGTATCTAATATGACATTATCTTCATATTTGTAACATTGGACCTCATCATCATCTTGGTTAGCTTTATTTGTTTCCAAATTAAACATATAAAATATTTTGAATTGTGAAAATGAATAGAATCATTAAATAACAAGGAAAACAAGTGGACAAATTATAAGTACCTGATGTTATATTTGGTTCTTGGTTGTAGTTTTCTGGGACAATACCTTGGTCATTATATTCATTCTCTTTATTTCCAACTATAATCAACATATGAAATGGATATGAATCACAAAAAAAAAAAAAAAAAAGGAATAATAATAAAATAAAAAAAGATAGAGATACAATGATTAATACCCATTCCTATCTCCATCGTTCCATGGTCATTGTCTTGATTAATTTCATTCATCTCATAATTCCCTATAATAGTCATCCAAAAATATTATGAATATGGAAATTAAATAAATTGAAAAATTATCAAGAGAAAAACCTAAACAAATTGTGTACTTGTGCTGATAACTTCTTCCTCTCCTCCTTCTCCTCCTATTTCCATCTCCATACTTTTTTCAACAATATAAGCACTATGTTGATTAATTTGTTTCTTCCCACTTTCATCATTCTCTGTTTTAGAATATCCATCATTAGTCATTTTAGTAAACACTTTAGCAATTAAGAAATATGAAAAAAATGATATCCAATGTATTATAAGAAAATAAAGAAATGAATTGTAGTACCTGAATTTTCCAAGAAGTTAATGGGTACTGGATTTGATAGTTGAAAAGATTTGTAATTATTTAACATGATTGTCCTTTGTGACTCTGTTTGCACAACACATGAAATTCTTCTTCCATATGTACAACAGGCCTTGATAAAAATTTTCCCCGCATAAAGAGAAATAACCACTTTTGCATCACTACATTGTTGGTGCTCTTCCACTAAATCCATCCAAAAATCATAATCTCTCTCATTTTCATCAAATGTGTCTTCAAATGTGTGAGATTATTTTATAGCCTCCAAAATTTTTAATTCTGAAGTATAGAAATGTATAGTAAGAACTATATCATAACTATAATTGTTTTGGCAATTATATTCATAAATGCCACTAGTAATTTTATAATTGAACTTGGAGTTCTTTATCGAAATTTCCAAAGACTGGCGTATATCATTACAAAACCAAAGTTCTACTAAGAGAACTGTAGTAAAGTCATTCAACTCATTTTTTTTGATAAGAAATCGAAAAAATTCAATGTAATACCCCTTGTTGAATTGTTCTTTTTTCAAAGCTAGTGTGTCCAAAACAACAAGGTCAGTGTGTAAAACCGGTTGCAACTGACATGGAAAAGAGTGCAAAAGTGTTGACAAAAGATCAGGGCCTCCAAAATGACAACCAAATTCAAAATTGTTATCAACCTGTTGAACACTTGTTGATCCATTTATCATTATGTCAAGGACTCCACATGCTTGCTGAGAAAGGGACTCTATCTTTGTATTATGTGTTCCTTTGACATAAGTAGACCCCTCCACCATGTTGCAAAAATTGGTGAATATGATATCATTAATTTCATAATGCTCAAGAATGTTGAATGTGGTAAGAGTCATCTCATTCAAGTTCTGATCATGACTTTGACAATATGTAACCATTGCATCCAATATTGTTCTGTTGGTTTTCAATTTAGAACAATAATCTTTTATTTTTATGGCATTTGTTGGATGATTAATTGGAATAGAAAACCAAATGGTTCCATCCAATAGCTTATCTGCTACTGAAGCAATTTCTTCCATGGTTAATCCCTGAAGGGGCCGAAAAGTAGCTGCTGTCAAACTGTGTAGACTATTTTTCTTGTAGTTCTCAAAATCAGGTTGGCTTGGAGAACACTTTAATGTGCCTAGTTGGTAACAGTTAAAAACAGTGTCCCATTTATCCCAAATAGGTTCATCAAGATATAAGAGAATTTTTTTATCAGAAAAATTTGTAATTGGACAATCGAAGAATGAGCACAACATTTCATCATCAACCTGATAAAATAATAAATATAAACTAACAAGAATCCAATGTAAAAATGAAACTAAATAAGGTGTTATAATCTAATGTGAAATCATCATAAATATCAGAAAATATGACTTATATTATCGGCTTTAGTAATTTATCTACAATAAAATTAGATACAATAATAAAATTTAAATGTAAAAATAATTAAAATTACATACCTTGTCTTCAGCCGTCTTAGAGCATCCAATCCTCCTTTTCTTTAATTTGTCATTGGCAATTAAGAAATGCCTTGCCGAGCACACACAATCAATAAATTGAGTTTTATAAAATACCTTATTTGTAGAATTTAATTGACAACAAATGCGGATCACCTCAATGGGTTGAACTGATAGATGCAAGAATCGAGCATTACGTTTTTTATATATTTTTTTCGCTTCTGTTAATACATTATATTTAGGATTTGTTAAAATTTCTTTCGCTGCTTGAATGGTATATTTACCATCAACTATCCAAAAATTGATATTCTTAGAATTTAGATCTGTCTCATTTATAATTTTGATAGAGTTGACCAAAGGATCAGGCTCATTGATGTCAAATGGAATCAAAAGAGCATCAGGTAATGAGGTTTGAAATTTTTCTAGGAATGATTTCACTAATACTTGAACATTTAAATCATCTCATGATCTTAATTTGAACATCTTAGGAGCTTCTTTACATCTTTCAACAGGCACTTTTCTATTAAAGGAGTTTGAAAATAGATAGCAATGCTTGAAAGCTTCATGAATCTCATCACATTGATTTGCAAGGTTAGTTGTCTCAAATTCAACTTTCCTAGTTTTTTGAAATTCTGTAGTGGGCTTAAAATCACTTTCTTTTATATTCTCCTCCAAATCAGATAAATATACTCTTCACAAAGCAAGTAATTGAGAATCAATTTTATCATCTGGTATTTTATCAAAAAATTTACCCTTTTGTTGTAAATGAAGAAGTATAGATGATGTTTTTTTACTTCTTACATAACGATATCTCAGAAGAGTGGTGATGCGTTTTAAAAGATCTGCACAACTATTTACTCCAGATTTAGAGAAGCTCTCAAAGCTATCCAACTTGAACATTGAATTTTTTATCGTATTTGTTGAATCAGTACTTGAAGCTTCAAACAAATCAGGTCTAAAATTTGTATACTCCACTTGACATGAAATTAATTTTACCTCATTTTCTTTAATCATTTCCGCTTGAAAGTCAATGTCATTTTCATTGCAAGCATAGCAATTAATTATTATTCCTAATATCTCTGGTTCGTTTCCGTCTATTGATCCAAATAGGTACATATCAGGAAACATATTCATGGGAGTTTCTATTTGGATGTACCAATCTTGCACGAACTCATATTTATTATTTGTATTGTATTTTTTAATCATTTCAAAAGTAGAAGTTGAAGGTGTTATTGATATTTCCTTTTGAGTTGAATAACTTTTCTTTTTCTTAAGTGATTGTTGTAACATTTCATTTGCTTTTGGACCAACCAATTCTGCAAATAATAGCAAAAAAAATATTTTCATTAATCAAAATGAAAATATAATTTTAAATATTGTCACATAATGTTCTTATAAATACTGAAAAACCACCTAATCTAACCATTTCCAAGATAGTATACATAAAATATAAAACCACCATACCAGTTGAAGGAGGCAATGTTTGTACATCACTTTTTTTTTGTCTTTTCTTCACTACTTTACTTTGAGTTTCAGGCACACCAGATTCCGCGGTTTCTAGAAAAAAAAATTATGGAATACATGAAATACTAAATATTATTAAACAACCTTATAATGTATGATTTCCATTTACATGCACAATAATAAACGAGTACATATGCTATGAAAGTTTACTATAGGACACCAAAAGTTATCACCTAGGTAAAACTGATAAGAAAAGAAACCACATAATCCAGCCATTTCAAAAAGAGTACAAAAAAAATAAAACCACCATACCAGTTGAAGGGGGCATCATTTGTAGATCACTTGTTTTTCTCTTTGTCTTCGCTACTTTACTTCGAATTTCAAGCCCACCAGTTTCCACGGTTTTTAGAAAGAAAAATTTAATGGAATACATGAAATAACAAATAGTATTAAACAACCTTATAATACATGATTTTCATTTACACACACAATAATAAATGAGTACATATGTTATGCATGTTTAGTATATGACACCAAAAGTTATCACATATTTAAAATTTCTTGGAAAAAAACCATGTTAGTATGGGTTGTCCCCACTAAAACCCCAATCCTAAGGCTATTTCCATGGGTTTTATTAATCAACAACCAGTTATTAACACAATGTCTAACAATTTTAACAAAGTATAAATTAAAATTGTCATACCAATTAAAGAATTTGGTGTCGTGTTTCTTGAACTTCCTTTTTCCTTGGATGCTTCCTTTGAATTCTAACTAGCTTCATAGTCCATGGTATCTGAAAATAAAGTAAAAAAATTGTTATCACAATTTCGAATTATTGAAGAAAATATGAATTTATAAATACTACAACTATTTGCATAATTATATGTGTAACAAAATGAACAAGAACAATACCAATTGTATAACTCACAATAATAGCTAATCAAGGTTAGAAAAAGGGCACCTCGAAATAATTTTTTATATTATTTTAATCGTGAATATAGGAAAGAAAATATCTACTAGGTTTCCTTCCAGCACAAGCATAAAACATTTCCAAAAGACATTACATTGTGAATAAACAAAAAAAATTGTATAGACCAAAATAACAACATATATACACAAAATTTATCTATTATAGTCATGTATATTCTTAGTTTGCTTTAGATAAAATAATAGAAAAGCACAATGAAAGAACATTAACTATGGCAATCATTATATTTTCTTCTAGATCTTTGTCTAGCACAAAGACAAACACATACCAACTTTGCAAGGTGAAATAAATATAGAATGTGATATAATTACTTCTAACATGAACAAAAGCATATTGCATTTGCATCCTAGATTTATTTCTATTACAAACGCATGGATATTGTCAAAAAAAAACATTGTAAGGTGAAAGAAATCTAGCTCGTGCTAGAATTATTTTTAGCACGAACACATTCATATTTCCAAGAAAAACATTGCAAAACAAAATAAATATAGCACAAGCTAGATTTCCTTCTACCACAAACCACAAACATATTGTCATTAAAATATTGCAAGGCAAAGGAAATGAAACCCATGCTAGACTATATTCTATCACATACAAGAAGATTGCCAACAACAACATTATATTGTAAAGCAAAAACATAAACACAATGTCAATAAAGTCATTGGAATAATAATATTTCTTGGGACATTTGACCTTGCCTTTTAGAGACTATGAAGTTTTAGTCCATGCCTACATAGACTATTGTTACAATATAAAAAAATTTAAACCTTGAAACGATTAGAAGGCCCTTCATATGGAATATGTGGTCTAAGAATGGGATAGTGTACAAAGATTTCCTCCTATAAAAAATACAAGAACGTTGCAAATAACAACATTACAAGGTGAAAGAAATATAATTCATACTATAATTCCTTCTAATGTGAAATTAATCACATAACAACATTGTAGGGTGAGAAAAATTTACTCAGAATTACATTTACTTATAACAAACATATAAATATCTCCAATGACAACACTACACGACAAAAAAATTCTAGCACAAGCTAGATTTTCTTTTAGCCTAAACAAAAACATGTTAGCATTAACAACATTGCAATGTAAAATAAAATCTAACATGTGTTAGATTTCGTTTTAGTGCAAACTCGAGCACATAGAAACATTGTAGAGTGAGAAGTCTACCAAGTGCTAGATTTATGTCTACCACAAATACAAGCATGTTGCCAACAACAACGTGGTAGAGTATAAGAATTCTAGATTGTGTTAAATTTTCTTCCAACACAAACACAAACACATTTTAATTTGAAAGAAATTTGACACATGTTATATTTCCTTTAAACACAAACACAAGAACATAACAACATTGTAAGACTAAACAAGCTTATTGTGTGCTAGATTAACAACATTGCAATTTAAAATAAAATCTAACATGTGTTAGATTTTCTTTTAGCGCAAACTTGAGCACAAAGAAACATTGTAGAGTGAGAAATCTAGCAAGTGCTAGATTTATGTCTACCACAAATAAAAGCACATTGCTGACAACAACGTTGTAGAGTATAAGAAATCTAGCTTGTGTTAAATGTTCTTCCAACACAAACACAAGGACATTTAAATTTGAAAGAAATCTAACACATGCTATATTTCCTTCTAGCACAAACACAAGAACATAACAACATTGTAGGACTAAATAAGTCTATAATGTGTGCTAGATTAACAACATTGCAATGTAAAATAAAATCTAACATGTGTTAGATTTCCTTTTAGTACAAATTGGAGCACATAGAAACATTGTAGAGTGAGAAATCTAGCAAGTGCTAGATTTCTGTCTAGCACAAATACAAGCATGTTGCCAACAACAACATTGTAGAGTATAAGAAATCTAGCTTGTGTTAAATTTTCTTCCAACACAAACACAAGCACATTTAAATTTGAAAGAATTCTAACACATGCTATATTTCCTTCTAGCACAAACACAAGAACATAACAACATATTAGGACTAAATAAGTCTAATGTGTGCTAGATTAACAACATTGGAATGTAAAAGAGAATCCAACATGTGTTAGATTTCCTTTTAGCACAAACTCAAGCACATAGAAACATTGTAGAGTGAAAAATATAGCAAGTGCTAAATTTATGTCTACCACAAATAAAAGCATGTTGCCAACAACAACCTTGTAGAGTATAAGAAATCTCGCTTGTGTTGAATTTTCTTCCAACACAAACACAAGCAAATTTAAATTTGAAAGAAATATAAAACATGTTATATTTCCTTCTACCACAAACGCAAGAACATAACAACATTTTAGGACTAAATAAGTCTAACATGTGCTAGATTAACAACATTGCAATGTATAAGAAAATCTAACATGTGTTAGATTTCCTTTTAGCACAAACTCAAGCACATAGAAATATTCTAGAGTGAGAAATCTAGCAACTGCTAGATTTATGTCTAACACAAATGCAAGCACGTTGCCAACAACAACATTGTAGAGCGAGAAATCTAACATGTGCTACATTTATGTCTACCACAAATACAAGCACATTGCCGACAACATAGAGTATAAGACTTCTAGATTGTGTTAAATTTTCTTCCAGCACAAACCCAAGCACAATTTAATTTGAAAGAAATCTAACACATGTTATATTTCCTTCAAGCACAAACACAAGAACATAACAACATTGTAGGACTAAATAAGTCTAATGTGTGCTATATTAACAACGTTGCAATGTAAAAGAAAATCTAACATGTGTTATATTTCCTTTTAGCACAAATTCGAGCAGATAGAAAAATTGTAGAGTGAGAAATCTAGCAAGTGCTAGATTTATGTATACCACAAATCTATCCTACCATCGAAAGCGGAAACAAAATCTATCCTACCATCTCAAGCTTTGGATAGGAAGCTTGGTAAAAGAGATGGATTTGGTCTGGGATAAGTCTCTCTATAAGGAAAAGAGGTCCTCTACATGGAGCTGCCAGAAGGGAGTTACCTAAAAATCTATCACGAGTTATCTAGAAACTCCATATGAAAACATCACATGTGTTTTCTTATCAAAGGATGGGCTTCCTCTCATAAACCAATAATTCATTGCTTCCTTGTATCCCTTGCAAATCCTCTATCTTTTGACCCCGTTGTATAAAAGGCTCTTTCACCCACTATTGATAATATCGGCGATATTCGAAAATATTGCGATATTTTCGGAAAAATGATATATCGCCGAGAAAATATCGCGATATTTTTTTGTTTTGAAAATATCGCGATATTTCCAAAATATCGGCAAAATATCGGCTATGTTTAAAATTTTGAAAAAAATTTATTTTTATGCTTGCCGATATTTTGTTGATATTTTCGCTGATATTGCCAATAAGATGTTTTATGGACCCTCGCCGATATTTTGCCAATACCAAAATTTTCAACACTGCTTTCACCTACCCTGTTGATCATATGCTCCAAGTACAAACTCAAAATAATATATGGAAGACACATTATCCTCATGCATGGGAGACATAACATATACGTTTTCTTGGAGAGTTTCTTTCCATGTCATTCTTACATTCTTCCTCGTGCTGAAAGAACATATCTCATTCTTACATTCTTCCTCATGCTAAAATAACGCATGCCTCCATAGTTGGAATTCAATAAAACCAACCTAAGAAGCCAATGATCTTGAAATATGTGTGATTTTGTGCCAAGATAGAGGTGTTGTGGCATAAGTGGAAGGAAGGAATTTTTCTAAATTTGAAGACAGAGTTTAGTAAAAAGCATAAAATCTCATTATGCACTAGTTTAAATCAATGTTCACTGCAAATAAGATAAGGTATCCTTCAAATCACATTATAAACTAGTCTGAATCATCACTGCATTGAGCCACGGTATACGAATTGTAAGGATACCCAAAGAGTAGCAGTAGCTAAAAATTTTTATGCCAACACTATGGAACTAGAGGGAATGGATTCAATGGAGATCAAGACCTTGCATTGTGTTTTTCTGAGTGGAAGAAGTCCCTAGAAATTAAAATTTTCCTGGAGATAGGGACAAGCAACTAATAACAAACGGAAGCACTAACAATGTATCAAGGAGTCAGGTTCCTGAAGGACATTGTGCAAAGGGATGTAGTTATTGTTGAGGACTCCAACATAATCACAAGATCACTGAAGCAGTTCCCTCCTCCTAAGCCCTGGCATGCATCTATCATAAAATGGTCCTGCTACTCAATGCATTTAAATAAGTCCACTATTTTCAGGTTAGAAAAAGATTCAACTCCCAAGTTAATCAGATGGCTAAGCAAGCAATTTCAGTTGAGGACTCCAACACAATCACAAGATCACTGAAGCAGAAAAGAGCTCCTTCCTCTCAAGCCCTGGCATGCATCTATCATAAAATGGTCCTGCTACTCAATGTATTTAAATAAGTCCACTATTTTCAGGTTAGAAAAAGATTCAACTCCCAAGTCAATCAAATGGCTAAGCAAGTAGTTTCAAAAGACAAAGGAACTCTCTGAGTATGTATCAAGCGGGAGGAAAATCCCTCTACACCTCAATAACATCATCAATAAAAAGTCCCAAGGAGAGGAAGCATGAAAGGTGGCACTCTCTACCCAAATTGTGATACATGGAAACAAAAGGAGTTTGGCTCACCAGATAAGAAGGCACAGGGACAGTTTCGTAACAGAGAGTTTGATAACCGGGACAGTTTGCTAACAGGGACAGTTTGATCATATGTTCCAAGTACAAACTCAAAATACTAATGGAAGAGAGGTGATCCTCATGCATTGGAGACATAACATATACATTTTCTTGGAGAGGCCTGAGACTAAAGCATAGCCTGACATTCTTTTTTATTACAGATTTCCTTGACAACACGTTAGCATTCTTTTTACTTGCAGATTTCCACAAGCTTGGGGTCCTCTGGAAATTCTTCTAGAGTACTAGCTTCTGGGTTATGATCTTCCAGTGTTTTTTTTCTTTTTTTAATTATTTGTGTTTATTATTATTATCTTCTCACTAAACGTCTTGGTAGGCTAAAATTTCACCTCATCCCACTCTAAATTAGAATGATTTAAAGAAAATGATTTGTTGATATTCCTACCTGGGAACAAAACTGGCAGTTAAGTTCTCATATTTGGTTGCTCCTAGGATTAATCATTACATCATAGGTGTGCATAGGTTATACATTAGAAGATATATATAGTCATGTATATCCCTTATCACTGGGAAGTGCAAATGTCATAATTCAACGGAGCACATGCTGTACTACCGTTAAGGTGCATTACAAAACACGAAGTACAAGTTTGATACATCTTTGAAGCCAAGTCAACTAGGAACTAGGAGCTATGTCTGATCAATGAGATTTATGTAGGTCTAACAAATCCACAGTTGTGAATAATTATTCCCTACAAATACATGCCCAGGTGGACAAAGTTGCAATGGATCTTGAGCATTTTGTTAGCTACTTGAGCACTGAAGAGGTGCCTTTTGCATAATGAGTAGGGTCCCGGCTGATGATCATCAACTTTGCTACTTGTGCCATCCCAATGCTTAAGACAAGGCTTTGAGTAGTGACAAAGTACAAGTCAGTGAGTGTGAGAAATAAGGGAGAGGTGCTAAGTTTGGCTATGTCACTGCCACAACTACATCTAGTAGAGCATACCTTGGATGAAAAGGTACCATGCATCCTCTTGGGGTTATCTAATATGTGGTGACCTCAGGATGATGGTAATGAAGGATGGAACTTCCAGTGATATTTATGTTTCCAAATGTTTTGGGATGGCCTTCAAAGCTAATCAATGATGACCCTCCCTGTTCTACTACGGTGCAGGTGTTCAGGTGCCATATCATTTATTGTTCATTGTTTTGTTGATGTGACTCACCCTTCAAGGTTTTAATTATGTTGATGGTTGTACTGGACTTTGGGCCAAGGGTCTATTTTGTTCATAACTTCATATTTCAGTTGGATCTAGGCATTTAGTGCATAGGGGATTTTTAATGTTGCTCCTATGTTGACATTATGGTGGTGGTCCATCTATTCAAGCCACACATTCACACAATGGGTAGTGGATGATGGATCTAGTGGGCAGGTATTGGTTTGTTGGAGGGTTACATGTTTGAGGTGGCATTTAACTGGAGGGAGGAAGATGGATAAAATCAAAATCTGTGACCAAGTTCCTGGTGCAGACAGGGAACCTTGGAGGGGTTGTTAAACCAATCTTTGTACGAGGAAGAAGGGAGGCAGCCCTGTGCCCCCAACATGGCTGACATAGAGGGGATCAGAATATATGCAGAAAAGACAGAAGTCAAAGGCCAAGGAGAAAGCAGATGAATCGAGTAGACTGCATCAGATCTTTATAGGGGGTGCTCAGCACAAGCTACTGCACCTGTTCAAGTGAACCCAATCATATTAACTGCAAAAAAGGATTTGAATAAAAGAGAGAAGCATCTTTATGTTGTTTGCCTCCAGAAGCAACAAAAGAAAATATTAGAGTGTGATAGGAGAGGGTATTTTCATTTGAGTGCAATGCTTAATAAAACTTAGACGACCATTTTTTTCCTGAAATGCAATAAAGAGAAGCATTAAAACTTACTACACTGGAATTTGGCACAAGAGACAAATAAGCTCGAACAGGATAATAGGATAGTGATTAAAACACAGTTAACAGACTTATAAACATTTATCAAATACCATCACACAATTGGCATGGTTAATATCAGCAAAAGGCACGACTATTAGTGCAGCAACGATGAAGCATTTGGCACACGAAGAATACAGCAATGCAGCAACTAGATATAGTATTTGAAAATGAAAAATAGAAGATACTAGAATGCCATAGTTGACATTGTAACATAGTGCTTGGCACAGTTAAGAAAGAAAATAAACATAGTTAGAAAAGGCTACTGATTGCAACAAAGTAGGCACTTAGACATAGCGAATTCAGATGTCCCATTTGTGGTTTGATATTCCTTTTTTTGCTCTGCATAATGAATTTCCGAGAGGAAACCCACTGGGTACTTCCCCTCTAAATGCAAATGCAAATCAAACCAATCAAACAGTCTAAATGCAAATGCACATGCATGTATTTGTTTTCGGCTTTCTTAGTATGTGAATGATAAAAAGAAAGCTAATGCGCAAATCTGAATTACTTTTCAAGTGACAGTTACTAACAAGTTTCTTTTCAAAATCAAAAATGAAGACAATCACAACACTTTACGATTCGGAAATGAATACTTGCTTTCGACACTAGAAAAACTACAAATTCAGACCAAATACAATAGTAACAGGGTAATTGACTATCAAGAGCAACCAAACTCTCTCCTATGACTGAAAACGACACTTGCGACACTTTCAAATCAAGAAACGACAATACAATTACGTTACTTTTTGCAAAGGAGAACTGAAAATGACTCAACAAATACACAAAAACATTTACAGTTCTTTTGCACAATGGAGGTAGAATATCAGCAAGGAAAGGGGTTTCAAACAGAGATATACTGATTACAAACAACAAAACTCATGAATAGAACTGAAAAGAATGAACACAGAAACCAAAACTGAGGACCAATGCCTAGTCTGATCAGAGCACTTGTAACACAATGAACTTGAAATGCAGCGCACCTACACACTCAGGAAGTGCGCGGAATTTCAGATTCACAGAACAGAGCCTGAGCTGGGCTAGATACGAAACTTTGCTTGGGTTCCAGGTCACAGTTTGCAGTTCAGTTCAGGGGTTTTGGCAGAGCAAATGGTAATGAGTAAACCAACAATCAGGGGTAGATCTAAGGAGGTTACTGGAGCTACCACAGGGGCAATTAGAGAGTTTGTAAATCAGTTGTTTAATTCATAAACAAATCTCGAAGATTGAATGAAGCGGCATTTATCTACTTTGCATTTGCATAGCAAATGCAGTTCAAAAGCTACTTGGCTCGACTTCAGTCTCCATCTGTAAGTTTATAAAATAAACAACAAGGAAGATAAACAAACAACCTAGTCGCTCCCCAGTGGAGTCGCCATTTTGTTACAGGGAAAAGTGTCTACACAGAACTGCTTATCCCACTAAGGTGTGGTAGCTACCTTAGAAACAAACAAAGTAAAGCTACTTTCGTTTTTCCTTTATGAAATATAGATGAGAGAAGAACAAAGGAGACCAACCTCTGTCTTGCGCTTATCTCCTAATTCGATTCCTCTCTCTCCTGATAGTCCTTCGCTACTTGCTTCCTAGAGAAGGATACTAAGAGCAAGGCCTAATGTGCAAAGGTGGTGGTACGCAAAACAAAGAAAGGAAAAATAAGATCGAGGGGATAAACAGAAATGTCTCCTCTCGTTTATATATTTTGCTGATTTGAAAAAAAGCTTACTCATTTTCATTCTTCTTCCTCGTCTGTTTGTTGTCCCATTTTCCGTTGTTGTTGACTTCTTTCTCTTTGAAACTAGCCCATTTCTTTAGCTCTTTATGTCCTCATCCATTCTCTTTCAAAATGTTTCGATTAAAGGTTTGCTCCATGAATTTCACATAAACTCGTCATCGATATCTATTGATCTTCACCATTTGAGTCTCAGCAGGACCATTTTTGTCTCTGATACCTATTGCCATGGTTCTTTCATACCTTCAAAGGAGAAGCAGCTTCAACATGCACAACCATGAGAAAAGCACTGGGAAAAGATGAAGAAGACAATGGAGATGTAGGACAGCAAAAATCTCTCTATTTCTAATTGATTAATTGCAAATAAATGATAGTCTCAAAGTGTGGTAATTGAGAGGACAACTGCCTCAGAGTAAGTTCATTTTTTCCCTTTTTGAATGTAACATGGCATATTAAGGTTTAGGAATCCCCTGATAGGAAAGTATCTTTGAATTTAACACAACATATTAAGGTTTATGAATTCCCTGATTGGAAAGTACTACTAACGAACACTTAAAAATGGAATTACCATACGCTGCGATATCCATGATGGTTGGATCACCAAGAAACTAGTACTGTTATGCAGCATGGATGGACTGTTAAATTTGAAGACAGAGTATGGTTGGATCACCAAGAAACTAGTACTGTTATGCAGCATGGATGGACTGTTAAATTTGAAGACAGAGTATAGTAAGAAACATGAAATCTCATTATGCACTAGTTTAAATCAATGTTCACTGCAAATGAGATAAGGTGTCCTTCAAATCACATTATACACTTGTCTGAATCATCACTACATTGAGCCATTGCTAACAGACAGTTTGATAACAGAGACAGTTTGCTAACAGGGACAGTTTGATCATATGTTCCAAGTACAAACTCAAAATACTAATGGAAGACAGGTGATCCTCATGCATTGGAGACATAACATATACGTTTTCATAGACGTTATCTGTTCACAACTAAAAATTCATTCCCTATGGGCCTTTCCACTATACGTGATTAATTAGCTTTACAAAAAACCCCTTTTCCAATCTATCTACTACCTGAGGTTATATAACCTTATCTTCTTCAAAAAAATCCTTACTTTATAACATAAGGGACATGATAGGAAGACTTCAAAAAGAAGTCTGTAGAATCTTTCATCACACCGTCAAGAACTTGTAAATATTTATGGCAACAGGGGACAAAGTCAAAGTCCCCTTTGATAACTCATTCGCTGAAGTATTGAGTTCATGAAGAATGTCCCTGAAAGAATATTTGTCAAAGTCTGTTGAAGTGTTGAGTTCGTGAAGAATGTTCATGAAAGAATTTCATTTAAAAGATATAATTGAGTTATAAAAGTCCACCAACAAATGACATAGATTTATATTTATTAATTGATGCTTTCCTATTGGCCTAATCAATACAAGGTTGGAATCACTCATGATCTGCAACTTCTTAACACCTCTAAGCATAACAACCTCAATAAGTTTTCTTAGGGAAGTAAACTATGCTTGGTTAGTTGATCCTCTATCGAGAGAATATTGAATATGGAAATAGTGATCAGGAATGAGAAAAAGAACAACACATACCCCACAAATGCAGGGATGGTCTTAACTAACACCATAAATAAATAAACTCAAAATCCAAAGCTATCATTACTGATAGCTTAGGCTTCCTTGTGGGTATATCCTCCAACCTTTAATGCGCTAGATATAATAGAGCCAACAGTAATAGAAAGAAGAATGTCCTTGTCTTGAAAAATGCTAGAGTTCTTTGTTTACCAAATACCATATATGAATAACACTACAAGAGCTTCAAAGCATTTAAGAAACTTATTAAAGAACCAAACTTATGCACATTCCATCAAAATAACATAGGACCAAGGAACCTTTGGCTTGAGCTCAATGAAAAATTTAAATAGGATTTGAACAATATAACGACAAGAGATAAACAAATGATGAACATTTTCCTCATTGTTTTTGCACAACAGACATTGATGAGGCCCAACCTAACCTATTTTAATTCCACTTGCCCAAGTGAGAAGTTAATTTGATAAAGCTAACTACAATGTAATTATAATTTCCAAAGGAAAATGCAGTTATCATAATAAATCCCACCACCACTCACTTCTCTTGAAAATTGAGATTCCATAATTACCTTATACCTTGTTTAATAGTGAAATCACTTCTACTAACTTTTTGACACCAAATTGGAACATCTTTTATATCATCTTTAAGATTTCCTTGATCTTAGGCTTGACATTCTGGGTTATGATCTTCCAGTGATTTTTTTTTTTAATTATTTGTGTTTATTATTATTATCTTCTCACTGAAAGTCTTGGTAGGCTAAAATTTCACCTCTTCCCACTTTGAAGTAAAATGATTTAAAGAAAATGATTTGTCGATATTCCTAAATGATAGTCTCAAAGTGTGGTAATTGAAAGGACAACTGCCTTCAGAGTAAGTTCATTTTTTCCCTTTTTGAATGTAACATGGCATATTAAGGTTTAGGAATCCCCTGATTTGAAAGTATCTTTGAATTTAACACAACATATTAAGGTTTAGGAATTCCCTGATTGGAAAGTACTACTAACGAACACTTAAAAATGGAATTACCATAAGCTACGATATCCATGATGGTTGGATCACCAAGAAACTAGTACTGTTATGCAGCATGGATGGACTGTTAAATTTGAAGACAGAGTATGGTTGGATCACCAAGAAACTGGTACTGTTATGCAGCATGGATGGACTGTTAATTTGAAGACAGAGTATAGTAAGAAACATGAAATCTCATTACGCACTAGTTTAAATCAATGTTCACTGCAAATGAGATAAGGTGTCCTTCAAATCACATTATACACTTGTCTGAATCATCACTGCATTGAGCCACGGTATACGAATTGTAGGGATACCCAAAGAGCAGGCAGTAGCTAAAATTATTTATGCCAACACTATGGAACTAGAGGGAATGGATTCAATGGAGATCAAGACCTTACGTTGTGTTTTTCTAAGTGGAAGAGGTCCATAGAAATTAAAATTTTCCTGCAGATAGGGACAAGCAACTAATAACAAGCGGAAGCACTAACAAATGCATCAAGGAGTCAGGTTTTTGAAGGACACCTCGAACTGATGATCTATATCAGTGTATGTCAAACAAAAAATAAATTCAGACCACTTATAAAATTCACATCTTATGATAAATAAATGTCTTATCAACCAAAACAGAGCTTATAAATGCAGAGCTTATAAAACAGAGCATTTATCAACCAAAATTAAGACATCACGTCTGTAAAATGCCAGTCATTGTACAATTGTTCTCTGCTTAAAAAAGTACCATACGAGTATTCCAAACAAAAACTATGGGGATTTTTGTTCTATATCAATAACATCGTCTAGTTCAATTGGCGAAAATGCTAGTTGGTTTTGTCCTAAGCTATGTGGCCTCAACTAAACAGGTTATCAAGAGCAAAATGTTGGACTTATGGTTGAATCAACCTTCACAACAAAGACACAGTGAATTATTTCATTCGACTTATGTCTCGATTTGTAGATGGAAATGCAGTTTGTGTGGAGAACTAGTGTAGTAAGGGTATCTCAGATGCTAGGGATAGGTCACTAAAAGAACCACCAATTTGTATCTTTTCTTGACGTAATCTGGGTATCTCTCATCTCAAGCATTCTTGTGGTAATATGCTATTGAAAATAAGAAGACTTGTGGTAATATGCCATTGAAAATACACCAATTTGTATCTGTTCTGGACGTAATCTGGGTATCCCTCATCTCAAGCGTTCTTGTGGTAATATGCCATTGAAAATAATAAGACGTCCTAACATTTCTACCCAGAAAGTGCATGGTGAAGATGTTTCGGAAGCGATAAAGGTTTTTCTGCTTATCAATGTACTTCAAAGAACTTCAAGGCAAGACAAAATGATGTCAAGTAGCTGGAACAATCTTAAAGAGGACGAGGATATGGAAACAAAAAATGTAAATTTATTTTATTCCTATCAGAATGATATGTCAAGTAGCTTGTATTTTTCAATCTTGTAGAGGACAACTGCCTCCAGAGTAAGTTCATTTTTTCCCTTTTTGAACGTAACATGGCATATTAAGGTTTAGGAATCCCCTGATAGGAAAGTATCTTTGAATTTAACACAACATATTAAGGTTTAGGAATTCCCTGATTGGAAAGTACTACTAACGAACACTTAAAAATAGAATTACCATACGCTGCAATATCCATGATGGTTGGATCACCAAGAAACTAGTACTGTTATGCAGCATGGATGGACTGTTAAATTTGAAGACAGAGTATGGTTGGATCACCAAGAAACTGGTACTGTTATGCAGCATGGATGGACTGTTAAATTTAAATGGATGGATGTGATTAATTAGCTTTACAAAAAACCCGTTTTCCAATCTATCTACTACTTGAGGTTATATAAGATCTACATCAAGATCTTGGAAATAAGATGGCCTAATTCATAGGTTGATGTAGATCATTGAAGTGATTTTCCTAAGCAAAGAACATGTTAATCAAAATTTAACATGGTATCAGAGCTCAGGTGAGGACAAGCCCAAGTAAGAGAAAAAACAATCACTTAGAAGTTTGTTGATAAGAATTCATGATCACCTTCTTTTGGGAATCTGAAGGTGGAAGTTGTAGCTCTCTGAAGCAAGAACCCTTACTCAATACTTTGAACAATTCGAGATCCTTCAACTCTGCTGTCTTCAAATCTTGAACTTACTATTTGTATCATCAAGTCTAAAGCAGAATCCTAAGTAAATTGAAGGGCATTCATTAGCTATTGTCATACTGGATTATTTCAAGGACCAAGGGATATATTTTCAGCCTTAGTTATGAACCTAATTTCAAGCATGGATCCATTTCAGATCTCTGAATCATCCTTGGACAAGGACAAAGCCATTACAACTGTGAGCAAATTCTGAAGCAAGTCATGAAAATCAATATTAGAGTTATTCACTTGGCTTGATATTATTCTGGAAATTTGCCTCAATAGAAATATTTAGATTTCTTAATAGCTTACATTTATATGCTTGCAGTCCTATTGATGTCACTTAGGTGAGACAATGGCTGAAACATTGAGGCTCAGAATTATGGTAAGGATTAGCCCTTAATTACGACAGACTTCCAAAGCAGTCCTTATTGTAAATGACTCAGAATCTGTGGACTCCTTGTCACAGCAGGGCTTGAATCCTTGATTAAGGAATACACACTATTTGATCTACAAATCTTGATCCATAACTACCATCTGAATTTCTGAAGCAATGATGAATCATTTGGCACACAAAGAATACAATAATGCAGCAGCTAGATATAGTATTTGAAAATGAAAAATAGGAGATACTAGAATGCCATAGTTAACATTGTAACATAGTGCTTGGCACAGTTAGGAAAGAAAATAAACATAGTTAGAAAAGGCTATTCATTACAACAAAGTAAGCACTTGGACATAGCGAATTCAGATGTCCCATTTGTGGTTTGATATTCCTTTTTTTCTCTGCATAATGAATTTCTGAAGGAAACCCACTGGGTACTTTCCCTCATTCTGAGAATGGTAGCCAGGATAAACTGGATTCTTCAGGGCTCAAGGCCAGCTCAACTGTTAGCAATTAGCTCATGAAGAGAGCAAGCATGTCACCAAGTGGAATATGAACCCAGATGTAGGAGGATAACTACTTTCCTCTAAACAACTAGAGCTACACCCAATTGACCTATGGTTTGATAATTGGCTAAATTTGATATATTTTTGTAAGACAGTTCTCTCATGGGGAGTGGGTATAGTAGATGGAGAATTACGTTAGATCAAGTCAGAAATGTGAGAGTAAATAGCCATGAGAGAAAAATCTATGGGAGACAACTTTTTCATGTATGTAGAGAAGGATACTAAGAGCAAAGCTTAATGTGTAAAGGTGATGGTACGCAAAACTCTGCAAATGGACGTCATTTGTCAAAATTGATCCTAAATGTGAATATGTTTTCTACTATGCCTGCGATTGTCAACTCTTTTTGTGCCTTTGTGTAAGAAAGGTTGAATTTTTATTTTGTATGAGCACAATGATGACTCGGAACTCTGTCTTGTGTGTCAGTGTCTGATCTATGGAAAATGATAAATATAGATTTTAATCACTCTTGAATAGACTGTAATTTTTTTTTGGCATTGCATGATGTTGAAAATAGTTAGGTGGATTAGTGCAGAGCTTAAGAAGATATTGAGTTTAATGGCACAACTGACACCATGAAAGAATCTTTTGAACAAGTGGTGGAGTAGATTGTGCCTGAGCAAAGGGTTGCAAAAATGTATATGAATTTGGAAAAGACCCCCATGTAATGGTGGGTAAGCACATCAAATCAAGTTTCACTCATGGCATGATATGATAGAGGTACTTAATGATAAAGGCCTACCAGAAATTGGGGCTCCACTAGGTAATGACATTTTGGAATCCAGTTCTGTCAACCAGCCCCTACAATTCGGTGGTACTTCCAATCCAATGGGATACATGTATTACTGCGAAGTCATTAGGAGATATAGGAGGTTCCTATTTAACTATGGGTTCATAATTTTATGCAAACCTTAGAGCCATTTCCAAAGAAGTGATATCTTCAGGTAAAAATGCAGTGGCAGACAACTAGCTACGTTGAATTATGAGAAAGGTTCTACAACACATTATATAACTCTAAAAGGAGGAGGCACAGATTGCAAGTTTGATAGAGTTAATTTGGTGTTTCCAATAAATGGACCACCCACAAAGTCTAATAATAGGATCCCCAAAGGAGTACCCCATAAGGGAACTTTGCCATCTGTGGTATAAAGAAACTGATTCCCTTTTGAAACTATTGATAATGTGGTAGGTGGTATTTCTCTGGAAATGAAAAGTATTGATCTCCTTGTTGTTTTGCGAGTTGTTGATAGTGTATGGGAAGATGGTGAAAATAGTGGGGAATAAGATAGATCTGCATTCTATTTAAAGGATCATTTTTCAGCAAGGAATGTGTTGTAGTGTAATTAAATCTGCATGTTGTTTCGAAGATTTCTCAATCAAATAGATCTGCAATCTTTTTAAAGTTTATTTCCTTCCAAACTCAGTGAATATCCAGTGTTGGGTTGTGAAAGTGTGCTTGATATCTAACTTGGGCGGATCCTAGCTGGTGTAGAGTATCCAATGTTGGGTTGTGAAAGTGTGCTTGATATCTAACTTGGATAGATCCTAGCTGGTGTAGAGTCCCCCTGAGGGACCACTCAAGCTCACTACTATGTTATTGCTAATTCACTAATTTTTTTGAAGCAATACTAGCAGTTCTAGTTCTAGTAGTATATCTAGTAGTATACCTAAGAGCATATATATGCATACGTAGCAGCAGAACAAACAGAGTAAGTATATGAACCTTGAACCAAGCTAACGTCATGATCAACCTCTGTTAAGGAAATATCTCCACGTGTTGTGGGGGTCTCACCACATCAAACGCATCCTAGAGACCCTTGTCATGACCAGGTTAGCCCTGTAACTTCACTGCCTTCTAACGTGTTTGGAGGTTGTTGTTACCACTAGATATTGGTTTCATTCATTGTTCACAGGTAGCAAACTTTCACTGCCATATTTTGTTGAGAAATATCAGGAGCCCTGAAGGAGGAGGGTAGGTTCAAGTCTTGCCTTCATGTACTCGATCATCCTTTTCATATGGTTGATCTTTTGGGGTAGAAACATGGTTTCTACCTGCCTAGAACTGCATATGGGTTGTATTAATGGTGGAAATATTCAAAAAATCTTCATTTCCTCTATTTATCACTTTGTCATGTAGGAAAACAAAGTACAGGAATATGGGTTAGTCTGACTCGTAACTGAAAAATTGGTGAGTCTCGTAACTCCTAAACACCAACCCTTTTATAGGGTAATATTTTCTAGAGAAGATAAATCATCCTTTCCATTAAGAAAGAGGAGTACATTTACATATATATGACCCAAAAAACATCAAAGGTATGGACATCACCAATGCCAACAACAACATCCATCACAAAATTAACTAACAGGGACCAAAAATTTACATGAAAAGAACATCTATAAACTTTGTAGAACATGGATAAAATTACTAAAAAAGATAAAAACCCGGATAGTATGGAACATTAAAATCCTAGTTACAAACAAGAATAACCAGTTCAAACAAAAATATTTTATTCATAAGATGACAAAAAGGATAGAATTTCTTGACATATCAAAAGAAGTGAGCCAACTGAAGATCACTGGGGATATGAACATATCCCCTTCTCAATAATTGTAAGCCTCCGGGTTCTTCAAATAAAAAGTGGCCTTCATCCACCCATAGATATTTTTTGGACATATAGTCCGCATGTTGGTTACATTCCCTCAAAATATGCTAGAATAATAGATTATGAAAGAGACCCTTAAGAATTTAAATATGTTACATCTAGTGCTTGAGGGAAAGAACCTTAAAATTCCCCTTCTCCATTATCCAGTCCATCAAACACTTGGAATCTCCATAAATCTGACAGGAGATAATGTTCAATGATGTTTCAATATATAAAAGGGCCCAAACTACAGAAACCTCTGCCTTGGTATTAGACTCTGAACCAATATTCAACCAAATATGATAAGACCCATTTCTAGGGAGGAAACTGATGGCACCCCCTCCACATACACCTAAATGATATGCATCATCAAAGAAACCTACATTTATAGATAGAAGACTATGAGGGAAGCATAAGGAGTGACTACGAGGAGGATTCAAAGGCTTGACATACAGAGAAGAAACCCATAATATGAGGCAGGATGTCAGAGATCTCTGCTTTCAAAGATATGTTTATTCTGAACCTTCTAGACACCCCAAGCGATGAAGATAGGAAAGGATTTATAATTACCCATGTTTTTCTCACATAAGAAAAGGAAATGGTCAATATGATACATTGAAACAAGGTCCAAAATATTAAATAACGTGAGGGTTGCAGTCCAAAGTTCCATGGAAAAATCACACAGAAAAAATAAGTGATTGACATATTCAAAGTCCTTTGAATAGAGGATGCATATATTTGGCCTAGATTATCCTTTGCACAATAGAGGGTCCAATGTTTATATCTAATTATCTAAATCCAACCATATGAATAATTTCATTTTTGGAGCAATAAGCAAGTCCCGGAACTTATTATACCACCAATTTACCATGGGAAGGGAAGAACATGCTGATATAGAATTATAGGCATGGCAAGAAGTTATTTTCCCAAATGAGGTGTTCCAAGCACAAGCAATTGAACCATCCTCCTATGATAAGATTAGACCATTGAGAATAAGATTCTTAATAAAATTGTCCCATTCATATGCTAGAAGACCATGTAGACCCAATTCAGAAGCACATTTCCACCTGATAATAAAAGACTGCAATGAGGAAGACAAGAAAGGATGACACAATATATAAACAGCCCAGAATTTGAGATGAAATATGAGCTTTGGAAATAATTAGTAGAAGGGAGATCCCCTAATAGAAGGAGCTCCATATGTTATTAACAAACGGGGTTTATGTTTTGCAGGTCAGGCATTGTGCTATTGAACAAAATCTATGGCCATTTTGACGACTTATGATGGGACTTACAGTTCAGTCTTTCCACTACTTGTAAGCATGGATAATTTGCCCTAGTAGTATACCTAAGAGCATATATATGCATACGTAGCAGCAGAACAAACAGAGTAAGTATATGAACCTTGAACCAAGCTAGCATCATGATCAACCTCTGTTAAGGAAATATCTCCATGTGTTGTGTGGGTCTCACCACACCAAACACATCTTAGAGACCCTTGTCATGACCAGGTTAGCCCTGTAACTTCACTGCCTTCTAACGTGTTTGGAGGTTGTTGTTACCACTAGATATTGGTTTCATTCATTGTTCACAGGTAGCAAACTTTCACTGCCATATTTTGTTGAGAAATATCAGGAGCCCTGAAGGATGAGGGTAGGGTCAAGCCTTGCCTCCATGTACTCGATCATCTTTTTCATATGGTTGATCTTTTGGGGTAGAAACATGGTTTCTACCTGCCTAGAACTGCATATGGGTTGTATCAATGGTGGAAATATTCAAAAAATCTTCATTTCCTCTGTTTATCACTTTGTCATGTAGGAAAACAGAGTACAGGAATATGGGTTAGTCTGACTCGTAACTGTAAAGTTGCTGAGTCTCAATTGTGATTATGTGATCTTGGAAGGTTTTGAGAGTATATAAACTCTTCTCAATGTATGTCCTTTCCTTGCAAGACTTGGAGAGGGGGATATAGAGTCTTCTTATTGGAATGCAGAGGTTGTTTGACTTTGTATAGTTGCTTATTATCTAATCATATGAAGAAAAAATAGAGTTACAAGAATACAAGTTTAAATGCCAGGCCTTCTTCTACTTATGTTTTGGAGAACACATATCACCTGATCGTTCTAAACAACAAAACACAATAGCCAAACTCATTCCTATACCTCTTTAATTTTTCTCCTTTCCAAATAGGCTGAATGATCCTAAATTCAGTGGCAAAGTACCAGCCTTCTCTTCATGCAATCTCAAAACAACTCTGAGGGCCAACCTACCTTCATTGGATGAACGGAAAGGTATTAGCACATCTATTTAGGGTGCATCTTTATGTGCATTTGTGGCTTCTTCAGCACAAGCGTACACCATAGAGATGATTCGGTTTTGTGCTTGTGCTGAGGTGAGAAATGGCATTTTATGAACAATGCTGCTCAGTGTTCCTTGAACAGAGTTTATATTGTTATAATCCTTGTGCAATTCAGTACTAGTTTGGAGAATTGATGGCTATTTCATATTTGTACAGGTCATGCTCGGAGGCTATTTTGCTTTGAAAAGAGTTGAATATCCATCTACAGATTTATTGTATCCATTTCCATTTGGAATCAATAAACCATTAAAAAGTTTTTTCACCGCCTTTGGAAGTAATAAATACCCTATTGATATTCATTTTTATCTCTAGTATATCAGCATTATTTATGGAGGAACAGAAAAAGGGACTGATGTAGTATGGTCGGATGTGTGCCAGCATTTGCTTAATTATAATTTATCATTTATATTCCCAGAATGACAGTCTGCAACTTGGTAAAACCCTGAAGTTGGACCAATGAACTAATTAGGCTGGTGAATTGGGGTCTCTGAATTATTTTTGTTGTCTTCGGAAGCAATTAGCAATCTATTTATTTCGATATTTATCTCTATTATATGAACATCGTATATAGAAAGACAAAAAATAGGACCCGTCTAATATGTTTGTGGCAGTTTTCAGTTATAATTTAGTTTTCAGCATGGCACTACTGCTGTGTGCAATTCAGTACTAGTTTGGAGAATTGATGGCTTGGACTTTCCTTGATTGGATATGCTATGCCAATAGCAATTTGGCATGTTCTGTGATGATTAAGGCTAGATGTAAGAATTATTAATTAACATTATTTCATGCCAAGCAAATCTTCCCACAATCGTATTTAGGGAGGGCTAACCAAATTCATTTGAGTAGTGAATTTCCTTTAAAGCAGTCAAGGTAGTGATTGTACCGTGATTCAAATAGTTGAAAGACATTTATTTATCATAAGATGTGAATGGAAATGCCTCAGAAATCACTGAAATAATACTAGTATTCATGCTATCATAAAGGTGAATCCAATTTACCTCATTGGCCGAGAAAATAATTGTTCTTCTGACAACTAAGTTGAGCCATCTTCACCCAAGCTTGTAAGGGCACAGTCTATGGATTCCTATCATAGCTAATTCTAGGTGCCCATGCAGTAGTTGCATGAATAGTTAAAGAATTCCTCTTCCTCTTTGATCTGCTCCCTATTGACAGTCCATGAAACAACGATGCTGATCATTTAATTTCTGCAAGGTGGAAGAAACAAAATACCAAACCCAGGTAGTGGAATTACTTCCTTGCCATTCTCATTTTTTTCTTGGAGGCCTTTGAAAGATGACATGGTTCCTTTATTGAGACTACCGAATGCAGAAGAGGTAGACTCTTCTTGACATCATTAACAACATGTGCTATCTATTTTCTAGACTGTAAGTTATCATAGACATTCTCCTGTCTCCCCTCTACCTCCTGGCCAAAAGGTTTTCTTGCTTCTCATAAAGACAAACACATATAACTAGATAGACAGATAGTTCGAACAGAAATTGCCTTAATGTATTTTGTAAAGTTTAAAGCGAGTTTTCCCATATCTATCTTCTCCATGAACATGTGGACAATCATTCATGCACTAGATTTTTAAAAGGAAATGTAGACAACAAACCTCTAACAAATCCACATGAAGTCAATGCTGAGGGACAATTTTGGGGCATGGAAAAGGTGCACTCACAGGGATTAAATCACAGTGAAGAGAGGCTCCTTCGCTGTCCCAAAAGAAGGTTCTTCATCACAGCAAGGAGGCTTCCATATGCTGTCAAAGGAAGCTCCAAAAGAGCCCTAGTTGCAGTTTTCTATTCACAGCTAAGACGCAATCAAAGGGAGCCTAAATGAACCCCTAATCCACAATAAGAAAGAGAATCAATACACAGTCCTAAAGGATGTGTTTTAGGTGTTGTTCAAGTAAAGAGACCTAGCACGTCTTAGTATTTCAGTGGCAACATGATGATGACAGCATTGTGATTGAAACTATTCCTGAGGACTGTTTATAAGGTTGGTAACCTACAGTCATATTATATTAATGAAATCTGTCCTAGACCAAAGTTCAAATCAGTACACTCAGATTGAGTCAAGTCCTTGTACGACTTATACTACTGCATTGACAGTATTTGTTGACTGAAGATCAGAGGCCAGACTTGCTGCTAGGCTAGACCACAGGACATAGCTAGCAGCAAAGGTATTGACTTGAAAGCGTGACAATGGTGGAGCTGCACCTCTAGGTCATGGATTGGTAACTGACAAAAAAAATAAATTCAGACCGCTTCAGTCCAATCCTAAAAAAAACTTATTGTAGGCAAACAAATTTGCAACTAACCAACCAATGTGAAATGAATTTTCAATGAAATTATCAAATGTACTACACAAATTGATGATATATATATACGAAAAACAGAGCATTTATCAACCAAATTAAGACATCACGTCTGTAAAATGCCAGTCATTGCACAATTGTTCTCTGTTTAAAAAAGTGAGTACAATGAGGAGTACCTGTATTTTTCATGAACTCTAGCTTCCAAAAGAGGAAAATCTGAACTGCACTTGTAAATTTCAACAGTTGTTCTTCTGAAAATCAGACAAAATCGTGCATGGAAGTAAGTTTAACAGTGCAGTTGTGGCGGGATCAATCCTGAGATCAGAACTGCTCTATTTATACTGAGTGATGATCTAATCAGATCAGATGATGGGGAGGGGTCAACGGTTAGTTTATTATGAGCAACTTTATTCTTACTAACATTTACTCACAAAATCGTGCATGTATTTGCTGACAAAATAGTGCAGTAGATGCAGGTTGGTATTTGGAATGGAATTGTAAGTAAAATTTCCATTTTTTATTTTTTATTTTTTAATATCAAATAAGGAATTTAGAAATTACTAAAAGAAAAAAATTAGAGATTTTTCCTTATTTCAAATAAGGAACTAGTTCAAATAAAGAATTTAGTGGTTATTAAAAAAGCTAAAAGTAGAGTTTTTTCTTTATTTCAAATAAGGAATTTAAGAATTTATTAATTACTCCCTATCTCTATTTTTCTAGCAATATATACTTGTCTTATAAAAAACCTCAAGTAATAGGCTTGGTAACACCCCTGAAATAATATTTTCTCTCATTTATTAAATATTTTGTATTTCCACTTTTTAACTTGAGTCACAAAGAAATAATAAATCTAGTTAATATGCTAATATTGAGGACAAGTTTGACATGGCATCTAGGTTAGTTGGGGCTTTTTGCACATTTAGGTGATGGGGAGCACTATTTGCCATCATTATAAACCAAAGTAATATAGATGTTGTATGGGTGTTAATGTGAGGATAATTTTGCCCCTGGACAAGGATGGGTATGTTTGGGGCCTTGGACATCATCTAAGGAGAAACACCATTATTATCCCAGGGCATACGAGTGGTTTTGGTTGGTTAAGTAATAGTACAGACTGTGCACATGGTACAAAACCACCTCCCAGTGCCCCTAAGGTGAACGGTTGGCCTAGTGGTGCTCATCGCCAACATCAAGGTTTCTTGTTGGTGGCTAGTGTCCTACTTACTAATGTCTACTACCCAATATTGTGACATTTTGATAGATCGATGTACCAACAACTAATACATTGCATTAGTGTTGGTTGACCTTGAGGTGTCCTTGATACAGTTAGCCCGAAATTTGACCTAGACTTGATGGACTATAGTCCCCAACCATGGAGTGAGAGTCCTTGAACCCCCTATCTAGATGAGCTAATGGATAATGTAGGATGATATGCTAATATCGAGGACATTGAGCTTGACATGGCATGTAGGTTAGTTGGGGCTTTTTGCACATTTAGGTGATGGGGAGCACTATTTGCCATCATTATAAACCAAAGGAATATAGATGTTGTATGGGTATTAATGTGAGGATAATTTTGCCCCTGGACAAGGATGGCTTTGTTTGGGGCCTTGGACATCATCTAAGGAGAAACACCATTATCATCCCAGGGCGTACGAGTGGTTTTGGTTGGTTTAGTAATAATACAGACTGTGCACATGGTACAAAATCACCTTCCAGTGCCTCTAAGGTGAACGGTTGGCCTAGTGGTGCTCATCGCCAACATCAAGGTTTCTTGTTGGTGGCTAGTGTCCTACTTACTAATGTCTACTACCCAATATTGTGACATTTTGATAGGTCGATGTACCAACAACTAATACATTGCATTAGTGTAGGTTGACCTTGTTAAGGTGTCCTTCATACAGTTAGCCTGAAATTTGACCTCTCGATGGACTATAGTCCCCAACCATGGAGTGAGAGTCCTTGAACCCTCTATCTCCATGAGCTAAATTATGGAGAATGTAGGATGATATGCTAATATCGAGGACATGTTTGACATTTTGATAGGTCGATGTACCAACAACTAATACATTGCATTAGTGTTGGTTGACCTTGAGGTGTCCTTGATACAGTTAGCTCGAACTTTGACCTAGACTTGATGGACTATAGTCCCCAAACATGGAGTGAGAGTCCTTGAAACCCCTATCTAGATGAGCTAATGGATAATGTAGGATGATATGCTAATATCGAGGACAAGCTTGACATGGCATGTAATAATATCTGATTATCATCCTAGGGCCTACGACTGGTTTTGGTTGGTTTAGTAATAATATAGACTATGCACATGGTACAAAACCACCTCCGAGTGCCTCTAAGGTGAATGGTTGGCCTAGTGGTGCTCATCGCCAACATCAAGTTTTCTTGTTGGTGGCTAGTGTCCTACTTACTAATGTCTACTACCCAATATTGTGACATTTTGATAGGTCGATGTACCAACAACTAATACATTTCATTAGTGTAGGTTGACCTTGTTAAGGTGTCCTTCATACAGTTAGCCTGAAATTTGACCTCTCGATGGACTATAGTCCCCAACCATGGAGTGAGAGTCCTTGAACCCTCTATCTTCATGAGCTAAATTATGGATAATGTAGGATGATATGCTAATATCGAGGACATGTTTGACATTTTGATAGGTCGATGTACCAACAACTAATACATTGCATTAGTGTTGGTTGACCTTGAGGTGTCCTTGATACAGTTAGCTCGAACTTTGACCTAGACTTGATGGACTATAGTCCCCAACCATGGAGTGAGAGTCCTTGAACCCCCTATCTAGATGAGCTAATGGATAATGTAGGATGATATGCTAATATCGAGGACAAGCTTGACATGGAATGTAGGTTAGTTGGGGCTTTTTGCACATTTAGGTGATGGGGAGCACTATTTGCCATCATTATAAACCAAAGTAATATAGATGTTGTATGGGTGTTAATGTGAGAATAATTTTTCCCCTAGACAAGGATGGCTTTGTTTGGGGCCTTGGACATCATCTAAGGAGAAACACCATTATCATCCCAGGGCATACGAGTGGTTTTGGTTGGTTAAGTAATAGTACAGACTGTGCACATGGTACAAAACCACCTCCCAGTGCCCCTAAGGTGAACGGTTGGCCTAGTGGTGCTCATCGCCAACATCAAGGTTTCTTGTTGGTGGCTAGTGTCCTACTTACTAATGTCTACTACCCAATATTGTGACATTTTGATAGGTCGATGTACCAACAACTAATACATTGCATTAGTGTTGGTTGACCTTGAGGTGTCCTTGATACAGTTAGCTCAAACTTTGACCTAGACTTGATGGACTATAGTCCCCAACCATGGAGTGAGAGTCCTTGAACCCCTATCTAGATGAGCTAATGGATAATGTAGGATGATATGCTAATATCGAGGACAAGCTTGACATGGCATGTAGGTTAGTTGGGGCTTTTTGCACATTTAGGTGATGGGGAGCACTATTTGCCATCATTATAAACCAAAGGAATATAGATGTTGTATGGGTGTTAATGTGAGGATAATTTTTCCCCTAGACAAGGATGGCTTTTTTTAAGGCATTGGACATCATCTAAGGAGAAACACCATTATCATCCCAGGGCATACGAGTGGTTTTGGTTGGTTAAGTAATAATAAAGACTGTGCACATGGTACAAAACCACCTCCCAATGCCCCTAAGGTGAATGGTTGGCCTAGTGGTGCTCATCGCCAACATCAAGGTTTCTTGTTGGTGGCTAGTGTCCTACTTACTAATGTCTACTACCCAATATTGTGACATTTTGATAGGTCGATGTGCCAACAACTAATACATTGCATTAGTGTTGGTTGACCTTGACATGTACATGATATAATTAGCCCGAAATTTGACCTAGACTTGATGGACTATAGTCCCCAACGATGGAGTGACAGTCCTTGAACACCCTATCTAGATGAGCTAATGGATAATGTAGGATGATATGCTAATATCGTGGACATTGAGCTTGACATGGCATGTAGGTTAGTTGGGGCTTTTTGCACATTTAGTTGATGGGGAGCACTATTTGCCATCATTATAAACCAAAGGAATATAGATGTTGTATGGGTATTAACGTGAGGATAATTTTGCCCCTGGACAAGGATGGCTTTGTTTGGGGCCTTGGACATCATCTAAGGAGAAGCACCATTATCATCTCAGGGCGTACGAGTGATTTTGGTTGGTTCAGTAATAATACAGACTGTGCACATGGTACAAAATCACCTCCCAATGCCTCTAAGGTGAACGGTTGGCCTAGTGGTGCTCATCGCCAACATCAAGGTTTCTTGTTGGTGGCTAGTGTCCTACTTACTAATGTCTACTACCCAATATTGTGACATTTTGATAGGTCGATGTACCAACAACTAATACATTGCATTAGTGTAGGTTGACCTTGTTAAGGTGTCCTTCATACAGTTAGCCTGAAATTTGACCTCTCGATGGACTATAGTCCCCAACCATGGAGTGAGAGTCCTTGAACCCTCTATCTCCATGAGCTAAATTATGGAGAATGTAGGATGATATGCTAATATCGAGGACATGTTTGACATTTTGATAGGTCGATGTACCAACAACTAATACATTGCATTAGTGTTGGTTGACCTTGAGGTGTCCTTGATACAGTTAGCTCGAACTTCGACCTAGACTTGATGGAATATAGTCCCCAAACATGGAGTGAGAGTCCTTGAAACCCCTATCTAGATGAGCTAATGGATAATGTAGGATGATATGCTAATATCGAGGACAAGCTTGACATGGCACGTAATAATATTTGATAATCATCCTAGGTCCTACGACTAGTTTTGGTTGGTTTAGTAATAATATAGACTATGCACATGGTACAAAACCACCTCCGAGTGCCTCTAAGGTGAATGGTTGGCCTAGTGGTGCTCATCGCCGACATCATGTTTTCTTGTTGGTGGCTAGTGTCCTACTTACTAATGTCTACTACCCAATATTGTGACATTTTGATAGGTCGATGTACCAACAACTAATACATTGCATTAGTGTAGGTTGACCTTGTTCAGGTGTCCTTCATACAGTTAGCCTGAAATTTGACCTCTCGATGGAATATAGTCCCCAACCATGGAGTGAGAGTCCTTGAACCCTCTATCTTCATGAGCTAAATTATGGATAATGTAGGATGATATGCTAATATCGAGGACATGTTTGACATTTTGATAGGTCGATGTACCAACAACTAATACATTGCATTAATGTTGGTTGATCTTGAGGTGTCCTTGATACAGTTAGCTCGAACTTTGACTTAGACTTGATGGACTATAGTCCCCAACCATGGAGTGAGAGTCCTTGAACCCCCTATCTAGATGAGCTAATGGATAATGTAGGATGATATGCTAATATCGAGGACAAGCTTGACATGGCATGTAGGTTAGTTGGGGCTTTTTGCAAATTTCAGTGATGGGGAGCACTATTTGCCATCATTATAAACCAAAGTAATATAGATGTTGTATGGGTGTTAATCTGAGAATAATTTTGCCCCTAGACAAGGGTGGCTTTGTTTGGGGCCTTGGACATAATCTAAGGGGAAACACCATTATCATCCCAGGGCATACGAGTGGTTTTGATTGGTTAAGTAATAGTACAGACTATGCACATGGTACAAAACCACCTCCCAGTGCCCCTAAGGTGAACGGTTTGCCTAGTGGTGCTCATCGCCAACATCAAGGTTTCTTGTTGGTGGCTAGTGTCCTACTTACTAATGTCTACTACACAATATTGGGACATTTTGATAGGTCGATGTACCAACAACTAATACATTCCATTAGTGTTGGTTGACCTTGAGGTGTCCTTGATAGAGTTAGCTCGAACTTTGACTTAGACTTGATGGACTATAGTCCCCAACCATGGAGTGAGAGTCCTTGAACCCCCTATCTAGATGAGCTAATGGATATTGTAGGATGATATGCTAATATCGAGGACAAGCTTGACATGGCATGTAGGTTAGTTGGGGCTTTTTGCACATTTAGGTGATGGGGAGCACTATTTGCCATCATTATAAACCAAAGGAATATAGATGTTGTATGGGTGTTAATGTGAGGATAATTTTGCCCCTAGACAAGGATGGCTTTGTTTGGGGCATTGGACATCATCTAAGGAGAAACACCATTATCATCCCAGGGCATACGAGTGGTTTTGGTTGGTTAAGTAATAATAAAGACTGTGCACATGGTACAAAACCACCTCCCAATGCCCCTAAGGTGAACGGTTGGCCTAGTGGTGCTCATCGCCAACATCAAGGTTTCTTGTTGGTGGCTAGTGTCCTACTTAGTAATGTCTACTACCCAATATTGTGACATTTTGATAGGTCGATGTGCCAACAACTAATACATTGCATTAATGTTGGTTGACCTTGACATGGACATGATACAATTAGCCCGAAATTTGAGCTAGACTTGATGGACTATAGTCCCCAACCATGGAGTGAGAGTCCTTGAACCCCCTATCTAGATGAGCTAATGGATAATGTAGGATGATATGCTAATATCGAGGACATTGAGCTTGACATGGCATGTAGGTTAGTAGGGGCGTTTTGCACATTTAGGTGATGGGGAGCACTATTTGCCATCATTATAAACCAAAGTAATATAGATGTTGTATGGGTGTTAATGTGAGGATAATTTTGCCCCTGGACAAGGATGGGTATGTTTGGGGCCTTGGACATCATCTAAGGAGAAACACCATTATTATCCCAGTGCATACGAGTGATTTTGGTTGGTTTAGTAATAATATAGACTATGCACATGGTACAAAACCACCTTCGAGTGCCTCTAAGGTGAATGGTTGGCCTAGTGGTGCTCATCGCCAACATCAAGTTTTCTTGTTGGTGTGTAGTGTCCTACTTACTAATGTCTACTACCCAATATTGTGACATTTTGATAGGTCGATGTACCAACAACTAATACATTGAATTAGTGTAGGTTGACCTTGTTAAGGTGTCCTTCATACAGTTAGCCTGAAATTTGACCTCTTGATGGACTATAGTCCCCAACCATGGAGTGAGAGTCCTTGAACCCTCTATCTTCATGAGCTAAATTATGGATAATGTAGGATGATATGCTAATATCGAGGACATGTTTGACATTTTGATAGGTCAATGTACCAACAACTAATACATTACATTAGTGTTGGTTGACCTTGAGGTGTCCTTGATACAGTTAGCTCGAACTTTGACCTAGACTTGATGGACTATAGTCCCCAACCATGGAGTGAAAGTCCTTGAACCCCCTATCTAGATGAGATAATGGATAATGTAGGATGATATGCTAATATCGAGGAGAAGCTTGACATGGCATGTACGTTAGTTGGGGCTTTTTGCACATTTAGGTGATGGGGAGCACTATTTGCCATCATTATAAACCAAAGTAATATAGATGTTGTATGGGTGTTAATGTGAGAATAATTTTGCCCCAAGACAAGGATGGATTTATTTGGGGCCTTGGACATCATCTAAGGAGAAACACCATTATCATCCCACGGCATACGAGTGGTTTTGGTTGGTTAAGTAATAGTACAGACTGTGCAGATGGTACAAAACCACCTCCCAGTGCCCCTAAGGTGAACGGTTGGCCTAGTGGTGCTCGTCGCCAACATCAAGGTTTCTTGTTGGTGGCTAGTGTCCTACTTACTAATGTCTACTACCCAATATTGTGACATTTTGATAGGTCGATGTCCCAACAACTAATACATTGCATTAGTGTTGGTTGACCTTGAGGTATCCTTGATACAGTTGGCTCGAACTTTGACCTACACTTGATGGACTATAGTCCCCAACCATGGAGTGAGAGTCCTTGAACCCCCTATCTAGATGAGCTAATGGATAATGTAGGATGATATGCTAATATCAAGGACAAGCTTGACATGGCATGTAGGTTAGTTGGGGCTTTTTGCAAATTTAGGTGATGGGGAGCACTATTTGCCATCATTATAAACCAAAGGAATATAGATGTTCTATGGGTGTTAATGTGAGGATAATTTTGCCCCTAGACAAGGGTGGCTTTGTTTGGGGCCTTGGACATCATCTACGGAGAAACACCATTATCATCCCAGGGCATACGATTGGTTTTGGTTGGTTAAGTAATAATGAAGACTGTGCACATGGTACCAAACCACCTCCCAATGCCCCTAAGGTGAACGGTTGGCTTAGTGGTGCTCATCGCCAACATCAAGGTTTCTTGTTGGTGGCTAGTGTCCTACCTACTAATGTCTACTACCCAATATTGTGACATTTTGATAGGTCGATGTGCCAACAACTAATACATTGCATTAGTGTTGGTTGACCTTGACATGTCCATGATACAATTAGCCCGAAATTTGACCTAGACTTGATGGACTATAGTCCCCAACCATGGAGTGAGAGTCCTTGAACCCCTATCTAGATGAGCTAATGGATAATGTAGGATGATATGCTAATATCGAGGACATTGAGCTTGACATGGCATGTAGGTTAGTTGGCACTTTTTGCACATTTAGGTGATGGGGATCACTATTTGCCATCATTATAAACCAAAGGAATATAGATGTTGTATGGGTATTAGTGTGAGGATAATTTTGCCCCTAGACAAGGATGGCTTTGTTTGGGACCTTGGACATCATCTAAGGAGAAACACCATTATCATCCCAGGGTGTACGACTAGTTTTGGTTGGTTTAATAATAATACAGACTGTGCACATGGTACAAAACCACCTCCCAGTGCCTCTAAGATGAATGGTTGGCCTAGTGGTGCTCATCGGCAACATCAAGGTTTCTTGTTGGTGGCTAGTGTCCTACTTACTAATGTCTACTACCCAATATTGCGACATTTTGATAGGTCGATGTACCAACAACTAATACATTTCATTAGTGTTGGTTGACCTTGAGGTGTCCTTGATAAAGTTAGCTCGAACTTTGACCTAGACTTGATGGACTATAGTCCCCAACCATGGAGTGAGAGTCCTTGAACCCCCTATCTAGATGAGCTAATGGATAATGTAGGATGATATGCTAATATCGGGGACAAGCTTGACATGGCATGTAGGTTAGTTGGGGCTTTTTGCACATTTAGGTGATTGGGAGCACTATTTGCCATCATTATAAACCAAAGTAATATAGATGTTGTATGGGTGTTAATGTGAGAATAATTTTTCCCCTAGACAAGGATGGCTTTGTTTGGGGCCTTGGACATCATCTAAGGAGAAACACCATTATCATCCTAGGGCATATGAGTGGTTTTGGTTGGTTAAGTAATAGTACAGACTATGCACATGGTACAAAACCACCTCCTAGTGCCCCTAAGGTGAACGGTTGGCCTAGTGGTGCTCATTGCCAACATCAAGGTTTCTTGTTGGTGGCTAGTGTCCTACTTACTAATGTCTACTACCCAATATTATGACATTTTTATAGGTCGATGTAACAACAACTAATACATTGCATTAGTGTTGGTTGACCTTGAGGCGTCCTTGATACAATTAGCCCGAAATTTGACCTAGACTTGATGGACTATAGTCCCCAAGTATGGAGTGACAGTCCTTGATCCCTCTATCTCGATGAGCTAATGAATAATGTAGGATGATATGCTAATATCGAGGACAAGTTTGACATGGCAGGCAGGTTAGTTGGGGCTTTTTGCACAATTAGGTGATGGGGAGCACTATTTTCCATCATTATAAACCATATGTAGATAGATGTTGTATGGGTGTTAATATGAGGATAATTTTGCCCCACAAGGATGTCTTTGTTTGGGGCCTTGGACATCATCTAAGGAGAAACAAAATTATCATCCCGAGGCGTACGAGTGGTTTTGGTTGGTTTAGTAACCCAACACGACTTCCTAAGAATAGTAAATCCTCCTTACTACTGCTGCTTGGTGATCCAGGAAACAAGATCTGGGTTTTTATTGCTTCTCGGAGGGAAAGCATTCCTCCACTCAAGGAGTTTTCCTCCTATCCACTTGTACAAACAATAGGCTTGAGTAAGATAATAGGATTAGAGTAAAATCATAGGAAAACATATGAATAATACGAGAGGTTCAGATTCCAAGATTTTTTTGTAACTTTGTCATCTTCAAAGTTACAAACAACATGTTTGTTAATTGAAGTGATATTTGATTTCAGCGCTTAGTTTAGCTTTCTTCTAAGGTTTTTAAGTTTCCTTGTGTTAACTTGGCCCATTGACCTAGGTGGTCGATATCCCTCTTGTATCATTTATGTTCACATATTTGTTTATGAGCAATTTTTTCTTACAGCTTATCTTAACATTTGTTGATGATAGTTGTAGCACTCTTACATTAGTTAGATAGAATTTTTACTTTGAATTTAGTTCATTTCCATTACTATTTTTAATTTTTTTGGTTCATTATGTGTTATTCATTGTTACTTACACTCTATTATATTTTGCAACTACAAAAAACACTACAACATCAACCTTGCATTTTGGTAGATTAACCCTACCACAAATTGTTTTAATGCATTGGATATGTTCACTTTCCAATTTTCCAACTTCTCATTAGCATCATTGCGATTCAATACCACATTTAGCATATTCACCTTCACATTAGACTGTTTCTTGTAGAAAAATAAGGACACCTGTAGCAGTTTGCAACCCGACTTCCAAGCTTGCCCAAATTCACACGAAACATAAGATAATTCGTGATTCAACGATTTGGGAAACTTTTGAACAGACAGATAACCAGTGATCCGTGTGCTTTTATAATTCGTGATCCGTGTGCTTTGAGGAGCAGATGCACACATTATATCCAATATGGTCGGGGGTATCCTGTACCATTAACAGGTGAGGCGCATCTGTCAACAACCCTTTCGGACGGCCAAGACCGTTTTATAATCTCTGCATTTAATTCCATTTTTTTCTATGAGGCCGATCTTCCATAGTTTTTGCCTAAAACAGGTATGTGTTTAGGCTTTTTGTTTGTTTTATTAAAAAATATCTCTTTGAATAAATTATTATCATATCCTGTTGCCTGTTCAGATTGTTGGGGCTACCTTTAGATTATATCTTTTTGATTTTGCAGACTTTAAACACATATCCAACCCATTTCCTTGTAAGCTCTACTAAGCATAGGATGATAAAACGTTGCATTTTCTTTGACCGGATTCTAGCTTAGTTATTTCCTCTGCTTTTGGGCATATGTAACGTTAAGTGCATGTTAATGGAATTTGATTACTTGTTTCTTTGTGTTAAGTACATTGATAAGCAGAAAAACCTTTATCGCTTCTGAAACATCTTCACCATGCAATTTCTGGGTAGAAATGTTAGGACGTCTTATTATTTTCAATGGCATATTACCACAAGAATGCTTGAGATGAGGGATACCGAGATTACGTCTAGAACAGATACAAATTGGTGTATTTTCAATGGCATATTACCACAAGTCTTCTTATTTTCAATAGAATATTACCACAAGAACGCTTGAGATGAGAGATACCCAGATTACGTCCAGAAAAGATACAAATTGGTGGTTCTTTCAGTGACCTATCCCTAGCCAGTTTGTCAACAATAACTTTCACCTTTTTCTCTGGAAGACTGATTTGAGAGGCTTCCATCTTTATATGAAACCACCCTCTTTCTTTTTCATGAATAGAAGATTTTGATATCATTGGGCATGGACTATCTGTTGTAACAAGTCCCAACATAAGTCATCAAAATGGTCATATATTTTGTTCAATAGCACAATGACTGACCTGCAAAACATAAACCTCGTTTGTTAATAACATCTGGAGCATTAAAAAACACATTTTCCTTCACAATGAAGCAACATAGAAACCCTCAGAATTGAAAATATCCATTCTTACAAGTAGTGGAAAGACTGAACTGTAAGTCCCATCATAAGTCGTCAAAATGGGCATAGATTCTGTTCAATAGGACAATGCCTGACCTGCAAAAACATAAACCCCGTTTGTTAATAACATCTGGAGCATTAAAAAACACATTTTCCTTCACAATGAAGCAACATATAAACCCTCAAAACTCTGTTCAAGGAACACTGAGCAGCATTGTTCATAAAATTCCATTTCTCACCTTATCACAAGCACAAAATAGAATCATCTCTATGGTGTACGCTTGTGCTGAAGAAGCCACAAATGCACATAAAGATGCACCCTAAATAGATGTGCTAATACCTTTCCGTTCATCCAATGAAGGTAGGTTAGCCCTCAGAGTTGTTTTGAGATTGCATGAAGAGAAGGCTAGTACTTTGCCACTGAATTTAGGATCATTCAGCCTATTTGTAAAGGAGAAAAATTAAAGAGGTATAGGAATGAGTTTGGCTATTGTGTTTTGTTGTTTAGAACGATCAGGTGGTATGTGTTCTCCAAAACATAAGTAGAAGAAGGCCTGGCATTTAAACTTGTATTCTTGTAACTCTATTTTTTCTTCATATGATTAGATAATAAGCAACTATACAAAGTCAGACAACCTCTGCATTCCAATAAGAAGACTCTATATCCCCCCTCTCCAAGTCTTGCAAGGAAAGGACATACATTGAGAAGAGTTTATATACTCTCAAAACCTTCCAAGATCACATAATCACAATTGAGACTCAGCATCTTTACAGTTACGAGTCAGACTAACCCATATTCCTGTACTCTGTTTTCCTACATGACAAAGTGATAAACAGAGGAAATGAAGATTTTTTGAATATTTCCACCATTGATACAACCCATATGCAGTTCTAGGCAGGTAGAAACCATGTTTCTACCCCAAAAGATCAACCATATGAAAAGGATGATCGAATACATGGAGGCAAGGCTTGACCCTACCCTCCTCCTTCAGGGCTCCTGATATTTCTCAACAAAATATGGCAGTGAAAGTTTGCTACCTATGAACAATGAATGAAACCAATATCTAGTGGTAACAACAACCTCCAAACACATTAGAAGGCAGTGAAGTTACAGGGCTAACTTGGTCATGACAAGGGTCTCTAAGATGCGTTTGGTGTTTTGAGACCCCCACAACACGTGGAGATATTTCCTTAACAGAGGCTGATCATGATGCTAGCTTGGTTCAAGGTTCATATACTTACTCTATTTGTTCTGCTGCTACGTATGCATATATATGCTCTTAGGTATACTACTAGGGCAAATTATACATGCTTACAAGTAGTGGAAAGACTGAACTGTAAGTCCCATCATAAGTCGTCAAAATGGCCATAGATTTTGTTCAATAGCATAATGCTTGACCTGCAAAACATAAACCCTGTTTGTTAATAACATCTGAAGCTCCTTCTATTAGGGGATCTCCCTTCTACTAATTATTTCCAAAGCTCATATTTCATCTCAAATTCTGGGCTGTTTATATATTGTGTCATCCTTTCTTGTCTTCCTCACTGCAGTCTTTTATTATCAGCTGGAAATGTGCTTCTGAATTGGGTCTACATGGTCTTCTAGCATATGAATGGGACAATTTTATTAAGAATCTTATTCTCAATGGTCTAATCTTATCATAGGAGGATGGTTCAATTTCTTGTGCTTGGAACACCTCATTTGGGAAAATAACTTCTTGCCATGCCTATAATTCTATATCAGCATGTTCTTCCCTTCCCATGGTAAATTGGTGGTATAATAAGTTCCGGGACTGGCTGATTGCTCCAAAAATGAAATTATTCATATGGTTGGATTTAGAGAATTAGATATAAACATGGGACCCTCTATTGTGCAAAGGATTATCTAGGCCAAATATATGTATCCTCTATTCAAAGGACTTTGAATATGTCAATCACTTATTTTTTCTCTGTGATTTTTCCATGGAACTTTGGACTGCAACCCTCACGTTATTTAATATTTTGGACCCTGTTCCAATGTATCATATTGACCATTTCCTTTTCTTATGTGAGAAAAACATGGTAATTATAAATCCTTTCCTATCTTCATCGCTTGGGGTGTCTAGAAGGTTCAGAATAGACATATATTTGAAAGAAGAGATCTCTGACATCCTGCCTCATATTATGGGTTTCTTCTCTGTATGTCAAGCCTTTGAATCCTCCTCGTAGTCACTCATGCTTCCCTCATAGTCCTCTATCTATAAATGTAGGTTTCTTTGATGATGCATATCATTTAGGTGTATGTGGAGGGGGTGCCATCAGTTTCCCCCCTAGAAATGGGTCTTATCATATTTGGTTGAATATTGGTTCAGAGTCTAATACCAAGGCAAAGGTTTCTGTAGTTTGGGCCCTTTTATATATTGAAACATCATTGAACATTATCTCCCGTCAGATTTATGGAGATTCCAAGTGTGTGATGGACTGGATAATGGAGAAGGGGAATTTTAAGGTTCTTTCCCTCAAGCACTAGATGTAACATATTTAAATTCTTAAGGGTCTCTTTCATAATCTGTTATTCTAGCATATTTTGAGGGAATGTAACCAACATGCGGACTATATGTCCAAAAAATATCTACGGGTGGAGGAAGGCCACTTTTTATTTGAAGAACCAAGAGGCTTACAATTATTGAGAAGGGGATATGTTCATATCCCCAGTGATCTTCAGTTGGCTCACTTCTTTTGATATGTCAAGAAATTCTATCCTTTTTATCATCTTATGAATAAAATATTTTTGTTTGAACTGGTTATTCTTGTTTGTAACTAGGATTTTAATGTTCCATACTATCCGGGTTTTTATCTTTTTTAGTAATTTTATCCATGTTCTACAAAGTTTATAGATGTTCTTTTCATGTCCATTTTTGGTCCCTGTTTGCTAATTTTGTGATGGATGTTGTTTTTGGCATTGGTGATGTCCATACCTTTGAGGTTTTTTGGGTCATATATATGTAAATGTACTCCTCTTTCTTAATGAAAAGGATGATTTATCTTCTCTAGAAAATATTACCCTATAAAAGGGTTGGTGTTTAGGAGTTACGAGACTCAGCAATTTTTCAGTTACGAGTCAGACTAACCCATATTCCTGTACTCTGTTTTCCTACATGACAAAGTGATAAAAAGAGGAAATGAATATTTTTTGAATATTTCCACCATTGATACAACCCATATGCAGTTCTAGGCAGGTAGAAACCATGTTTCTACCGCAAAAGATCAACCATATGAAAAGGATGATCGAGTACATGGAGGCAAGGCTTGACCCTACCCTCCTCCTTCAGGGCTCCTGATATTTCTCAACAAAATATGGCAGTGAAAGTTTGCTACCTGTGAACAATGAATGAAACCAATATCTAGTGCTAACAACAACCTCCAAACACATTAGAAGGGAGTGAAGTTACAGGGCTAACCTGGTGATGACAAGGGTCTCTAAGATGCGTTTGGTGTGGTGAGACCCCCACAACACGTGGAGATATTTCCTTAACAGAGGCTGATCATGATGCTAGCTTGGTTCAAGGTTCATATACTTACTCTGTTTGTTCTGCTGCTACGTATGCATATATATGCTCTTAGGTATACTACTAGATATACTACTGGAACTAGAACTGCTAGTGCTGCTTCAAAAAAATTTAGCGAATTAGCAATAACATAGTAGTGAGCTTGAGTGGACCCTCAGGGGGACTCTACACTAGCTAGGATCTGTCCAAGTTAGATATCAAGCACACTGTCACAACCCGACACTGGATACTCTACACCAGCTAGGATCCGTCCAAGTTAGATATCAAGCACACTTTCACAACCCAACACTAGATATTCACTGAGTTTGGAAGGAAATAGACTTTAAAAAGATTACAGATCTATTTGATTAAGAAATCTTCGGAACAACATGTAGATTTAATTACACTACAACAATTCCTTGCTGAAAAATGATCCTTTAAATAGAATGCAGATCTATCTTATTCCCCACTATTTTCACCATCTTCCCATACACTATCAACAACTCGAAAAACAACAAGGAGATCAATACTTTTCATTTCCAGAGAAATACCACCTACCACATTATCAATAGTTTCAAAAGGGAATCAGTTTCTTTATACCACAGATGGCAAAGTTCCTTTAAGGGGTACTCCTTTGGGGATCCTATTATTAGACTTTGTGGGTGGTCCATTTATTGGAAACACCAAATGAACTCTACCAAATTTGCAATCTGTGCCTCCTCCTTGTAGAGTTATATAATGTGTTGTAGAACCTTTCTCATAATTCAACCTAGCTAGTTGTCTGCCACTGCATTTTTACCACAAGATATCACTTCTTTGAAAATGGGTCTAAGGTTTGCATAAAATTATGAACCCATAGTTAAATAGGAACCTCCTATATCTCCTAATGACTTCACAGTAATACATGTATCCCATTGGATTGGAAGTACCACCGAATTGTAGGGGCTGGTTGACAGAACTGGATTCCAAAATGTCATAACCTAGTGGAGCCCCAATTTCTGGTAGGCCTTTATCATTAAGTACCTCTATCATATCATGCCATGAGTGAAACTTGATTTGATGTGCTTACCCACCATTACATGGGGGTCTTTTCCAAATTCATATACATTGTTGCAACCCTTTGCTCAGGCACAATCTACCCCACCACTTGTTCCAAAGATTCTTGCATGGTGTCAGTTGTGCCATTAAAATCAATATCTTCTTAAGCTCTGCACTAATCCACCTAACTATTTTCAACATCATGCAATGCCAAAAAAAATTTACAGTCTATTCAAGAGTGATTAAAATCTATATTTATCTTTTTCCATAGATCAGACACTGACACACAAGATAGAGTTCCGAGTCATCATTGTGCTCATACAAAATAAAAATTCAGCCTTTCTTACACAAAGGCACAAAAAGAGTTGACAATCGTAGGCATAGTAGAAAACATATTCAGATTTAGGATCAATTTTGGAAAATGACGTCCATTTGCAGAGTTTTGTGTACCACCACCTTTACACATTAAGCTTTGCTCTTAGTATCCTTCTCTACATACACGAAAAAGTTGTCTCCCATAGATTTTTCTCTCATGGCTATTTACTCTCACATTTCTGACTTGATCTAACGTAATTCTCCATCTGATGTACCCACTCCACATGAGAGAAATGTCTTACAAAAATATATCAAATTTAGCCAATTATCAAACCATAGGTCAATTGGTGTAGCTCTAGTTGTTGAGAGGAAAGTAGTTATCCTCCTACATCTGGGTTCATATTCCACTTTGTGACATGCTTGCTCTCTTCATGAGCTAATTGTTGACAGTTGAGCTGGCCTTGAGCCCTGAAGAATCTAGTTTATCCTGGCTACCATTCTCAGAATGAGGGAAAGTACCCAGTGGGTTTCCTCCGGAAATTCATTATGCAGAGAAAAAAAAGGAATATCAAACCACAAATGGGACATCTGAATTCGCTATGTCCAAGTGCTTACTTTGCTGTAATGAATAGCCTTTTCTAAATATTTTTATTTTCTTTTCTAACTGTGCCAAGCACTATGTTACAATGTTAACTATGGCATTCTAGTATCTCCTATTTTTCATTTTCAAATACTATATCTAGCTGCTGCATTGCTGTATTCTTTGTGTGCCAAATGCTTCATCATTGCTTCAGAAATTCAGATGGCAGTTATGGATCAAGATTTGTAGATCAAATAGTGTGTATTCCTTAATCAAGGATTCAAGCCGGCTGTGACAAGGAGTCCACAGATTCTGACTCATTTACAATAAGGACTACTTCGGAAGTCTGTCGTAATTAAGGGCTAATCCATACCATAATTATGAGCCTCAATGTTTCAGCCATTGTCTCACCTAAGTGACATCAATAGGACCGCAGGCATATAAATGTAAGCTATTAAGAAATCTAAAGTTTTCTATTGAGGCAAATTTCTAGAATAATATCAAGCCAAGTGAATAACTCTAATATTGATTTTCATGACTTGGTTCAAAATTTGCTCAGAGCTGTAATGGCTTTGTCCTGGTCCAAGGATGATTCAAAGATCTAAAATGGATCCATGCTTGAAATTAGGTTCGTAACTAAGGCTGAAAATATATCCCTTGGTCCTTGAAATAATCCAGTATGACAATAGCTAATGAATGCCCTTCAATTTACTTAGGATTCTGCTTTAGACTTGATGATACAAATAGTAAGTTCAGGATTTGAAGACAACAGAGTTGAAGGATCTCGAATTGTTCAAAGTATTGAGTAAGGGTTCTTGCTTCAGAGAACTGCAACTTCCACCTTCAGATTTCCAGAAGAAGGTGATCATGAATTCTTATCAACAAACTTCTAAGTGATTGTTTTTTCTCTTACTTGGGCTTGTCCTCACTTGAGCTCTGATACCATGTTAAATTTTGATTAACATGTTCTTTGCTTAGGACAGTCACTTCAATGATCTACATCAACCTATGAATTAGGCCATCTTATTTCCAAGATCTTGATGTAGATCTTATATAACCTCAGGTAGTAGATAGATTGGAAAAGAGGTTTTTTGTAAAGCTAATTAATCACGTCCATCCATTCAAATTTAACAGTCCATCCATGCTGCATAACAGTACTAGTTTCTTGGTGATCCAACCATCATGGATATCGCAGCATATGGAAATTCTATTTTTAAGTGTTCGTTAGTAGTACTTTCCAATCAGGGAATTCATAAATTTTAATATGTTGTGTTAAATTGAAAGATACTTTCCTATCAGTGGATTCCTAAACCTTAATATGCCATGTTACATTCAAAAAGGGAAAAAATGAACTTCCACTGGAGGCAGTTGTCCTCTCAATTACGACACTTTGAGACTATCATTTATTTGCAATTAATCAATTAGAAATAGAGAGATTTTTGTTGTCCTACATCTCCATTGTCTTCTTCATCTTTTCCTAGTGCTTTTCTCATGGTTGTGCATGTTGAAGTTGCTTCTCCTTTGAAGGTATGAAAGAACCATGGCAATAGATATCAGAGACAAAAATGGTCCTGTTGAGACTCAAATGGTGAAGATCAATAGATATCGATGATGAGTTTATGTGAAATTCATGGAGCAAACCTTTAATCAAAACATTTTGAAAGATAATGGATGAGGACATCAAGAGATGGGCTGGTTTCAAAGAGAAAGAAGTCAACAGCAGTGGAAAATGGGACAACAAACAGATAAGGAAGAAGAATGAAAATGAGTAAGCTTTTTTTCAAATTAGCAAAATATATAAACGAGAGGAGACATTTCTGGTTATCCCCTCGATATTTTTTTTCCTTTCTTTGTTTTGCATACCACCACCTTTACACATTAAGCTTTGCTCATAGTATCCTTCTCTACATACACGAAAAAGTTGTCTCCCATAGATTTTTCTCTCATGGCTATTTACTCTCACATTTCTGACTTGATCTAACGTAATTCTCCATCTGCTGTACCCACTCACCATGAGAGAACTGTCTTACAAAAATATATCAAATTTAGCCAATTATCAAACCATAGGCCAATTGGGTGTAGCTCCAGTTGTTGAGAGGAAAGTATTTATCCTCCTACATCTGGGTTCATATTCCACTTTGTGACATGCTTGCTCTCTTCATGAGATAATCGTTGATAGTTGAGCTGGCCTTGAGCCCTGAAGAATCCAGTTTACCCTGGCTACCATTCTCAGAATGAGGGAAAGTACCTAGTGGGTTTCCTCTGGAAATTCATTATGCAGAGAAAAAAAACGAATATCAAACCACAAATGGGACATCTAAATTCGCTATGTCCAAGTGCTTACTTTGCTGTAATGAATAGTCTTTTCTAACTATGTTTATTTTCTTTCCTAACTGTGCCAAGCACTATGTTACAATGTTAACTATGGCATTCTAGTATCTCCTATTTTTCATTTTCAAATACTATATCTAGCTGCTGCATTGTTGTATTCTTCGTGTGCCAAATGCTTCATCGTTGCTGCACTAATAGCCGTGCCTTTTGCTGATATTAACCATGCCATTTGTGTGATGGTATTTGATAAATGTTTATAAATGTTGATCAAGAAATACCAATTAATCATAGTTAAATGGTTAATTACATGTGTGGTCTCAATTGCACGTTTTCTTGACCCAAATAAAGGGGGTTTGAAGAGTTTATTGTTGCCAACGATCTTCAAAACAATTGAGCTTACTGTTTCCAGGGATAATTATTTGGATAGAATGCTTATTATTTTTTCTTGAAACTTTATATATTTTTCTATTTAAATTTTTGTTTTAAGAGCCACAGCATATCTACTGCCTATGACTTTTGAATTCCAAAGTTGGTTAATAAGGTATCCACAATCTAAATTCACTTGTATTTACTTGTATGAGGAATTACAAATACAATGCACTTATTAAATTGGAGATGAAAACTGAATTACTAAATAGTTTGAGTTAACAACATTTCAATACTGAGACAATCTTCTATTACAAGTGAAAAGAGGGCTGAAATATGGGCATTTGTTTGGAATTCACTCTATGTGCCACTGTACCCAGTTAGTTTTATTGTTCTGTTTATCTGGTTTTACTTATAACACTTAAAAAGAGGATGAGAATGGAAACAGTAAAGGAGTAGAGAAACATCTTCCTCTGCGATAACAACAACTATGGTGGAATGGTAAACGCTCCTCACATATTCACACCTTGGAAATCTTATCTCGAAATGAAGCTAGTCCTCACTTGCATTAGAGCAAATCCATTTGAACCTTGTTGGGCCTTGAAAGAGAGATCAAATTTCTCCAAACACCTCGTAAACAAATATTCTTGTAAATTTTTTATATTTTTTAATACAAAACAGCTGAAAGGTAAGATAGGCCCCATATAATTGACTCAGTAATAAAATTTAATTATTTTTAAATTAGATTTTTTTCATACAAAACATGTCTCCTTGAACAGAGCATACTGAAAAGGAAGATAACCCGATAACCCCATATAGTTGACTTAGTAATTAAAATTTTAAGTTTATATGGTATCAAATTCCTCATCAAATTTCTTTCCACATCATCCAGTGGTAAAAAATATATCGAAGAATTCAATATATTTTAATACACAATATATATTTTTTAATTTTTTTACATAAAATGTTATGTTTATCATATCAAATATTTTATATTTATAAGAAAGATTAAGTTTCTAAAAGTTTAATATCTTTTAATATGTAGCATATATTTTTAATAGACAATATATTAAAGGGAAAAATAATAAGATAACTTTTTTGTAAGTTAGTAAAGTTTCAATATATTACTAAATAAACATACAATACAAAAATAGTAGCTGGTTTACCAAACCAGTAGTAGAAGAAGATTCTCTTTGTCACACATTTAACCAGGCATGCCATTAGATTTTTTTGTCTTTACTTTCCCTTATATAGTTCAAAAAAGTTCCCCTTCCCACTACTACTATATGTAGGTCTGCCTATCTGAATAGCTATATAGCTCTGATCTTCAGACCTAAACTTGACAAAATAACTACAATACTACCTATATAAACATAACACAAAACTAAACAAAAGATTGGTCGATGCCATGATCAACTAACACAATATTATTTGCTTGGAGTTGTTATCGTCGTTCGCCCCATTGTTGGGTCCTCCACAAGGGTTTTTGCTGGAGCCTCTAGGGTTGCCAGTGGACAGCCGCCTGCAGTGCAAGCCTCTCGAACTCGATACTTCCTCAAGCGGGCCAAATCTCCTATCTCTACACCCATCGATATATCCACATTATCGATATAATTTAGATAGATTGAGAACATTTTGTTAAGATCCCCAATTCTGCCAACATGAAATTTCTCTATGTTAACCAAACCCTTGAGAGCCTCTTCAATTCCTTTTAGGCGTTGGTCTATAGATTTTAACTCGATTTCTGTCTCGAGTTGCCTCTTTTTCCTCTACTCTGCTGCCTCTGCTTGCAGCTTTTCCACTAGAGTCTTGACATGCCAAGCGGTCTCCAAGGTCTTTTGGTACACAGTCATCTATGTTTTGGATTTCCCTGTGTTGATGATCCAATCTCCTTCCTCCTCTATTCTACCATCAAAGATAGCCCTACAATGTCTTCGAACCTCACTCTCCCAGATTTCCACTATATCCTTCCCTTTTGTGTGACTGTTTAGCAACAACCTCCGCTGCTTCCTCCATGCATGTCTGTTTGCAAAACTCAAAGCCCTGAGCATCCGCTCGGGAACTACCTCTTGGCCTGCTAGCATCACTCTAGCTCTTACTCATTGCACTCCCTGATAACTGAATTTCCCTCATAGAAATTACTATCACCAACTCACAATTACACCACCTTTCAGTGTTTTGCCTTATGTCGATGAAGCCTACTCCCTAGCTATGATTTAAAGATGACACCCCAGATGAGACTTGCCTCGCTGATATTTGAGTACTTTCCCTCTCCATTTTTAGTAACTCTGACCTGCTAGCGATGTTGTTGTTCATTCGTGTGTACTTGTGGACGTCCTTCCTCTCATTTTCCCTTGCGAGCAGTTTGTTCAAAATCATAATCACCCTGACCTTGCTCTTGTATGTTTCCCCTCTTGATTTCGTACCTTCCCACTCCTCTTGCCACATCTCCTATTAATGAGACGATCACACTAACAATTTATTATGGGGGAAATCCTCTCCTTCCCATGATTAACCATCACTCTATCCTTGTATTGCAGACACATACCCCTTCTCGTTTCCTAAGTATGTCCATAATGAAGGATTATTTGTTCGTATGAACTGGTAGATCACTGTCCTGATTCAGGCCCACCCCTTCTCTATCAACTGCCTTAATGGCATGGAGTGATCTCTCTCTGCCAACCTTTAGCTTTCCTCCTTTAGCTAGCCCTCTAAAAACTTGCACATCACGTCGGTGAGCAAATGGACATTATCTACCCCTTTATTTTCCACCCTATCCACCAACACATTCGAAAACCACTGAACTAAGGTGAATTCCATGGTTTTCAACACCTCCAGATGTTTTTGAATGCGTTGGATTAATGGGGGAAAGTGCCAGTTCCATGTTACTTTACTTATTTGTGTGCCACGTTGTAACTTACATGTCACTTGAATGATAAGAGGTGCGGTTCCTACTAGGTCTGGTTCCATGGGAGTTTGCATGGGCTTACAACCATTCATATGGGATTTCTCAATAAGTGTCTTGGCATATTTTCTTTTATATACAAATATCTAGTGATGTGTCTGTCACACCTCCAAACCAAGACACTAATGCAATAGACCAAGATCGGTCATGTCAAAGGACCTTTTCAAATCTTGCCAAAATTCTCTTCTCATAACTACTTATGATTACTAAGTCATCGACATACACACCGATGATCACAATATCCCCCCTTGATCTTTGCAGTAGAGGTTAGGATCATAAGGGCTTCTCTTTCAGCCATGCTGTGCAAAATGCTCATCAATTTGTAGAGAAAGTTCCCACAATATATTTTGTTTAAGCAAAATATAATGCTTAATATTTTGCAAAATAGGTACAAATGGATTACTGCGATGTAGTAATATCTCCGAAAGAGTATCTAAAATCATATTTTCAAGATATTTACACCATGCAGAGGTAAAAAACCAGGGCATATATGTTTAAATCCCTCCCATCAAAGTACCTTGAGGTCCCTCTAATGGTGCAAGCCTAGAAGAACTCCAATTAGGAAAAAATTGTATCAAACCTTGAGGATAGGATGAAACAATGGAATGTCAAAGCCCTAAACCTGGGTGGTCATCTGATTCTAACAAACACAGTGCTACAAGCTATTCCAAGGTATATGTTATCTATCCTCCCTTCTCCCAAAGGAGTACTACAAAAGATCTGAGACATCCAAAGGAACTTCTTGTGGCGAGCGGTAGAGGTGAAACGAAAATGGGCGCTAGTGGCCTTAAATAGAGTGCAAACCAAAAGATGCAGGTGGGCTAGGTCTTCAAGATCCAAAGGTAACCAACAAAGAAAATGGAGCAAAATTATGGTGGAGATGGTTAAAAGGGGGGTCATCACCTTGGGAAAGGCTTTGGAAATCAAAATATGCACCTAATTTCCATACAAAAAAGTTAGTTTGGTTATCAAGTTCCACTCAGGGGTTGGAAATTTGGAATTTAGCATGGAATAAAAGAGGTATCATGCAAAAACACTATTTTGGGAAATCAGAAATGGAAAGGAGGCCCTATTTTGGGATGATGCGTGGTAGAAACAAGATAAGTTATGCAGGGAGGAATGACATCCCTTCAAACTAAGCACAAAAATATAAGAGTATAGAGAATTCCACCAATTCTAGGATCAAGGACTAGAAAATAACAAATGGAGGCGATGGAATTTTAATATCTTTCGACGGCCAACCCAGAATGACTTAGCTATTCAGTATCTAACACAGGAACTAAGAAAATTAAGAATTATGTTCAATAATGACCAAGACCAACTCAAATGGGGAAAAAAGAAGATGTGGAGTTCAATCTCAAGGAAGTCAAAGCTTATCTTAGTCAGGGATATACTGGTACAAATGATCCATCGTGGAGAAAACTGGATGGTGCCACATTGGCCATAAATTTAAATTTTCATGTCATTGATTTTACACCGGAAGGTCCTTACTCAGGACAAACTTATGAAGAGAGGATTTATAGGTTCCTCTTCGTGTTTCCTCTCCGAAAACACAAAAGAGAGGCTTAATCATTTACTCAACACCTGTAACTATATGGAGGCACTATGGGACTAATTAGCCTCAATATTTAGATAAAGAAACCAAAGTCGAGAGAGCATACAAGAAACAATAAAGAAATGGTGGGTGCATTATACAAAAAACGAGGTGGTGAACCTTACCTGAAATTTCATTCGAGGTTTCATCCTTTGGAAAATTTGGAAGGAGCACAATAGATGAATATTCTCTTATAATAAGCTTCCTGTTGACAACCTAGTGGAAGGAAAAATGTGTCAGCTAAAGGAAACATTAATTAGTACGGGAAATCAACCATTAGAGGAACAACCACCCCCCCAAGGAAACACAAATTTTGAGGTGATGAGGATTCATGTTTTTCACCCTGTTTTCCCCAAATAAATATATTCTAGCAGGAAGAATTGTTCATTACTTTCCCCTCTTACAAGCAAACACTCGGCAAAAAAAGGATTTCACACCTCGGAGTTTTTTTGTAGGATAAAGGGAAAGGTGAGTGGGTATCCTGCAGTAGCTGCATTGGTCTTATTAGCATTACGCCACTTTTCATATGGGTCTTCACAACAAATAATCACCATTACACTTTGTTGATTTGTTTTAAAAATAAACATAACACGCAATAGATTTCTTTTGGGATGAAATGTTGTTGTTTGTAGTATGATTGTATTTGTGCCACATGTAAAGCTAATATGCATTAAATTTCTTTCACCTTGCAATATTTTTATTGGAAATGTGCTTGTGTTTGGGCTAGAAACTATGCTAGATTTCTTTTGCTTTGCAATAGTGTTGTTGTCAATTTGGTTGTTTATGATAAAAGGAAATCTAGCAAGTGTTAGATTTCCATCACTTTGGCAATGTTATTGGAAATGTTGTGCTTGTGTTTGGGCTAGAAGTTGTGTTAGATTTCTTTTGCTATGCAATGTTGTTGTTTTCAATTTGATTGTTTATTATAGAAGGAAATATAACACATGTTAGATCTCTTTCACCTTGGTAATGTGCTTTTGTTTGTGTTAGAAGGAAATATAGCATGCACTAGATTTCTTCTGACATAAAATGTTGTTATTGGTAGTATGCTTGTATTTATGCTACATGTAAAGCTAGCATGCGTTAAATTTATTTTACCTTGCGACATTGTTGTTGGAAATGTGATTGTGTTTGTGATAGAAGTTGTTGGATTTTGTTGGCTTTTCTTTGCCCTACAATGTTATTGTTGCCAATGTGCTTTTGTTTGTGCTAGAAGTAAATCAATCGTATGCTAGATATCTTCTACACTACAATGTTATTTTTGGCAATGTGATTGTGTTTGTGCTACAATAAACTCTAGAATGTGTAAGATTTCTTTTACTTTGAAATGTTTTTGTGAGTAATATGCTTCTATTTACGTTAGAAGAAAATTTAGCATGTGGTGGATTTCCTTCGCCTTAGAATATTGTTATTGGCAATGTGTTTGTGTTTGTGCTAGAAGGAAATCTAGCATGTGCTAGATTTATTTGACCATGTAATGTTGCTTCTAGCAATATGCTTATGTTTGTAGTAGAAGGAATGATATTGATTGTTAGCTTTAATTTGAGGAAACAATGTTTCATTACATACAACATGACAACCATAATATTTTTATTTTTGCATTTATATTACTTTTTCGGAAGTTGTGTGTTTTTGGGGAAATATAAAGTCACACTTTACACGGTTCATTCTTTTAATTACAAGTTACGATGTAATTGTTGTTACAGAATTGATGCAAGGTACAATGGAAAATATAACTTTGGCAAAAGGGGACTATGTTGATCTCCTTATTAATGATCAAGTCATTGGGCTAGCAAGGGTTGAATCTGCAGAGTCTGGAACTTATTATGTTGGAAAAATGGTTAATGTTGGTTATGTTGCAATTTTGATAATTGATCTCATTCAATCACATTTGATTGATGATGATATTAATGAAGGGGACATACATCCATGGAAGATTGTGGATTTGAGACACCACATAGGTAAATCAAAATATTGAAGCATGTGTTATATATTTTTGATACTATAATAAATGTTCTTTTTTTGAGTAAATACTAACATTATTTACATTTGTTTATAGGTACAAATGTTTCTTCTACATTTTCGATTGGAGACAAGGTAAATCTTCTACAACAAGGAGTGAAGGTGGGCGAGGACTCCATATTCAATACAGAGCTTGGGCATAAAGTGCGTGGAAAGATGGTAAAGAAAGGATGCATAGTGGTTAAAATTAAAAAGGTGTTAAAACATAATGCTCCTCTACCACATCCAACAGGGTTTGAGCATACACTTGGGGGTGCATTAGAATCTTATGAAATTTGGCCAGAATCAGATTTGGAGCTTCACTGTCATGATCATGCCATATATATTCCCCAAGATAGGGTTAAATTCATATGTGCAAAAGTTTCTCTTACACATGAATGCATGGGAACAAGCATGTGCATTGCCAAAGGAATGCTAGTTCATGTCCGCGAGGATGACATTGTTGAGGGTGAAACACTAGGTGAAATGGATTTTGGTGTTTTTCTAGAAGAGATAGATGGAAATTGTGAGATATGCAAAATTGGAGATAAGTCTATACATTGTTTGGTTAGATGGCCAATAAATAAGTTGGTGGACAACGAAGGTGTGATATTAAGGGTCAAGGAAAAGTTCAAGGAACCACCCAAAGAAATGGTGATATGGGATGTTATAGAGGACGCAAATCCCTTAAACAAATGGGATGGGTACCTTTGTAATGAAAAAGATAGAAACTCAATTGATATGAATGTAACAAGGCCATATAAAAGGATTAAACGAGTTATGGCTACAAAAAAAACTGCAAAATATCAAACAAAAATAGATGAAGAGAAAGAAATTCGACTTTTGGCAGCAGATGTATGTTGTAGAAAAGATTGTCTTCAACATGTTGATAGGAAGGCCATTGCAGGTGCTAGAAGGGGTATGAGATAAATAAATACAAATGGTATTATAGAATTTTTCTTGAATTCACTCATGTCAAACATACTGATGTCAAGCGGCCATGGCCATGGCCATGGCCTACCACCTATTGCTAGAAATGTAAAGGACATGAGATTTAATGGGAATATTATTTGTAAGAAAGCATGGTATAAGATACATAAAATTCCTCAAAGCACATTCTATAACTACCAGCATTATTTCCAACATGGACAGATCAAAGCTATTCATGGTAACAACAATACATGCAAATCACGAGCTCACACAGTGGCAGCTATAGAAATATTGCACAAAATTGTAATGGATAATTCAGATTTTTCACCAAATCAAACATGTCAAGTTGAAGAAGATGGAACATCTGCTCCTTTAAGACTACTTCCTTCGACTTACACACAAAATTCTTTGTTAAAAGAGATCAATGAGGCTCTTCAAAAGCTCAATTACCCATCAATATCACAACCAACAATGAGCAAGATCTGGAATACTAAGTTTCGAGATATGGCATTTTCAAAGAACACCAACTTCAGTAAATGCAGTGAATGTATTGTGTTGAAAGCTCAAATGAAGTCAGCAACTACAAAAGAGTTGGAAGAAAAGGCACGAGGTAGGTTGACGAAACATAACAAGATTGTTATGTGTGGAAGATATTACTACTATGCCCATAGAATTATGTGAGAGCGGTTTCCAAAGGAGTATTTGAGCATTATCCATGATAAAATGGACAAAACAAAGACATCAATCCCAAGGCTACGTGTCAAATCAAAATCTGTTGTAGGAACAAATTTGGGTTTGTCATTGACAGGTATGCTTACACATGGGCATAAGGCGGGAGGTTTTGGTCATTTCTCCTTACCATTTGTCCATATGGGATCACAATTTACTATTACATCCCTTGCAAAGTGCTTAAGGGACCTTGAAGACCCACAAATGGATATGTATGGTGATCTACTTTATGAAAGTGGAATTTCAAGAAACCCACTTACAAATGCATTACTTGACACCTCTATTTACCCAAAATGTCAAGGGTACAAGGATGATTTTATATCTCATGGAAGTTCAAAAAGTCAAAATGTTGATTTTAAACCTCTTCCTCCACATTTTTCGTTACAGTTGGACAATGCAGCAAGTGATAATAAGAATCGCTATCTTTTCATGTTTCTATCACTTTTAACTGCACTTGGTGTCTTCATCACTATTGGGGTTGGGTTCTTGCCTGTGGGGCACACCCATGAAGACATAGATGGAAGCTATGGAAGAATGTCTTCCAACCTAAAAAGTAAAGATATTTATTCTTTACCTGAAATGATGGATACATATCGCATAATTGAAGAAAATAGAGTGCTTCCACCTACACTTATTGACAAGGTCTATTACCTCAAAAGTTTCCTTAATGGATACATTAAGGAGGGAAAAAATGCACTAGTTGGACATCTTAATGTTCAATACTTCCAATTTCTTATACTCAATGATGTTCCAGTACTAAGGTATAAAGAATCAATTAGAGACTCTGAGTGGTTAGAACTAGTTGAGTTATGGAATAATGATGATGAAGGTCGACCTATAATTCCCATAGGGAAGCCATCTTTCTTAGCTTCCAAACAAAATGATGTCTATTTAAAAGAACTAAAGGAAGGGATAACATCATACATAAAAATGTGGAAAGACACTATTGGGAATGAGGATTCACCAATTGTTACAGAGGAATGGAAAAATAAAGTGGTGTATTGGGAAAAAGTTCTTGATACATTAGATGGAATCTATAATGATCATAGAATAATAGATGGAAATGATTCATCTTCTGAGGATTTCTGGCCCAAGACAAGGCACATTGTTGATGTTGATCGTAATGCACTCTAAGTAATCTCAAGTATTATGGATGGAGATTTTGATAATGCGATACATGAACCAATATATGTTGGACCCAAATGCAACAAGCCAAAGCCAACATTCAATCCGATGATTGATGTTGAGAAAGGAAAGATGTTGCTAGTTAGATCAGGAAATGAGGATGCAGGTGAGATGATTTGGATGGCAAAATCCATCTCAAATATCTTTAGGGATAATGAAAGTGAGAATATTCATGTAAAGGTTGACTGGTGGAAGCCTATGTCAGGGAAATACAATGGAAAATTTTTAGAGCAATATTGGGTACCAAATCCTGATGACAAAGAACTTGGCTCTATTCCAATTAATACCATAGTGTGGGCATGGATGCCAAAGAAAGAACATTGCAAGAAGACCAAGATAAATAAATATGGTGTAGAAGGCATTCTTGATCTACTTGAGCGAATATCTTAAGAGTAGGTTTATATGATACATAAATGTAATTTTTTTTTGGAGGATCTATTAATATACATTCAGACACACTTTCCCATATTTGTTGTATAAATATTCTCTTCATATTTTTTTTGAAGGAGTTTTATATTATTTAATATTTCAATGTAATCATGTGTTATACAAATTACATGACAATGACATAAAATATTTAAGTTTTCAAAGCTTTATTTGACCAGCATGACTTCTCACCATATCAAATATGCGTAATAAAATTCAATAATACACCTAAAAACATCTTCTAAACTTGTTATATTAAAACAATAGTGGGGTACCTAATTAGTATTCTATTTAATATAAACCATTTAAATAGTTAATGAATAAATGCTAGACGCTTGATATAGTGTTTGAGGTGAGTTTTCCTTAATTTTCCTTATTATAATTGATATAATCAAATTCCCTATTTTGTTGCACGTTAATTTATAAAAAAAATATTTTGATCATTGAACAACATAACTAGAATTATAAAATATTTCTACTTATAGATTTTGAAGTGGTGCCAACATTATACTAGTATAATTAATTTGTACTAAACTTAGGAAAAGTAGTTAATGTCAATTTAAAATGGTCAATAATAGTAAGAAAAACAATATTAATATATTGTTAAATAACTTTATAGGTAAGATTTTTTTTACACAATCTAGTATTCATGGTCATATTTAATACATAAATATAAATGTTAATGGTAATAGAAATAATGTAAGGAATTTAAGTTTTAGATGAATGTTAATATGTTATTTTCAATATAGTATCCTTAAACATTACAGGGATAAAAACTAAACATGTGTAATAAATATCTTAATCATTTTTCTCTCTTTCTTGTTGTATTTGAAAATAATCAAATTGTACTACTTTGTTACTATTCTAATTCATGATTGATTTTGATCATTAAAACGATTAGTAATTGAGATGATAGGCTCATTTTACAGCCCAATATGGGGGGATGTGTAAGTTTGTCTATCCGTCTGTGCCCGTTTAAAATAAAAATTATGTTCTAAATAGAAAAATATAAAAAAAGAATATTTTGTAAAGTAATTAGAAGTAAAAAAAAAATGTGTGAATTAGAGGTTTAAATCTTATAATTTTCAAAAGTAACTATTTGAAGATTTATGTTAACTAATTTATGTCAATATCAACTTCATATATATCTATATATATATATATATATATATAAGTTTCTTATGGTTAAAATTATTATTTGTTCGTATATATACTCTATTTAGCATTCAAAAATATAGTTTCAACAATTAAAAATAACACATTGTATCTTTCACTCTAAATGTGTTTGCACTTGAAATTTGATCCCTACATTTGCACTTAAAATGGATCTATGATGGTATATATTGGACACATTACTATGATCATTTGTCATTGAATAACTTTATACTTAATATATAGCTTGCATATTAATATATTATTCATTAAGTAAGCCTCAACCAACTTTGTTTCTTACATAAAAGTACAAATGATAAATAAAAATAAATTATGTTCAACATTTAATTTGATCCTAAAAAAATATTTTCTCCTTAACTCTAAAATGGTGCAAACTTCTTACAATAGTATGTAATGATGATGGTGATAATAATGATTATCATCCACTAAGACCAAATATGGTATATAAGAAGGTAAAAAGATATTACTAATAGTTATTTTGAATTTTAAATTGTGCCAACATTGTTTTAGTAATAATCATAAATCAACATATACATGATATTTACTATATCGGATTATCGGTTAATAATAGTTACACACACATCATTATTTTCATAAAATAACCTTAACAAACTTATCTTTTTAATATAAACCATAAAAATATTAAAATAGATAATGTAAGGAATCCAAGATTAATATGTGAAATATTTTCTTTTTCAAGTTTATACAAATTTGTTTTATAAAGTTTATCATGATAATTTTTACACAAAAAATGGTGAATATCTATATAAAAATTAGTGAACTAAGTGACTTTCTAATTCCTCATTTCGAAAAAATATAATCTAGTTAAAGTTCTAAATAATGGTATATATTGGACACATTACCAAAAATTTCATTTGTAATTAAATGACTTTATACTTAATATATATCTTGCATATTAATCTATTATTCATAAAGAGAGCCTCAATCAACTTCTTTATTAACATATGCGTACAACTAATAAATAAAAATAAATTATGCTACTACTCACATTCAACATTTAATTTGATCATAAATTTATTTTTCTCCTCAACTCTAAAATGGTGCAAACTTTCTACAATAGTATGTAATTATGATGGTGATAATGATGATTATCATCCACTAAGACCAACTATGGTAAATAAGGAGATAAAAATATATTATTAAAAGTTATTTCGAATTTTATTGTTATGATGAAAAAGCATTAAAAGAAGTGTTTCAATATCATCATAATTTTGTTTAGTTAAACAATCAAAAAGGTTGGTACCGTCACAAATATTTTGAAATTTAATTCTAATACGAGTATAAACCCAATGATCTTTGAGGGTTTTTTAATCTTCAACCATAATATAACTAGTGTTGCAAAGGTGATAGACTTTTAAATTGTGCCAACACTGCCTTAGTAATAATCATGACTTAACACATACATGATATTTACTATATCAGATTATAATTAAATGGATTAATAATAGTAACATATGCATCATTATTTTCATAAAATAACCTTAAAAAACTTATTTTTTACTATAAACCATAAAAAATATTAAAATAGATAATGTAAGGAATCCGAGATTAAAATGTGAAATAGTTTTTTTTAGCAACTTTATATAAATTTGTTTTATAAAGTTTATCATGATAATTTTTACACACAAATGGTGAATATCTACATTAAAATTAGTGAATTAAGTGACTTTCTAATTCCTCATTTTGAAAAAACTTAATTTAGTTAAAGTTCTAAATTCTAGATCCACTGAATACTTCCATATTTAATGAAATATGTGTTAAAATGGTTGGAAGAAATTGATAGGCAGTGCAGAGATGCACCACGTTATTGGAAGAATCCTTTGAGTTCCTCACAACCTTAGAGGAGGACCCACCATACTGCGGTTGGAAACAGAGGTGCGGGAGTGTCAAATGCAATATGACGTTATGCGCCAAATGGCATAGACCATGGTCCTAACTCAGTGGCTTGCGAGGCTACAATGGGCAAAAGCAATGAAGGAGCAAGTGGATGCAGTGTGTCAAAAACAGGAAGTACTTAAAGCACGCGTCCATCCTTGGATTGATGAGGCCTTTCTCATCACGGCCAACATTGAAGGAAAACTCACACAAATGGAAGCGATGCATGACCTGAGATAGGGATTTGATCCTCAAAATGAGCATTCGGCCGAGCGAGCAGAACGGATCCAGCGGACAACAGAGTAGTGCGTTGTGGATTTTCGCATAGCATAGGCACAGTTGGATGGACTTCGCGCAAAGATCGCTACACCAGCAGAGTGACTCGGGATGAGTCACGATGATTGTGTTGGGGGCTTATTGGGTAGCATATCCCCCCATAGCATGTTTTTGGGGCTTGAAGCCCGAATTTTGGTCAAGTGTAATGTAAAGACCCCGCGAAATGTGGGCACGGAGTGCGAGAGTCTAGGGTTGTCTGCCCTAAGACAATGTAATTTAAAGTAAAGTGTGTCGGCCTACCCATCGTCCACGAACCATGGGATTGTATAAATAGAGTGAGGCTCTAAGTGTAAAGTCAGTCTAAGTTTTGACGAGTAATAGATAGATGTGAAGGCATGGTTAGAATATAGAGGTGAATCTGAAGTGTATTGGGTCATAGTGGTAGGTAGAGGCTCTGCAGCTGAGTGCGTAGAGGCCTAGTAGATTCCACAGCTGAGTGCATGGACCCCTGCAGCTGAGTGCACAGGGCGGAGTCGGGTCTATAACAGAGCTTGAGTATTAATAGAGAAAATATTGATTCAGAATATTATGCATCTATTTGTAGATCTATATTTCTGTGTTCTAGTTATCTTTATGAATTTATATTGTTTTCAAGTAATCGCGCTAATCTGGAAGTTGAATAAGTAATAAGAACATCGGTCCCACACAAACTAAGTTAAGCACCAACATAATAGTATCGTAAGGATCAAATCGGAATAATACGAAGGTGCGCAAAGGTTGCGAAGGATAGGAAGCTACGTGGAGCAGTGCAGTGCATAGATTAGGATCGTGACCCTCTAGAACCCGCATCAAGACATCCCTGGGGTGCAGAAACCTAGCTCCAGCACCCTCCCATACTACTTTGAGTGAGACCTCAATCCGTGCTCCACAAAATCTTGCCGAAAGGACCAATAGTACCGAGATTTGCTTGGCTAAACTCACCGCTGAACCTGGGTCAAGCCCCCCGTAGCCAATATTTTTAATGGAGTACCTAAGTCTAAAATTAGGGAAAATAAAATATTAATGTGTATTAATATGAATCTGTATTAGAATGGTCCAAAATAAATGGATCAAGATATATCTAATCTTAGCCATTGATTAGGGACTTAATCTCGGCCATTGAGATATCAACAGGAAAAGTATACGAGGAGGCTTGAGGGTCAGCTGGAGAATATACCAGATGATCAGTCATTATATTCTCTAGAGTGGGGTTTGCTAAGAGAGATAGAATTAGTGATCGAGAGAGAAGCTAAGGGGCATTGAGTATAGAGAAATAGAGAAGGCAGAGATTGTGCTAGCAGAGCAACGCATCAGCCAAGGAGAGTGACACAGATCTAGCAATGGCTCACGCAAGGCCATGCAGAGACAGCAAAGTGTTGCATAGAGCACCATAGAGGACAGTGTGTCAGACGCAGGGCCTCCTGGGGCTGACACAGGCCAAGAAACGCTAACGCAGGGCCAACGTGAGACAGAGAGGGACTGACGCAGTCCAGATTGGGCAGACGCTAGGGTTGCAGGAGCAATTTTGTACTGAAGAGTTGCCAAAAGGATTTTCCGGGGTTTCAACCAGGAGATTTCTCTCAAACTGAGGTATAGCTACTATGGAAATTCTCTGTTGGGTAGGCCACTTTCGACATCTAGATTGTACTCTGATATTGCTTAATAAAAAAAACCCTCAGATAGCTACACCATTTTTCCTGCATTGGGTTTTTCTAGGGACATTGGTCCAAAAATAATGGTGTCATGTGGTGTGTTTGTTCTTGTTTCTTTCAGTTACTGATCTATAATATGTTGAGCATGCACTGGTGTTTACTTTCAGTATTTTCTTTGTAAATAACTTGTTAAAGGAAAAATAACTAGTAGGTAGGAATAAATCAAAAAAAAATCATGAAGGGTTTCTAACTAAGTGAAATTAGAAACTTCAACAAAATCAACATGTGATACACATATAATCCATACACAGTCATTCTCATACCCATTTCAAATATACTTCATGAAATCAATATCAAATTCTTCGTGATAATCATACTACAACCCTAATCCATCATCAAGAAAATGCAACAAGTATATAAGGGTAAGAGACACATATGCAAATGATATGAATGCATGACCAACACACATTCAACCCATTCAGCTTGAGAGCTGAGCCATGCTCTGATACCACTCTGTAACACCCTCCTCCCACATCTACCTAAGCAACCGTCCAACGAGGGTAAACATGCGACGAGAGGCCACTATTATAAGATTCAACCTTCTTGCAGCATTCAAGGAAATGGAATCTACAAAACATAACACATAATCATCCAACATCATCCACATAACCTTCAAAAGATAGGTCAGCCATTCAAACTATCTATCCCTGGGTTCTACTTCTATTTGGAAAGACTCAGGGCAGGGTAACACTCCCTAGACACTTCCAAGGCGAGTAAGTTTTGGGACTAACGCTTCCTAAGCGTTGGCAAGGTGCTTTATAATTCTTCCAAGACATTTCCCAGGGCGAGTTAGTCTTAGAATTAATGCTAGCATTCTGGAATTTGAGCCACCTGTTTCGGCCTTGAGCCTGAGACACTACCCAGAATGGAATGCTCATTTGGAATTGGCAAGGATTCATTGAAACAAGGATGCAAAAGCAATTAGACGAACAAGATCATAACCAGAACCCTACTAGCCATGACAAGCATTTTGTCAAACATATCCTCAACATGTAACCTATAGGAGTAAATAACAGAATTAAGAGTAGGAATCTCATACTTATCTGAGAATCGCTATGAACCATTGTTTCCTCAAGTCTTTTGCTACCTTATCACTTATTACTTAATAAATATAATATCCATTCAAACACAAGTAAATACATGCTGAGAGCCAAACATAGTTGTTGCCATGAAATGTACATATAACCAGCGTAATAGGAACAAAAATACAATGGACAAATCAGCCATCAAAATCCATATACATGTATCAGTACATTCGCAGATAAAAATAACGGGAATGAATTTCTCATTAATAAATTCAATGAACCAATCGGTGATGGACTACCACATTCCACCCGACCATAGATTGGCTGAGCCAAGTTTCTCTTCAGCCAATCACCGTCGTGCCATATTCCAAGGATGAATGTGGGACTCATAGAAAACGTCAAAAACACCAATCAATGTGGATTCCATTGGAGTTGTCCTCCTACAGTGTGAGGAATTTGAGTGCCCCCTAGTATCTCAGGCTTTACTGTGCATCTGTAGTCTAGTCCAGGGATCACTAGGCCCTACACTAAGACATACTCTCTAGTATTTACCATGCATTCCATCCCATAATCACTAGGCCCAACGGAGAGAAAATCCACCTCTTGGCTTTACCGTATATCTCCCCATTCACAGGCAAGGATTTCTAAGCCCACCAAGGCACATAATCTGGCTTTACCACAACCCACAATTTGGTTCAGGAGTTACAAGGCCAGTGGCTTTGTGCATCCTTAGTCTGTTCGAGGGACAACTACCACCATTTACATTTCATTTTAGAGATCCACCCCACTTAGCTTCAAATCCAATCCGGCCATCCCCCACAAAGCACACAAGAGAACGCATCTCATCAAAGCTATCAACAAATGGCAACGTTGGGCTGAAAATACTCTCACACCTGGCAAAACCCATGCCATGGTAGAAAATAAACACATGCAATCCCATGCATGAAAAATCTAGCAAGGAAAATACACATGCAATTTGATACCTGCAATGAAGCCTGTTGTAGCTACTTGATCCTGCCTTTCCCTACTTAATCTTTGCTTCCTATTGTCTTCTTTTCCTTTCTTGCTCCAATGCCAAAGTGCTCCAAGAAAACTCTAAGTGTCCTAGAGTACAAGAGAGAGAGAGAATAATGAGAGAGCTGCAAAGCTAACTGACAAAAGGTTACCAACTGATCCTCAAAAGCCTTTTTGTGAATGACGCCTCTATTTTATTCATTTTCCATTATTTTTCTTCATTTTCCTCCTCACATGGAAGCTATGACCTTTTGCCTTCCTTTTCTCCTAATCTCCATTATTTTGACAAATAATTGTGCCAAAATGAATTTTAGTGCCTTAGCCATTGACTTTTCCAATTTCCCTAGCCATAAACAATCAAATGAACACCCCCTACGATGTCTTTCCCAACATTCAGCTTGGAATAAGTGTCCCAATCATCTGTGGTTATTGTGTTTAAAATTTATTACATGGAACTTTCACTAGGGTTGTTACAAAATCTTGCCCCTTGGGGGACACCATCCTTAGTGTTCAATCACACATATACCTCAACAACCTGCTGAAAGAAGACATACTTCTCATGGAGCCTTATAACCCAACTCAATGTAGTATTTACAATGAAAGATATCCTCAAGGCATAACATCATGAAAACATGACAACATACCGCATAGTGGATCTTTATAACACAGCTCATTACAGTATTTACAATGATCATCCTGCTCAATAAAAACTCATATGTCACCATAACATCATGATAATATAATGACATGATAGCATAATAATGTAACACCCGTATCACATAGTGGAACTTTATAACATAGCTCATTACTATATTTACATCTATACATGGGTGTACACATAAGAACATCATCAAAATATATATGCCAAAATGTATGCGAAATCATATACCAAACATATATGAAACATATACTAACATCATATAGTGCATATCAAAACATCATAAGGCATATATCAAACATCATATAGCATGTATCAACCATCATAAAACATATATCTAACCATCATAAAGCATCTATCAAACCATCATAAAGCATATATCAAACCATCATAAAACATATATCGATCACCATAAATCATATAATAAACCAACATAAAGAAAATACTAAACCATCATAAAGCTACTACCAAACCACCTTATCAAGTTGCTTTGCCTTAACTGGCAAACAAGGAAGGATACATGGCCCGCATCTGATCTTCCATCTCCCATGTAGTTTCATTGAGCCCAAAGTGCTTCCATTACACTTTAACTTGCTCTTTTTCTCAGTTTCGGGGTATGAGCACATTTTTCTACAATATACAATGAGGCTCCGGCTAGAATTCTCCATCTGGTTCCTCCTACAATACAGACAAGTCAATCACATGATCAACATCCTTAACATATTTCTTAACCAATGATACATGGAAAACATCATGGAATTTCACTGTCGGAGGTAGGGAAATTCGATAGGCTACTGGCCTAATCTACTCGATGATACTGAAGGATCCACAAAACCATGGTGCCATCTTGGCACATTAGCCAATCTACAAGGATCTCTTCTTCGGTTTGATGCGCAAGTACACCTGTTCCCAAACCTGGAACTCCTTGAAAAACATCTTCCTTTCACCATAGCGATTCTTCCTATCCTATGATGCCTTAGGATTTTTCTTGATCACCTACATCTAATGTTCCATGTATGCAAACATATCTGGTCCAATCAATACTCCACTAACTGGATCACTCCAACTAATGGGAGTGTTACAACTCCACCCATACAATGCCTCAAAGGGAGATACTCTTCCCACTAACCATTGTTTTATGCAAACTCGACCAACGGGTGATACTCTTCCCACTTCCTTTGTTGATGCATCACATACATCCTCAACATGTCCTCCAATATCTCATTGAACCTCTCTGCCTGTCCATCTGTCTACGGATGATAAGCTGTGCCCAAGGCCAACTTAGTGCCAAAATCTACAACTAACTCCTTCCAAAACTTGGAAGTGAACTTCGCACAATCTTCTTCGAAACACCATGTAGTCTAACCATGTCTCAGATGAATACCTATGCCACATCGCTAGCTGAGAACATAGACATCACCAAACAAAGTGTGAAACCTTTGTTAAACTATCCACAATGAACATGATGGAATCATGTTGCTTCACTGTCTTCGGTAACCCTGTGATGAAATCCATGTAAATGACCTCCCATTTCCACTCAAGAATAATGATCGGATGTATCAGTCCACCTAGATGTTTTCACTCTGCTTTCACTCACTGGTAGTCGAAACATCTCGCCACAAACTCTGGTAGATCGTCCTTTAGATTCAGTGAATAGTAATATCTCTTCACTGCTGTGATTATCTTCTGATAACCTAGGTGACCTGAATAAGGTTTCACATGAAATTCTCTCAAGATCACCTTCTTGAGTTCACTATTATTTGGTACATATATCCTGTCTTGAAAACTGACCAACCCATCTGTTGTAAGACAATGATCCAATTCCTATGCACCTTTACTTGTACTTGTACCAATACATGTACTTGTACTTGTTCTATCACCTATACCTATACATGTACTATCACATGCACCTGTACCTATACTCTATTGCAATCTATGCACAATCTCCATATACCTGACATCCCATTGTCCTACCTACAAGATCCTATCACATAATTCTATCCCATAGGAGCTCATAGATTCCAAGTGGTGTACATGTACCAGTCTGCTCGGAGCATTTTCACCATGTTATCTTTACCCTTGATGTACCTAATATTGAGGTCAAACTCGTTGATCGTGGCCAACCATCTAGCCTGCCTGCCATTCAAATTTGGTTGATAAAACAAATACCTTAGCCCAATGTCATCACTCATAAGCACAAACTTCCCACCAAGAAGATAGTGTCTCTACATCTTCAATGCATGTATAATCAGTGCCAACTCCAGATCATGAGTGGGATAGTTCTTCTCATGCTCATTTATTTTATGGGGCTCATAACATGCCACATGTCCATCATGCATAAGGACTCCACCAATTCCTCTCTTGCAAGAATTTGTACATACTATGAACTCTTTATCTGGATCTGCAATCTATAGCACTAGTGCATGTGTCAACAACTGCTTAAGCTACTCAAAGCTAGCCTCACACTCTTCGATACATTCAAAACTCTTACCTTTCCCCTACAATGATGTGATAGGATAAGAAATATGTGAGGAGTTCCTGATGAACCTCCTATAATAGCCTTCCAGACCCATGAATGATCTCACCTCATCCACACTCTCAGGAGCTACCCACTCCATGATGGCCCTTACCTTCTCTGGATCTACTACAATGCCCTCCTTGGAGGCGACATGCCCCAAGTAGTGTACCTCGGTCTAAAAGAAGCTACATTTGCTGAGCTTAGAATACAACTGATGCTCTCTCAACAACCTCAATACTGCTGCTAAGTGCTTTGCATGCTCTTCCTCATTTTTAGAATATACCAGTATATTGTCAATGAGCACAATAACGAACTTATCCAAATATGGATGCAAGACACTATTCATCAAACACATGAATGTTTTTGGAGCATTAGTTAGGCCAAATGGAACAATAACAAACTCATAATTCCCATACCTAGTCCTCATCACAGTCTTGTATATGTCCTCTTTGATGCATACTTGATGGTATCTGGATCTTAGATCAATCTTAAAGAACGATGCTGCTCCCTTTAACTGATTGAACAAGTCATCAATCCTTAGCAAACGATATCTGTTCTTGATATTCACTTTGTTCAACTTACTGTAGTCAGTACATAATCTGAGGGTACCATCTTTCTTTCTCACAAACAATAATGGTGCACCCCAAGGCGATGCATTTGGCCTAATGTACCCCTTATCCAACATCTCCTTCAGCTAGAACTTTAACTCAAATAACTCACATGTGCTCATCCTGTAAGGTGCTTTTGATGCTAGAGCTACCCCTAGCACTAACTCAATCAAAAATTATACCTCCATGTGAGGTGATAACTCTATAATGTCCTCGGGAAATACATCTTGGAACTGCTATAACACTAGGTACCTGTTCAATACATCTGCATCCTCAGCCTCCTTACCCTTATCACTAGAAACATGTACAAAAAATAACTTGCACCCTTTTATGCGGCTTCGCTTTTCTTGCATAGCTGTCACCGTCTTAACTGAGATGGCTTTCTTCTTACCTTGCAAGATTCTTGGTTCCCCATTATCATTAACACACTCAATAGCTTTGTCATAACAATCAACCTTGGTTCTATGAAGATACAAACAATCCATGCCCAGTAAGATATTGTATGAAACCAATCGTAATACATTCAAATATGTTGTTGTAGGCATACCATTCAAATCAAATGTGAAATCTCTTACACAATGATGAACTCGCTTCTTCGTACTTATAGCCAAATGCACTAACGAAGACTTTGCATGTGACTCCTTATTAAAACCACACTTGTCCACCAAGTTAGGAATAACATAGCTATAATTAGATCCAACGTCAATCAAAATAGAACTAACTTTATCACAAAGCTTACCATCCATCTCAATGATAGATGCCAGGTGTTCTGCTTTCCCGTTTTCCACTGCTGCATAGATACGTGGAATACTTTGGCCAACATCCCCAATAGTTTTCACCTCATGTGCACTGTATATCTTAGGCCTTCCAACCTAATGTTGCAGAAAATCTCTCCTAAGGTGTTCTTCACCATATGTCCATCACTCCAACTGACCAGGGCCCTCACCTCTATGTTGTTTATGTTGCTGTTGTGGCCCGTATCCTTGTATAGTTGCATTAAATCTCTTTTGTGGTGCCACATTTTCTTTCCCATCTGCATGTTGAGGCCTTGTCCTCTTAGGTTGCCATCTACCTCTACCTTTTTTTTCCTTTCCACCCATGCTGAAATTAATTCTTACGCTTTGATTTCTCATTGCAATGATTCAGTTTCCCAATGACTTCACCAAGTGACCAAGGCTCACCATACTCAATTCTATCTCTAAATGATAATGAAAGACCACTGACAAACCTCTGAACCTTAGCCTTCTCATTAGTCTCATATGGTACATACATAAATAACTCAAGAAAACTGGTTGTATACTCTTCATCTGTTATTGACCTCATCTTTAACTCATATAATTATTTAGCCTTCCTGTCGTACTACCTTTTTGACAAGTACTTCATTCTGAAAAGCTTCCTGAATTCCTGGCAACTCAAGTCATCTATCCTGATGTCTCTAACCTTCTTAACATCTTCCCACTAGATTTTTGATTTACCTTTCAAGCTAAAGACAACTGTCTAAGCCTTCATGTTATTTGTGTACTCATGCAACTCAAAGAATTTGTTCATGCCAAGTATCCAAGCCTCTACATCCTCTAGCTTCTTCACGTCTCCATCAAAATTAGGTTGTTTTTCTTTCTTGAATTCATCTGGTAAGTACCCCCTATCATTCCTTTTGTAAGGATGGCACCGATGGGGATCATACTGCCTATCTAAATCAAAGCTATAACCATGCCTATGTCTATCCCTTCTCCTCTCCAGAGTTTCCAACAATCTGTCATCCCGGATTGTGTCCTCTCTATCTGATCGGTCACTACCATGTGATTTGCTTCCATATGCCACATTAGATTTATCTTCCTTCTCATGGTTGATATGTAGTGGTCCTTGTCGCTGCAAATCCGAAAAGCTCTGAAGTATTACTGCATTCATCTCTGCTAACTTTTCTTGTGACTGTATGATTCTGCCATTATCTGCCTTACAACTCCTTATCTCCTCCTTTAAGCTTCTCAAAGTAACCGCCAAGTTAGAGGGGTTCCCAACACCATACAGATCTTCGGATTTGTAGGGAGAGTCTCTATGGTCAACCATTTTGCTAGCCATTTGATATTTCTTCCTGCAAGGCATAATATGTCAGATAAAGAAACATACCTTAGTCTAGCTTGGGGAGGATCCCTTATCTGCAAGATCACCAAATTAGTGTGATACATGTATAACATAATAATAACATCATATAGACATTTCCAATTAAATGTATCAACATACAAACATCACTATAGTTAGGGTCTAGTTGTCAATGCAAGGCCATATCAACAATGCATGTTGTGACCTCATGCATGAAAACAACAATTACTCCCCTATACAAATTGCCACATACAACTAACAACATGCATAAGAAATTCCAATTCAACTACACCTATGCATAAATGCATGTAGTCGAACATACCCAATGAATCATTGTAATCAACATACAAGACTGAGGCATGTAATCAAAATATTCAGAAAATGTAACCTAACATACAAGGATGTAAGTAGGTATCATGAAATCAACATTTGAGTGATATATAATCCATACATAGTTAGTCACATACCCATTTCAAATATACTTCACGAAATCAATATCAAATTCTCCATGATAACCATACTACAACCCTAATCCATCGTCAAGCAAATGCAACAAGTATATAAGTGTAAGAGAAACACATGCACCTGACATGCATGCATGACCAACACATGTTCAACCCATTCAGTCCGAGAGTTGAACCATGCTCTAACACCACATTGTAACAACCTCCTCCCACATCTACCCAAGCAACTGGCCAACCGGGGTAAACATGTGATGAGAGGCCATTATGATAAGATTCAACCTCTTTGGTGACTCTAATGAAATCAAATCTTCAGAACATCACACACAATCATCCAACATCATCCACATAACCTTCAGAAGATATGTCATCCACTCAGACTGCCTGTCCCTGGGTCCTACTACTATTTGAAAAAAACTTAGGGTAGGGTAATGCTCCTTAGACACTACCCAGGTGAGTTAGTTTTAGGACTAACACTCCTGAGACACTAGAAAGGTGCTTTATAACACTCCCCAGACACTACCCAGGTGAGTTAGTCTCAGAACTAATGCTATCATTCAGGGATTTGAGCCACCTTTTTTGGCCCAGAGCCCAAGACATTGCCGAGAATGGAATGATCATTTAGAATTGCTAAGGATACAAGGAAAGAAGGATGCAAAAGAAATAATATGAACAAGTTCATAACTATACCCATAATAGCCATGACAGGCATTTTGTCAAATATATCATCCACATGTAACCTATAGGAGTAAATAACATAATTAAGAGGTGGGATCTCATACTTATCTGAGAATCGCTATGAGCCATTTTTTCATCATGTCTTTTGTTTCCTTATCACTTATTAGGTGATAAATACAATATCCATTCAAACACAAGTAGAAACATGGTGAGAGCCATACATAACTATTGCCATGAAATGTACATATAACCAACATAATAGGAATATAAATACAATGGACATATCAACCATCAAAATCCATATATATATATATATATATATATATATATATCAGTACATTTCACATGAATATCAAGACTACCACGTTCTGCCCAACCATAGATTGGTTGAGCCAAGTTTCTCTTTAGCCAATCACCCTCGTTCCATATTCCAAGCATGAATGTGCGACTAATAGAACACATCAAAAACACCAATCAATGTGGATGCCACCGGAGTCATCCGCCTACACCGTGAGGAATTTGAGTGCCTCCTACTCTCTCAGGATTTACTATGCTTCCGCAATTTAGTCCAGAGATCACCAGGACATTCATCAAGACATCCTCTCCAGGCTTTACTGTGCATTCTAGCCTGGAATCACTAGGCCCAACGGAGAGAAAATCCACCTCTTGGCTTTACCGTATATCCCGCCATTCATTGGCAAGGATTCCTAGGCCCATATAACCACACAATCTAGTTTACCACAACCTACTAGGGGTTACTATGCCAGTGGCTTCATGCATCCTCAGACCACTACCACCATGTGATTTTCATTTTTGAGATCTAACCCACTCAGCTTCGAATCCAATCTAGCCATCCCCCACAAACTACATGAGTGAACCCACCTCAACAAAGCTATTAGGAAATGGAAAGGCTAGGTTGAAAACACTGTCACACTTGGAAAAAGACATGTGACAGTAGAAAATAAAAACATGCAATCCCATGCATGCCAAATATAGAAAAGAAAATACACATTCAAGTTGATACCTGCAATGAAGCCTGTTGTAGCTGCTTGATCCTACCTTTTCCTTCTTGATCTTTATATCCTCTTGCCTTCTTTTCCTTTCTTTCTCCAAAGCCGAAGTGATCCAAGAAAACTCTAAGTGTCCAAGAGTATGAGAGAGAGAGAAAATAGTGAGAGAGCTCCAAAGCTAAACTGACGAAAGGTTACCGACTGACCCTCAGAAGCCTTTTTATGAATGAGGCCACTATTTTCTTCATTTTCCATTATTTTCCTTCATTCTCCTCCTCACGTGCAACCTGTGACCTTTTACCTTCCTTTTCTCCTAGTTTCCATTATTTTCATAAATAATTGTGGCAAAATTCCTTTCAATTCCTTAGCCATTGCCTCTGCCAATTTCCTTGGCAATAAACAATCATATGAACACCCCCTAGGATGTCTTGCCCAACATTCAGCTTGGAATAAGTGTCCTACTCATTCGTGGTTATTGTTTTTAACATTTATTACATGGAATTTTCACCAAGGCTATTACATGAACAATTTTTCATATATGGTAAAAACAATTTATGGCTTCTGTATTTTAGCCTCCTGTAGCAAAACATAGCCCTCCTGTAGAATTTTAGGATGATGAGGAAAATGAATGGGAAAGAATTGGAAATTATGGGTGGTTGTTGGAAATGGATGAGGGTGATGGGTTGACATGGCCTTGGTCATGTTGAGGAATTTGAGAAATGAAATAGAAATCCTGAGTTTAATATCCCTTGGCTAGATTTTTGACCACCTTTTTCTTTTGGTGCTAACTTGGTTGAAGATGTTGAAGAAAGTGTAACTAGGTTCACTCTTCATAAATATGAAATGTACTTCTGATTCTTTTATTTTGTAAAAGAAAGAAAAGTGTTTATTATTGTTATTGAACTTGGCTTTATCGCCCAAGAAATTTGTTTTATAGGTCAAGCACTAACTGAAGGTGCTTCTAGGGTTTTCCTAGGTCAAAAATTCAAATAGGGACATTTTCATAATATGAAGACCCCATTGAGCATCTTGTAAATTGTAAAAAGAATTATTTTTTGTATTTTACTAAGCCTTCCAAGACCAAGTTGGTCTCCTGGCTAGTCAAGTCGCCCTAGAAGCTAGAATTCGTACCCTTGGAAGACGTATATATAGGAGACATTTAGACCTCATTTTGACACATTAATTCCTCTCTCTCATGCAAAGGAAGAAGTAGAAAAGGGTATTGAAGAACGAGTAAGAAGAAGAATAATTGTTTTAGGTTCCTCTCTTTCTCTTTCTCTCCGCACGTGCGAAGAAGAGGGCTGAAATTCTATAGCTTTTCTCTAGGGTTTCTGCTTCTTGGATAAGGTTTCATTATGAGGGTTTGATATGATGAAAAAGAGCTTAAGGAATGGACAACAAAGTCCCCTCCTAGATCTAGAAGAAAATTTATGTCAAGCGAGCTAGCTGAAGGCAAAGAAGAAGCAGTTATAGTCCACATGTGCGAAGTAGTGCCTATTGCCGCAGGGCCAAAATTTGCAAATCTAGAGTTAGGGCCCAAAATCTGTAGCTAGACATCAAAGAAGTGTTTCCAGAAGATATTTTACTGGGTTTGGAAAGTTGTAAAGGAAGCACATTATTGAGAAGTTGATATTGGGTCTTGCAAGGGCTTCATTGTTTGTCAAAGGTCTTGTTATTCATTAATAAAGAATGTATAAGAAGAGATTGAAGGGATTTCCTCTCAAGAGGAGAGGTTTTAACTTGGATTGGAGCCTACATCTTATTTACCTGTATATTTTTCATCTTCATGTTTTTGGTAGTTGTTGACGATTGAAGAACACACTATAATAATAAGAAGAAGAACATAATCCTAATAAGTAAAATTACATCACAAGTAGTTATGATAGTTAGAAGAATCATTAATTTCATCTTGATCCAAATTATTCTACATGGTATCGGAGCTATGGTTTGCACAAGACATGAAGAAGGTAAACTCTATTATGAAGAGACTTTAAAAGAAGTGTTTATAATTAACAAGTCTCATCAAGAAAAGTTTGAAGGCAATATGGAATAGTCTCTTCTGTTCCAAAGATCTCAAACCTTCAAAATATAAAGGATTGTTTTGAGCCCTCACCAAAACATTTCAAGATGAAAATATATGGGTAATAGATAATGGAGCTTCAAGGTACATGACTGGATATCACAGGAAACTCAAAATCCTATCGAAAGGGAAGTCCTCATACTCTGTGGAGATTGGTGACAACAAGAGCTATCCGGTAAAAGGCAATGGATCTACATCAATTGAGCTAGAAGAAGGAGGTAAAATTCATCTCAACAACATTCTATATGTTCCAGGTTTGTACAAAAGTCTTATTTCTATTTCATCATTAGAAGAAAAAGCATATAGAGTTTCTTTTAGATACGGTAAAGTAGTGGTTTGGGCTAAATATTCTAGCATTGAAAAATCTAAACCATTGGAGTTCGAGAAGGAATACTCTACAAACTCTCATCTCCTGTAAGTCAAGCACTTGTCCACATTGAGATAAGTCTATGTGAACTTTGGCATAGAATATTCGGACATCTTCATTATAATATCTTGAAAACTATAAACTCTATTGTAAATGGGATACCAAATCTCAAAGAATATCATGGAGTCTGCAAAGGTTTTGCTCTGGAAAAGAATGCAAAGAAACCATTTTCAAATAGTACATCTAGGGATCAAGTGATTATAGATATCATCCACTTTAATGTATGTGTTTCCATGCCTAAATCACTTGGAGGTAATCTACATTATGTGATTTTCATTGATGATAATTCAAGGAACTTGGGTTTATATACTCAAATCCAAGGACATAGTATTCATAAAATTTCAAGAAATCACTGTAGAGGTACAAAAATTTACAGAAACAAAGATAAATATTTTAAGGTCAGATAATGGAGGTGAGTATACTTCCAAAGAACTCATTTATTTCTATAAGGAGTCTAGGATTAAGAGGGAGCTTATATTTCCATACAATCCCAAGAAAAATGGAGTAATTGAACAAAAGAACAGAGTTATAGAAGAAAGTGTCAAGGCTATGCCCCATGATCAATATCTACCAAAATTTCTATGTGGAGAAGCAACAAAGACTATAGTATACATATATAAGTCCTCACAGGTCACCTGGCAATATAACTCCATAAGAATTCTTCACTGAGAAGAAACCAAATATTGATCATCTCTGGATATTTGGGTTTCCTATATATATTCACGTTCTTAAGGACAAAAGAAACAAGCTAGATCCCACAAGAAAGAAAGGAATATTCGTTGGATATACCAACTCTTCCAAGGCTTACAAATCTACATAAAGGAAGGACATCAAATATAAGTAAGCATAGATGTAATTTTTTATGATAAAATTTCCTTCAAGAAACCAAAGATCTCCCATCTGATTCTGATGAGGAGGATCTTCCTATGTTTTAGGAAGAAGCTAATAAGGAAGAAGAAGTGTCTCATCATGAAGAAGAAGGTCCCAGTGAACCAATCTCTATCCCTAAAAGAAGAAAGAGACCTAACTAGTTAACCTCTACACTTCAAGAAGAAAAATGTCACATTGCAGGATGAAGATTCAGGGAGAGAAAGAAACTAAAAAGATACTCAGCATATGAAACATACATGTCAAAGTTCATTTCATATGAACCTTCCACTTTCGAAGAAGTAGCCAAACACCAAGAATGGAAGAATGAAATGAATGAGGAATACTAAACTATTATGGAGAATGGAGTCTGGGAAATTGTCCCAAGGCCGGAAAACAAAATCAGTGGTAACCTATAAGTGGTTGCATAAGATAAATCATGTTGTAGATGGAAGCATAGATAAATTTAAGGCTAGAATCTTGGCCCAAGGCTTCTCTCAGGAAGAAGGCATTGACTATGAAGAGACATTTTCTCCCACAGCAAGGTATACCATGATCTGATGTCTGATATCTCTGGTAGCATCTATCGGATGGAAGGTCCATCAAATGGATTTGAAAACAAAATTCTTGAGTGGTACCATATATGAAGAACTCTACCTAGAAGAAGGCATTTTATTGCCTAAAGAAAGCTGCTATGGCATGGTATGCTAGAATGGATGCATACTTGCAAAGGTTGGGTTTCAAGAAAAGAATGACAAATCCCTATCTCTACATAGAAGTAGAGAATGATGAACATGTCATCATTCTTCTATATGTAGATGATCTTCTAATAACTAGTGATGAAGAAATAATTCAAGAATGTAATAAATTACTGTCAGATGAATTCGATATGAAGGATCTATGGCTTATGCATTATTATCTCCAACTGGAAGTATGGTAGGAACACAATGACATCTACCTAGGACAAGGAAAGTATGTGATCAAGCTATTGAAAAGGTTTGATATGATGGAATGCAAACCCATTAAAACTCTGATGATCACAAACTTGAAAGTGTTAAGGAATTACAAATCCAGTCCAGTGGATCCTACAAAGTACAGACAACTAATTGGCTCTCTGATGTATCTGGTGAATACTCGATGAGACATATGTTTTGCAGTAAATTTTCTCAGTCAATTTCAAATGGAGCCTAGACATGATCATTGGATAGTTTTCAAGCATATACTGACATATTTGTAGGGAACCATCCACTATTGTTTGAAATATGACGAAGGAAAATGTGTTCATCTAGAAGGATTTAGTGATTAATATTGGGGAGACAACAAGAAGGATGGAAGAAGTACTAAATGATGATTTTTAGCTTGGGATACTCCACGGTCACTTGGATGAATAGAAAGAGAGAGAAAATGGCTTTGAGTAACGCTGAGGCCGAGTATATTGCAGCTTGTGAAGTGAGCAGGGAAGCAGTTTGGTTAAGGAAGATGTTATCTGATATGTTTGCAGGACTATTGGACCCTACCATAATACATTATGATAATACCCGACGTATAAGACTGTGTGAGAACTCGATATTTCATGGAAATACGAAGCACATAAACAACAAGCATAACTACATTCGAAAGTTGGTACAAGATATTGTACTAAAGCTCGAGTATATCCCCATTGATGTTCAAACTGCTTATATTTTCACAAAATCTCTTCCAAATAAGAGTCTGTGTATTATAGAAACAAGCTTGTATTAGTTGAAGTATCTCCCCTAGTTGAAAGGGGGAAATATAAATATCATTCTTGTCTTCATTTTGGAAGAAATAATGGAGGATTAAGTAATCATCTGGCATCCGATAGTCTTTGAGGATGTGGTAGGGCATCCAAGATAAGAGTAGGAAAGAGGACCGATATTCTTTGAGGGCTGGGGACCCAAGATAAGAATAGTCCTATAACATCATATTTGGTGAACACCTAGGTGGGTATGTACCTTGAGAGGCGATGATGAAGGTGTCCAAAATCATTGGTCTCGCCAACATTTTGCTCTGATCTATTAACAAATAGACCTGTTAGTCAAGTCCTTGATATGCGACAATGTTGGCTAAAATGATGTTATATAGATGGATTAGTAGTCTGACTCTTCTTATGAGATCTCTTCAGTATTGATAATAGTTGTGCACCATTTATGAATACCTTCTTAGTTAAGAGGGGGTGTTGAAGAAAGTGTAACTAGGTTTGGTCTTCGTAAATATCAAATGTAATTTTGATTCTCATATTTTTTAAAATAAAGTAAAATGGTTGTTATTATTATTGAGCTTGGGTTTCTTGCCCAAGAAATTTGTTTTATAGGTCAAGAACTAATTGCAAGTTATTCTAGGGTTTTCCTAGGTCAAGAAGTTAAATAAGGACATTGTCATAATATTAAGACTCCATCCAACATCTTGTGAATAGTAAAAATAATTATTCTTGTATTTTACTGAGCCTTCCAAGACAAAGTCGGCTTGTTAGCTTGTCAAGTCGGTGTAGAATCTATAATTCAAACCCCTAGAATACCTATATATACGAGACAATTCGACCTCATTTGGACACATTAATTCCTCTCTCTCTCATGCGAAGGAAGAAGTAGAAAAGGGCATCAAAGAACGCAGAAGAAGAAGAAGTGTTTTGGGTTCCTCTCTCTCTCTCTCTTTCTCTCGACACGTGTGAAGAAGAGTGTTGAAATTCTGCATCTTCTTGCTAGGGTTTTTTCTGCTTGGCTAGGATTTCATTGTGAGGGCTCATTCTGATGAAAAAGAGTTGTAGGAAGGGCTAAAAAAGTCCCCTTCTGGATCCAAAATAAAACTTAGGTAAATCAAGGCAACTGAAGGCAAAGAAGAAGCAGTTATAGTCCATGCGTGTCAAGTTGAAGCTGCTGCCTAGGGGTTGAAGTTGCATGTCTGTAGTTAGGGTCGAAAATCTATGGCTTAAGATCGAAGAAGTGTTTATGGAAGATATTTTTCTAGGTTTGGAAAGCATTAAAGCAAGCACATTATTGATAAGCTAATTTTGGGTCTTGGAAGGGCTTCAGTGTTGGTCAAAGGTCTTGGTATTCATTAATAAAGAATCTATAAGAAGATATTGAAGGGGTTTCCTCTCAAGAGGAGAGATTTTTCCCTGGCTTGGAGCCTACATCTTGTGTACTTTTATCTTGTTAATATTCTTATTTTTGGTAGATGTTTGATGATTGAAGAACACACTATGATAAGAAGAAGAAGAAGATAATCCTAATAAGTAAAAATACATCACAAGAAATTATCATAGTTATAAGAATCATTAATGTCATATTGCTCTAGATTCTTCAACGAGAGAGCATCTGCATACATCAAAGAGAGATACATGGAGCAAATAATTTTTTTGATTTTTTGATTTTTTTCATTTAGTCCTACTAGCTGCCTCAATGAGGTTTTCAATTAGTAGGTCTTCCTAGGTGCCTCAAAGGAGGTTTTCACCTAAGATCTTTTATTTTTCTCTTTTGTTTCTCATTTTCTGGCCCATTGACTACATCATGGAGGCTTTCAATCAATGAGCCAATCTCAAGCGCCTCAAAGTAGGTTTTCACCTAAGATTTTATTTTTCCTCTTATTTATTCATTTCCTTATATATTTTTTCTATCTTACTCTATTTGAAAAAACAAAATTTATTTCAAGTATAGGAATACTTCCAATGGAGTCATGTGTAGATCAAGATGACAAATAAACTCATGTATAGGATCAAAATATATACCTTGACATGTACTTGAATTTTAGAGACCAAATGCTTTGAATTTGATGATATCAGGCACTACTGAAGAAGATAGTGATTCTCCATCTTGTTGATTTTCTCAAACCAAACCTCAATATAGATTTTATGCCCTTGGTTCGATTTCCGATATGGATCATTATTCATGTCTTTTTCTACAATGAAATTCAAATCTTCCTCTTTTTGTTTATAATTCTCTTGAACACATGGAGGATCTGATGGTAAACACTAGGGAACTTTCTCAATCAATGATTTTTATGTCTGCTCTTCATCAAGTGCAACCCATGATTCTTTGGTCTTCTCTTGATATTCTTCTTTTGGAAGTTGTTTGTCAATGGCACCGGGAAAATATCTTTGTTGCAATATAATTTATGATGTAAGGTGAATACCATTCACATAAACAGTTGTTGTTTGGAAGTGTTATACCCAAACATTGTAAGTGGGTTGAGTTACTTCATTGCTGGGTTTGTAAATGGTGGTATAGGTAGTTGAGTGGGAGTGGATATTAGAGATTGATGTGGTTGAGGTTATGGGTGTGGTGGAGTAGTATGGTAGGGATAGCATGGAGTAGGGTATGACAGATATTGAGGATATTGTGGATTTCTCCCATAAATTCCTTGCCAACATTGTTGCCAAGATTGGTTTTGGGTTGAGAAGGATAAGGTTGCCAAAGAAAGAGTGTGATCTAATTAATTTGAGATGGATGTGCACATGCTTAAGATTGCGTGTTAGGTTCTTGCATCATACCAGGTTGACTAGGCTTCCATGGTCTTCTCAGAGCTACATAAACATAGAATCTTTAGTGATTGACTTGCTTCATTTCCCTCTCAGTAAACTACCTTAAACCTTGGTAATGATGGGAAATATTTAATAACATGTGATTCTGAATGGACAACACAAATATCAACATATTTTTTTCTCATTTTGCATTCTTAAAATTCCTACTTGTTTGCTTATATTTCTAAGAATTTATGTTTTAAAGTTATCAAGGAAAGTTCCATGTTCAACTTGACTTACCAATCTTGATGTTGATTTAATTACTCTTTCCATTCCTCTTGATATGCCTTGGCATGTTTCAAAAATTTATTCAAATTATAATTGGTATACATCACTTCTACTCATGAGATCAAGCAGATCAATCCACTCATCCCTAATTGTTCTATGTAAGAGGGTTTTTAGCATGTGAAATCCTAAATGATGTAATTTTCCCCTCTTAACGTTATAAATAAATCTCCCTATTAGATCCTCAAGGCTCTCATATTATTTTGGAGTCATTCTAAAGATTTATTCTTTAAGATCACGATCTTTATATTCTTCTAGAAATATATTCTATATATTATTCCATGATCTTATTGAATTAGTCCCTAAACTCATGAACCATTTAAGGGTTTTATCCTTCAATGTTATTGAAAAAAAATATCGATTTTTGAGTGTATAGTAAGTAACCATAAGAACTAAATAGGATTTCAAATTCAAAGAGAAAGGTTTACGAATCCTTTGACTTCATACCATGGAAGTTGGGAAGGAAATATGGATGGATTTTCTTCATATGAACACTAATATTGGTATCTTGAAAGGGAAATCCAAAAGGATCTTCTTCATTTTCATCATATCCATCCATTTAATCTACCTGCAAAAGGGGATGGTGATGTGGATCTTACTGCAGAACATGATCAAGTGGGTTGTTTGGTTTTGGAGAAGTATTTAAAAAATAAATAAATAAATTGAATAAGAATGCTGATGCAATGCACTTTTTTTGTCTTTGAAATGAAATATGCCTAATGAAATTCTTTTTCCTACAAAAAGTAAATGAAACTAATCAAATATGGAATAAGTCAATGTGTACTTTGACACCTCCCTCACAGTGGCACTAAAAACTGATGAGCCCCAGTATTGCAACAAGAATGCTACAAATACTGAGGCTACCAACTGGAATTATGAACCTAGGGTTTGTAAAAAACTTAAGAGGTGTCAACATTTTATTTGAAACATGAAATGTGTCCTTTCATTGATATGATATAATGAAGTGAATTTCATGGAACCAAGTCCTAAAATAATTGCAAAAATGGGAACATTATTCTACTTGCAGAATGCAAATTAATACTCTAATTGGAAAATGTGAAATGTTGCTTTGAAAAATTAAATTTGATCTTTTCAACAAATAATGCTTGTACCTGAAACCTTAAGGAAGCACGCATTCAAGAATCAAGTCTATATACTTTTCATTGAGCAATCACCCTTTTTATCTCTTTTTTTAAGGAAAGATAGCTTTAGTAACGTCATCCATGTACATGTCATATGAAAAAGATCATTGTTATTCAAATGTTGAAATATGTCTTCGAATTATTATTGCATATTTGTACTTTTTGTAAAGTAAAGGTGTGTGTAGAGTGGTATTTGGACTTCCTCAATCATGGATTCAGAGCCGAGGGTTCATTATTCAAGCATAAGAGACAAGAGGTAAGCTTTTGGAGTAGATCTCATCAAGTTCACACAAGGTACAAGAGTGTTACAAGAGGTGTTACAAGAGGTCTTCTTTTTCTATAGGAAAAAAATTGTTATTAAGTATAATCTCTTAGGACTCCATTCCAAGTGGAATCACTCTAAAATACCCCTCTTAGCACGTGCTAAAAAATAGCAGAAATTTACTACTATGAAAACTAGAAATTCAAGAACTAGTATGCTAATTAACCTGCCAAATTCCTAACATAATGAAGTGAAAATGATATGCGGTAAATTTTGTCATTAAATTTAAATTTTTTATGACCCAACGCAAGTGGAATTAAATAAAATGAAGCTCATTAACATGTTATAAAAAATAGCAGAAAATTACTACTATTTTTCTACAAGGAATTTCGAGAAATTCTAGATTTGTAAATTAGTACACCAATCCAAGTAACTCAATGATGAATGTTAATTTTAAAAGTTGTTATAAGGATGAATAATTCTTTTGAATCTATGAATAACCTGCAAAAAAAAATACTTCAATCATTTAACCAATGTAACCTACAACAAAAGAAGCATGAATAGTAAATGTAGAATTAAGAGATGCAAGTGAAAAAGACATTCAAAGGAAATAAAGAGACTATACAAGAGGACTATGACACTACTGGGATGGCCAATCCTAAGGATAATATGAGTCCTATGAAGTAAAACAAGCTTTAGAATATAAAAATGGCACCAAACTTCATTATTTGAATCAATCCAAGTATATCCATGCTAGAAATGAAAGTGGAGCTGCTAAATAACAAGTTTTCTCCACACAAAGACTAAGAAATACATGCCCCTAGAGGAAAATTCAAATTTCTACTTTTACAAATTAGAATATTTCCCCTCCAAAACCCCTCAAATAGTGGATCTCATTCCCAACACTAGGAATTTGCATTAAATGACAAGGAGCACATTCCTAAAATTTTTCAATCACTGGAGCTCTAAAATTTGTCAATAATTTCATGATATTTTGACTAATTTCATGATATCTTGTTCATTTAGAATCCAATATTGATCCTCTTGTAGAAGGGAGAAATTCCCTATATTATCTCATCCTTGAAATATTCATAATCTACCCTATATTGTTGGCTTAAGGGGGCTTCGACCCATGTTCAGAGTTAGCTGCGCTAACTAACAAAACCCTACACTATCATCCCTTTTGGAAACAACCAGCGTAACGCAAGTTGCAGTCTCACCCAAGGTAGTATTGGGTGATGACAAAACCAGGCTTCTGCATCTAGAGGCCTATGTGATGTTTTTATGTTTCTTTTAGGGATTTATTCCGACCTTCGCCTAAAACCCTTGAAACGCAGAAATAGCAATAATTTTCAGAGAACATATTCTAACTCTGCGCTACTTGCTCTAAACATTCATAACATCATATAAATAAGAATATATACCAATTTCACGCATCTATTATGTGTTTCTTATGATAAATGTATTAAACAGAGCGAATACATAGTAAATGTAGAAGTAATGTTTAACACACAAATACACAGATATTTCTCCAATAGTATTTATTATGTTCATACCTTCTGTTACAAACCATTTCTTCCATATGTGCATAGTTGCAGGGGCCTATGCACTCAGCTGTGGACTTACCGAGGTCTTTGTGCACACAATTGCATGAGCCTTCCCCTTCAACTAAGTACATAAAACATACTTCTCTGACTTAGATCAATTACCCATACAATTCGATATCCCCTATGAATCTCTATGACCACTTCTTATATCATCTTCTTTTACAATACCATGGTCTGTGAACCATGGGCGGGTCATAAAACAACTTAACTTCTAACAAACTAAGGGGCTTTGACCTTCGTAAAGCCCCTTTAACTCCTAATGACCTTTGCCCTCCACTCCTCCAAATTTGTAGACTTTACAATAATAACAAAAACTATTTTCAAAATTAACCCAAGTGAACCCTGTCACACCACAGATGCAAAGGCGATAAAATCTTGACACCTCAAGGCTAAAGACCCCATGGAAGGGGGAAAATGTGGATTCCCTTATAGAAGATAACCTATCCACCATCGATATGAAGGGTAGCATAATTTCTAAGGAGGTCACCAATATTTTAGCAACAAGGGAACCAAACTTGACATTCACAAATTTGATAGTTCTAACCCAACAATGTGGGTGGAACAAATGCAATAATATTTTTAGCTCAATAATATATGGGATGATGAGACTAAAATACATGTGGGAGCTATTTACTTAGACCAAGAACACTAGCAATGGTGGAAATGGCATCAGAAATGCTACACAGGAAAACCAACTTGGAGTATGTTCTATATATCCATTTGTGCTTGTTTTGATAAGGACTCTCACTTTCTGGGTCACATCACTAAGCTATAACAAATTGGTACAATATGAGACTTTATAACAAGATTTGAACAATTGGCCATCATGAACAGTGGTCTGGGGGATTCCTTTTATATGGATTATTTCATTGGTAGCCTCAAGGAAGTCATCCAAGCTCATTTTCGAATGCATCAACCTCCTAGTTGGTTAGAAGCTTGTCACAAAACTTTAGACATAGAAGATTCTCTTCATACCCAATCTAGTCATCCATCATTTCCATTCATGGCATGTCCAAATCTTGCAAGTAGCCCCACCCAAACCCTTAAGGTGCAAAATATGTCACCAATGGAAATGGTCAAAAGTAGAAGACAAGGATTATGTTACTATTATGATGAAAAATATTTAACAAGCCACAAATGCCAGGAAAAAAAGTTATTTCAAATTGATGTGACTGAAAATAACCCAGCCGATGAGGCCCCGCCCACTGAAGTGTCTAGGGCAGATGAATTGGAACCTTAAGATACTACAACAAATACTACAGAAACACCAGATGGACCATTTATCTCACTCCATGCATTGACAAACATTTCTTCTCCACAAATTCTTAAAATCAGAGGCTTTATTAAGCATTGAGCATTAGTGGTGTTGATTGAAAGTGGAAACACGCATAATTTGGTCAATAAATGACTCAGTAAGATTTTTTTTTGTCTTTTGAGAGAAATATCCAATTTTTAGATCCTCATAGTTGATAGGGGGACCATGAAATATGAAGGATGTTGTGAGAATATAAAGCTCTAGATGGAGGAATATCGCCTTAAAACTCACATGTTTTCCATTGAAATGGGAGGATGTGACGATGTCCTTGGATTCGAATGGCTTCAAACACTAGAGTCAATCACCATGGAATTCTAAAAGCTATATGATGCGCCTCCAAATTATACATAAATTAAGGCCAATTTGACCATCGTTCAACACATTAAACCTCTCGTTTTAGCATTAAATGACATATTTTTAGCTTTAATATGTTCATTAGGAAGGTTTAAAGATAATTTCATACGTGTTCCTACTATTATTTATGTTTGTAGAACACTGTGAGAATATTTGTTGTCTTAAGGGGGCTTGGACCCAGGTTTAGAGTTAGCTACAATGTGACCACTGAGGAAGGTGAAGGAGATCCTAAGAACATCAATATTCCTAAGTTAGAAGGACAATGTGAACTCGCAGGGGCTAAGGTAGAAGTCCCTTCATTGTGGGCCACCAAATACCCCAAGGGCGTTATGGAGATGAAGATATTTTAGGTCTTAATTGAGTCAGAACTGAGGATGGTGATTAACCAGTGGCCAATTTTATCACCAAGTTTGCATGCACAATACATCAATGTTTTAGATTTCAAGGTAGTTTTTCATAATCTTCACATCCACGTGAAGAAATATTCCATGGGCACATTGCACAAGTTGTTGTACATAGTCACTAAGGACGATATTCTGGGGGTCATCTATAAATGGATGAGCGACTAGCTCACCCCTTCAGATGTTAGCGCAGGTACTAGTAAAACTCTTGAAGGTGCAACAACGTAGACTACAACAACGAAAAGAATAGAAAAAGAGAAGAAGAAGGAATCACAGAATGCTTCCGAGAAAGAGAAGGTCACAGTAAAAGAAAAAGCCACGCAATAGAAAGAGGTTGCTACAAGGGATAAAGAAGCCACAAAAGAAAGGGTCATTACCAAAGAGATTGATGCGCCAAATGAAAATATTTCCAACACGCTATAGGCCACTATTGACCTCAGTGAGTTAGAAATAGAGCGCACCAATGTTGAGGGTGAGAAAAAGGGTGAAAAGGGAGGGAGCATAGGTTTGGAGTCCCCCTTCATCATCAAAAGGAGGGAGAAGAGGAGTTCTACAGGGCTGCACAAGAAGAAAAAGTTAGACAAATCAGCAAGCACAACACCTTTGGTCCTCACGGAGGGGGACTTAGATGAGATCATTGATGTGGTTCGCAACAAAATGAAGAATATATGGAACCACATCGAAGACTAGTATCATCAAATGCTCGATAAGGTACAACAGGGCCTTAGGGGATTGCAAGTCCAAACCGACATTATTCAAGCGAGAACAGGAAAGGAAAACCTAAAGCGAGTGACCCTGAAACAAGAAAGCGGGTTGACCTTAGCATCAGAGCTTGCCATGGACCTCTACACAATGCAGTTACCAGAGGGGTCACTACACGTGCAAACGTAAGAAGACAAGGCGCACCTCTTACAGATGAAGGATTTGAGTATGAACCTGGTGACGCTCCTTATTTATACACTCCATGAGCTGCATCAAGGGGTATATGATGAGCTCAGAGTTTGAGAACAATGAACACTATTAATCATCAACGAAGTCAAAACCAACAATCAACAGATGTTCCAAGAAATGGTGTAGGAACTTAAGGAAAGGGAGGAAGTGATGGTGGGTAGTCAGTAGCAAGATAACAGGTCTCTAGTGAGCTTCCCGAGCTCCATATTTTAAGAGAAGTGGCCTCTGTAGAGAATATTTAGAATCTAGCTACCACAGTAAAGGAGTCAAATGAGGAAATCAAAAAAGTAAGATTTTAGCTGTAGCTACAAACATCAGGGCTCCAACTTAACCTGTAGCCAACCACTCCTCCAGAAGTCAGAGAGCAGTGCGAGTTTGCTATTAAAAAAGAGATGGCCTAGGGTTGTGCCTAGTTGTTCAAACAAGCCATGGAATTGTGCACCTCACTGTAAGAGGATCCAACTCTCTAGAATATTGAAGCAGGTATCCGAGAAAATTAGAGGAAATTCAACATACTCAAGTATACAATGCAAACCATAGCACCAATGCAAAGGAACACCAAATCATAGGAGGGAAAACTCATCCAGAGTGAGAACGATGAGCTACATCAAAAGAAATCCATGATATCATCAAGGACACAATCCTAGGTGGATGAAGCATGCCAGTTGTCACTATCAGTATAAAGAAAGTTGAAGGTGGTGTAGTAGACATAGACAACCATGGGCTTTGCAATTGAAAAGCCCACCACAGAACAATTGGTTGAGGAATTTCATCAGGTTACTACACAGGGAAGAGCCAACCTGCAAGTGTTGAAGATAGAATTCAGTGAGTTGCAGGTGAAGATTGACGTGCCACCAGCATAGTGACTTGAAGACGAGTCATGACTTTGTGTCGGGGGCCTATTGGGACAGGGTCCTCTGTCGTTACTTTTGCAAATAGTTTTTGTTATTATTGTAAAGTCTCCGCATTTTAATGAGTAGATCACAAAGGTCATTAGGAGTCAAAGGGGCTTTAGGAAGGTCAAATAGCCTTAGTTTGTTAGAAGTTAAGTTGTTTTATTACCCACCCATGTTTCACAGACCATGTTATTGTAAAAGAAGATGATATAAAAAGGAGTCATAAAGAGTCATAGGGGATATCAGAGAATGTATGGGTAATTGATCTAAGTCAGAGAAGTTTGTTTTCTGTACTTATGTGAAGGGGAAGGTTCCTGCGGCTGTGTGCACAGACCTCCGTAGCTTTGTTTGCAGTGAAGAAAGAGTTTGTAACAGAAGATATAAACATAATAAAGACTGTTTTGGAGAAATATCTGTGTATTTGTGTGTTAATCTTTACTTCTGCATTTACTGTGTATTTTCTATGTTTACTACATTTATCATAAGAAACACTTAATAGATGCATGAAAGTGGTAGATCTACTTAGTTATATGATGTTATGAATGTTTAGAACAAGTAACACAAAATTAGAATATGTTATCTTAAAGTTATTTCAAGGGTTATGGTTCGTAAAGGTCACAATACAGTCCTAGAATAAATAAAAACACATCACATAGACCTCTAAATGAGGAAACCTAGTTCTGTCATCCGCCAAAACAACCTCAGGTGAGATTACAGCCTGCGCTATGTGGGTTGTTGTCAAAAGGGTCTGTAGTATAAGGTTCTGTTGGTTAGCACAACTAACTCTGAACCTGGGTCCAAGCCCCCTTAAGCCAACAAACTACATTTTTAGTTGGTTGTGAGTGTAGATTTGAGGCTTTCATCAAGTGCTTTCACTGTTTTCTCAAGGTTTTTCATATTTTAAGCCGATGTATCAACCATACAATTTTTGTGGTCAAAATTTTGGCTTACTTATGAGCAGCATGGTTCGAATGGTGTGAGAAATGAAATATTTTTATGTATGTCACCTGAAATCACTTATGAAAAAATTGGGACTGCTAGAAAATGGAGGCTTACTAGTAGATGTTATCACTGCGATCACCTCGCCATCATGAATCCTGTGGGTTAGGTCTCTTTCAAGTGGTGTGTTGGGACCACAAGACTTCTTTTTTAGTCAGATAAGAGTATTACACCCATATGATCAATATTGTGGTAATCAAAATAGAAGATTCTAGATGCGATAAATTGTGTAGGAATTTGGCAGTCCCATTGATTTGTACCACAACGGAAAAAACCACAACTTCTAGATATTACAAAATGTGTAGGAATTGGACAACCAAAAAGAAATAAGTCAGGAAAATATGGTAGTAAATTAGTGTCAGCTTCTACAAACCACGATATACTATAGGGGTCCAATAGTAGTTCTCTACCCAATCCTTCAAAGTACCAACTAAGTAGGATCATCCATGCCATGAGTTGTACTACCTGACTACCCTTCGTATGTGCAATTAATCTCCGCAATTGTTGATCTTAGTGTATTGTAGAAGAAACAACTTATCTAAGTCTAGTTTCAGGGTAACCTTCAGGCACTTCCAATATACCAGAGGTACGTGGAAGAGAAGTTAGTGTACAAGTGTTGTATGATGCGCTACTACTCGAAGGAGTACCATGACCACATCTTGTATTTCCTGTGTCTATATTGCCCCAACCTCTCATTGATGTGCATGACAAAAAATATCAATAGTTTAAAGATGTTGAAATATGTCTCTAGCCTCATTTATTTTTTCACTAAAATTGGTGTTGTGCATGGCAGGGAAAGAGCTCTGATACCATTTGAGGTATGCTTAACCTGCATAAAATATCAAAAAGTGTGAAATATGCCAAAGATACCATAAAAAATAACCAAATGTGATCATAGGAAATCAAAATATTATATTCAGATCTACAACAATATTGCTTACTTGCCTCTTCTAGGGGGGAACCTCTGTTGGCATAATGATACAGGTGTTGTCCTTGATCAAAACTCACATATATGATAGTTCACAGTGAAACAGGTTAACAACAAAGGATTACATATCAAACTTCAAAGATTGAAAAATAGAATGGTTTAAAAAGTATACATTGGTTCACTTTGTCTAAGCAGCGTGCACATGTGGGTTAACAGAACGAAAGGAGTGTATATGTATGCACACACTTTCACAGAAGAAAAAGCATGTATGGGATGGAGAATCAAGTTCGTGGTACGAGGTATTGGTCTGAGGTTGTAGTTTGAGGTTTTGGTCTGAGGTATTGGTATGAGGCTTTCGTCTGAGGTATTGGTCTGAGGTTTTGGTTTGAGGTATTGGTTGGAGGTTTTTGTCCGAGGTATTGAGAAAGGATAAAACTATATAAGGAGGAGAAGATGAAAGGGCCAAGTGTGCAAGTGTAAAGGTTTCTTAGGAATACTTCTATTTGAAGCGTATTCTATGTTACAGGGTCTATGATTATGATATGAATTGAAATATTTTGTGCACCTTGAATTCAATGTTGGATCAGGATCATGAGACCTGAAATGACTTGTCATTGAATGATCTGATATTGTTTGGGCTAGATCTAACTGCTAACACATGTTTTATTCTATAAATGCTATGATCTAGGTATGACTGAATTCTAGAGTAGTTGTGAAGTTTGAATTTGGTATTTCCAGATCTATACGCTAGTTGGTGAAGGCGCATATAAATGCTGGTTCAGTACTTCAAAGTAGCATATACATTATGAAACATTATGTTTGAAGTTTCAGTTGGTTTTGGTTGTTGATTCAAAGTTCTGGGTTCTTCTATTTCTTCTGGTGACTGTGTTCTCGTGAGAGCGTTCTAAATTTTCAGATTGATTGATTGTGATTTGCATCAATGATGATGGTTTTTCAATGATTGGATGTATTGCTGTGGTGATTCATTTTCACCTTGAATGTTGCTGATTGGTCCAGTATGAAAATTGGTTGAAACGTGGCCTTCATATTGTGTTATTGTGTACCAGGAATATCGAGTCTGGAAATTTATGAAACATGGTCCCTGGAGGAAGAGAGAAGGTCATAGCCTTCTGTAGGTTGGTGCCAACATACTGGTAAACATATTGGCTAGTACAACAGCTAGGGGGTTGGAGCTCCCTTTCAGTAGCTGCTGGAAAACGAGTGAATGTTGGAGCCTTCTGTAGGTCGATGCCTACGTACTAGTAAACATATCAGCTAGTACAACAGCTAGGGGGTTGTAGCTCCCTTCCAGTAGAAGCTGGAGAACGAGAGAAGGTTGTAGCCTTCTACAGGTGGGTATGTGTGTAGTGGTATGAGTCTGCACCAGTGAAATATGTAAACAGATTTTTCTTATATTAAAAGAAGACAAAGATGATAGTCGTGGGTGGTTTTTCTCCCACATTAGGTTTCCACCTTAAATCTTGGTGTTCATGTGTGTTGCTTATGTGTGATGGTTTATTCTATTATTACTTCACATGGTTATTATTTAAATGTTTAATGAAGTATTGATGCACTGATTAAAGATCAACATATGATGAATTAACTGAATCATATGTTCACTGGATATATGTTAGTTGCCTTAAAGATAGTTCTATGCACACGCGAGTTCCCTTAATTGAAGTACCATATACAAATATGAGTATGAAAAGAAAAAGTTATTGAGTTGATAAATATTGATTCAACTCCCCCCCCTCACCCCACCCCCCTCTCAATATTATTTCCAACAACCTCCAATACAGTATAACTCAGTTACACAACATAAAATAATACTTCCATTACTATCTCAGACTATAAGTAGTTTCATAAGATACAAAACCCTAACTACTTGTGGTCCCTTTCATAATGTGGGTTAACCACTTTATTTATTAGCTATGGCCAATGTATTCATTATCCTTAGCTAAACTAACTAACTGTGGTCCCTTTTTTAAAATAAGGGTTAATTACTTACAACCATGATTAATGTCGATAACTTCTTACATGATTTATTTACTAGACTAACTGACCATAACTTTTTTTGGGACCCTTAGGCCTATTACATTAATAAAAGGGTTAGGATCAAAACCTAACATCTTTTGACTTATGTATTTTTAAGCACCTAACCAGGTTTCAAATGAAGTAGATTTTTATTGAATCTTTCAATAGGTGTAATAAGAACTATTTGTGGCAATGATTCATCCCATGGAACTTTGACATAATTATTAAATATTATGAAAGCATATGTGGGTTGTTTTGGTGGTATAATTTGACAATTACACATGATTTAGTATACATCTCTAATATCACTATAAATAGGTCCTATATCATTTCATATGTTTGATGTAAGGATCTCTCGAGGAGAAACTATGAGAGTTAACTCAAATTCCAAGTCTTCCTCATATGTTTCCATACAAAAGTTTTCCTTTTCTCTTCTACCAATACTGGCCACAATGGGGACATGGTAGGTTTCTTAAAGAAGTCTTATTATAATTTTGTGCCCCATGAAAAATATATTTCCTTATCAAACGAATCATTTGTACCAAAATTTGAGTAAGTATATACAAATCATAAGTAACATCTAGTTTTCTACATTTGGCCTTGCATCCTTAGTGTTGATCAACAAATGATGAAAATGTTTTTGCTCAATACATTGTTGTCGAAACATGGTAAGAAGACTCACAAATATTGTGAATTAGCTCCATAAATATTTTACAGGAACTTCAAATACATATACATGTTTACTTATAATAAATGGAAACTATCCCAAATCACTAACCAGTATAACTCGCATCTCATGAAAATTAATGCCAACATGTTTCCAAAAATCCCCATGGCAATCTAACATGATTTGTCACAATACTTTATTTAATCAAATTTCTACATAGATATAAAATGGTGGTAGCTCTTGTATGAAAAAAGTAAAATATTAAAGTTGATGAAACACAAACCAAATTTGATGTGCAAACGTTAAAAATACTGTATCAACTCATATCAATAACACAATATATAGTCAAAGTCAATCTAAAATTGGCATAGATTGAAATCAATGCATATAATTAACCTAATCACATTTAAATGAATACATACACTTCAACTTTTACTAACTTACATGATATGTCACCTTATCTTAGTAAATCAAATGTCTACCAAGGGATTAAAAGTTGACATGTACACTAAAACCAATGGTTGTATTATTTCATATAAATACCACCATATACAATTAAAGTCCAAAGAAAATTTACATATAGTATAATCCATGCGCCTTATACTTTAATTATATCGAAATTGACACATCTTATTAGACTTATATTAACATATATTAACATACATGAAATGTGACTCTAATTTAGTCAATCAAAATTTTACAGTGTGATAAAGTATAAGTCTCTTATATGAAAAAAAATGAAACATTAAAATCAATGAAACATTTAATTGAAATGAATGCAACGCATAACAAAATAAATGTTGATACAGTAAAAGAAATACATGTATTTCATATAAATACCACAATGTACTATTAAAGTCAATTTAAAATTGGCACTATTTCAATGCATCCCATTACTTTAATTACACTGAAATTAATTAATATACATTTATCTATATCAATCTAGATGATATATCACTCTAATATAGTTAATCAAATAGAAATTGGTATGAACAATTAAATCCTTGCATCTAGTTAGAAAAGATTGTGGACCTAGATAATAATTCCTTGGCACGATTTGATGTAATAGACATCATGAAAACTCAAGCAGAAGTGCTCAGTGGGGAATTTTCTCATGTGTAGAAATTGTTGCCATTACTACTCATGATTCTTTTTTTTCTGAAGAAAGAGGCGAACCTTCTATTTCAATAAACCAAAGTAATGTTACAACATATACAAGAAACCTAACTTCTGCAAGGACTCAAGAGATATCTAGGGCACTTTGCCATAGATATGACCCTCCCTTCTACAAAAAGTAAAGCTAACCTCTCAAATAATACCTTCGGTTGACCTTTATGATTTTTTAACCCAAAGTAAAACTCCGCTAACCCTCACATCACTGTCTCAAAAGGCCTGATAGTACTAGCGGCCCCACAAAACAGCACGGCCAAATCTGACCATCGATTCACTCTGCAAAATTGAATGGTTCAGAGAAAAATCGCATTGCCAAGATGATCGCTCATTAATGTGCGATGGAGGGTGGTATTCCTTACCACACCCTTGCCACGTGTTGGGAGCCTAATGGAATCGCTCCCAAAAATCCAATACCACTTACCATTCAAAAGCCGTGCGAAAACATGGAAACTACTTTGTGCTTGGTTTTCTGTTCCGTAAGAGGAATGCAGGAAAGTATCTGCCACCAAAAAGATCCAACCGTCCTTCCCATGAAAGCTTGCTTCGGACCTTGTATCGGATACTGTCGCTGTCTTTGTATTGATCCCTATGATACAATTTGAAGGAAAAAGAAGACTGGTCAATTTACACCAGGGAATTATGTGACCGCTCTGAGCTTGCCCTTCTTCAAGGTACCAACCAGAGTATTGTGTTTGAACTTGCTTAGAAAGCTTCATTCCATACCTTTCCCTCTGGCCCAATGTATAAAAATTTCTCTGTCCTCTGCCGCTTGTTCATTGTAGAGAACTTTTAATCTGCTTTGAGGCGACTCCTGCCACTTCATCTCGATCCTGCATTCTGAATTCATCACTCCCTGGTTGGCCAATATATCCGCTAGTTTATTGGCTTTTTGTCGAACATGGTTGAAGCTAACAGTTCGAAGACTCAGGAGATGTTTTTGAATTCTTTGGTACACTTGTATTAGTCTCCAGTGTTTTGAGACCTTCTCTGGCACTGTTCCACAACTGATTCTCTTAATCGCGTTAATGGAGATCTCTGAGTCTGCTTCTATAATGACATTTGAGCTTTGAATTAGTTTTAGAAGGTCTAGACATTGTTCCAATGCCATTAATTCATCCATATTGTTGGTTGTTTTACTTAAATGGTAGTGGAAAGTAAAGATTATGTTTCCTTCTTCATCTGTTAGCACCCCTCCATAACCTGTTATTCCAGGGTTGCATTTTGACGCCCCATCAATATTGAATTTTAGATAACCTTTTTGTGGAGGATGCCAGAACTCCTTTTCCATTTCCATATCTCCTTCCTTTCAGCTAAGTCCATGGGGAATGATCTCTTGCATTCCCAGATGCCTGAGAGTTCTCAATTCATTCTTTGTGGGAGGATTCTTGGGATAATTGCGCACAGTGGTGCAAACTGTCTCCTTAATCTGTTTCAATATTAGATCCATCAGGCGAAGAGGAAAAGTTTTTTCTTCCTTGAAAATTCTTTTATTCCTTTCTTTCCAAACATTCCAAATAATGAAGCTTGGAATGAAGGTCTGGGCCAAATTAAGGAGCTCATTATCTAAAAAAAATTTCTCCACTGGTGTACGGTACTAATGATACTTCCTTTATCTCTGTCTGTCTATTGAAAAATGGTCTCAAAAGAATCCCACAACCATGTGGTGTAGGTGCAGATGTTGAGAATATGCTCCACTGTCTCCTCTTGAGCTTCACATAACTGACATCTAGAAGGCCCAATAGCACCACCTTTTCTGAATATTGTCCCAAGTTAAGATTTTCTTGTGATGAACTAACCACATGAAAAGCTTGAGTTTCATCCACCCTTGGTGGCTCCAAAGTTGATGCCAGGATTTTGCGAAATCACAGGGATCTAGGTCCAAGATAATTCTTTTTTCTTCCTTAATATTAAAGGTGCCTTCCTTATTGATGCCCCATCTTAACTGATCCTGCCCATCTGTTACCAAGATCTTCCTTTGTTTTAACATGCTCATAAGTTCCTCTACTTTTATTTTTATGGAGTTTTCATCTCTGCAGTCTATGATTCTCCAGTTTCTCTACTTTCTAGAATTATGAGGAAAACTCTAGAAATATTTGACTTTGATTAATCCTTGGGAGGTTGTTTCCTGTTTGAGGCTCATAAAGTCCTCTCTTAACAACGTTAGTTCTTGTTTCCATTTATCTTCCGAGAAGAGAGCTAGATCTCCTGCTCTGATTTCCCAGAAACTATTTTTTTGTACTAGCCTTCTATTTTCCCAGGCTTTATTCCATATATAAGAGCCTTTTGTGTTCCCAACATTCTTATAAGATCATTTGTTTGCTAGGAGCTTGGATATTTTTCTTTCCAGGTTTTAGCCCATTGAGCTTCTGGTTCTTTAACCCATCTCCACCAAAGTTTGGCTCCTAAAACATTACTTAGAATCTCCTGATCATATAAGCCTAGACCTCCATGACTTTTGGGTTTACAGATTTTGTCCCACGAAACAAGGGCCCATTTCTTCCTTGTTTCCTCCTTGCGCTAGAGGAAGTCTCTCCGGACATTTCTAGATTGCTGTAAGACCCCTTTGGGAGTAGGGAGGGCTGATGAAAAGAACATAGGGATTGATTGCAGAACGCCCTTTGTCAGAATCAACCTACCCTCTACGTTCAACGATTTGCTAGTCCATTTTTTGACTTTGTCTTGCATCTTGTTGAACACCGATTCCCAAATACTTTTGTGTAATGGTCTTGCTGTAAGGGGAATTGCCAAATACTTTGATGGGAGGGAATCCCTTTGAAAGTCCAGAATTCTGGAGATATTTCTCTGAATTGCAATGTTAGTATTTAAGAAAAAAATTGATTTGGAGAGATTAACTTCCATACCTGTAGCCAAGGCAAAGTAATTTAGGATTTGTTTGTACGCTAAAGCTTCTTTGACTGTGGGAATACCTTGCAGCATGGTGTCATCCACAAATTGTTGGTGAGTTATCACCTGACCATTCTCTATTAATTGGAGTCCCTTAATCTTTCCCAAGGCTTTGGATTGCTTAATGGACCTGCCCAGTCCTTCCATCATGAGGATAAAGAGAAAGGGAGAGAGTGGGTCTCCCTACCTGAGGCCTCTAGAAGGAGAGAAGATCTCGAAGGGCGAGCCATTTACCAAATTCGAAACGCTGGAAGAAGTTACCAGATCCATAACCCATCTGACCCAGTTGTGATCGAACCCAAAAGAACTAAGGACCTTCTTGATATAGATCTAGTTCACCTTGTCATACACTTTGGAAATATCTAATTGCATGATCATACCATCCTACCTCCTACTGGTTAGTGTGTGAACTACCTCATGGGCTTGAATAATGTTATTTAGGATTTGTCTACCTTCCACATAACCAGATTGTTCCCCTGAAATTAAAGAAGGAAGTAGAGGTTTGAGTCTGCTAGCCAAAATCTTGGATATAATTTTGTATACCACATTGCATAAAGCAATGGGTCTGTACTTATCAGTAGTCAGGGATGAATCCTATTTGGGGATCAGGGAGATGAAGGAGGTGTTGAGGGCTTTCAGAATAGTCCTGTTTCTTTTGGAATCTTCCACAACATTCAGAATATCCTGTTTGACAACATTCCAGCAGGCCTTAAAAAAGTCTACATTGAAACCATCTGGTCCTGGAGCTTTGCCATTCTGCATATCTTTGATGACCTCACTGACTTCCTCTTCAGTTACTGGTTTATTCAGGTTAAAATTGTCCTCTCTAGACACCAGCTTAGGGATATTTTTTGTAATTTTCTTAATGCATTGCTCTCTGTCTAGATTATTTTCCTTAGTGATACCTCTGAAATGTTGAACCAACATAGCTTCGATGTTCTTATGAGAGGTCTGAAGCTCCCCATTCTCATTCAATATTGAAGAGATTCTATTGTGCGCTCTATTGTTCATGGTGGATCTGTGGAAAAATTTGGTATTACGTTCTCCTTCTTTGAGCCATTGAACTCGAGACTTTTGTCTCCAAAAGATTTCCTCCTATTTGCATAGATTCTCCCATTCTTGGTTGTGTTTATTAGCTTGCTCACTTTTGACTTTATCAAAACCATCTATGATCAGTGCTTGATTTAGTTCCTGTAGTTTGATTTCCACTGATTTTTTGTCCTCAAAAATGTTACCAAAATCCTTCTTGTTCCATTCTTTGAGTCTGAGTTTCATGTGCTTAAGTCTTTTATGTAGGAGGAACATTTTAGTGCCCTGGATCTGCAAATCTTCAGACCACCATTTTTCAATGTTGCTGATGAAATCTAGGTGGGAGAGCCAGATATTCTCAAATCTGAAGGGTCTATTCCTGGGAGAATCGATTCCCTTGATTTCTAATTGAATTGGCCAGTGATCAGAGCCTCCAAAGGGGAGAACTCCAGCTGTTATTTCTCTATTTGTGAGCATCAGCTTCTCTGAGATCAAAAATCTTTCTAACTTGGAGGCGACCTAGGCCTCACCTCCTCTTTTATTGTTCCAAGTAAAAAGGCCATTGTGTGTTTTAGAGTCAACTAGTTTCATATCTTTTGTGAAGGATTGGAATGCTATGAAATCTTTACTTAACATTCTGGTACCTCCTTTTTTTTCTGAAAGAGATTTAATCATGTTGAAATCTCCTCCTATGACCCAGGGTATTTCTTTATATCCATTTCTAAGATCTACCATGGAGTCAAGAAATCTGAGTTTCTAATCTATTCTTTGAGGACCTTAAACATTTGTGACCAGGTAGGTGTCTGAAACCCCCACTGGTTGAATGATTACTGATAAATAATTTCTTGATGCCTCCGCATCTATTATGCTAAATTTTTGGGGTTTCCATATAGTGAGAATGCCCCTAGCTATGTTCTCTGCTTTAACTTCTAGAAACTCAAATCTATTAAGCCATTTTCTATGGATTTGTTTTAATTTTTGAATGGAGCATTTAGTTTCCTGAATAAAGATTATGTCCAGCATTGCTAGTTTCATTGTGTTACTTAACATTCTTTGTTTTCTTTTACTATTAGACCTCTGATATTCCATGATATGAACTTCATAATTAAAGATTTGTAAAGGAGTAACTAGTCAGGTCTTTCATCTTACCCGAATCTATCATTAGCTTTCCACACTCCATCAAGAGCTCATTTTTCTTTTTTCTGCCCCTCTTCTTTCCTGGATTTCTGGTCGCTAATCCTGGAGTTGATTTCATTGTTTTCACACCTCTTTGCTCTTGCTTGTGAATGTTTTTACCTTTATCCAACTCTCTTTCCTGAGTTTACCATAAAAATAAATTTTGTATTCTTTTGCATTCTTCTTGAGGCAATGAATCTATTCCTCCTTTGGTTCCCTGCATCAAGAATCCTTCCAAATCTAGGTTTTCCTTATCGAGAATTTCTTGTAGTTCATGATCTTCCAGATTTGTTTCACTTTGGGTCATTTCCTGGTCCATCTCCATTTCTGTTTCACTTATCATTGTCTCTTTTTGAGAACCAATATCTTGATATTGTTTATTATCCTCTTCTTTCTCTTTTTCATTAGGACCTTCCTCTTGAGATTGGTTTTCTCTTGTGATTTCTTCATTCTCTTCCAGCACTTGAAACTTGTTCTAACTGACCTTCTGTCCCTCTTTGTGTTGTTGCTTTAGCCCCTTCTTCCCTCCTTTTCCTCTACTTGCCACTTTTTGAAAGCTTTCTGAGTCCTTCGTTGTATTAAGTTTACCTTTGTTGTTTGCTTTACTGGGAGGGTAGTCTCTGAATAGATGTCCATGTTCATGGCATCTATGGCATCCGAATGGGATATGCTCGTAGTCCACTGTCTACACCCACTCCTCATAAAAAACTTCCAAGATAACTTCATCCGGAAGCGCCCCTGATAGATCCATTTCCACACATATTCTTGCAAAGGAGATATATTTTCCTCTTCTTATGGCTATAGAAGCTTTGACAAAACGTCCTAGTTTATTGTGAATAGTAGCTAGCGATTCAATTTGCCAGTAATCAAGAGGTAGAGAATAGAGCCTTCCCCAAACTAGAACCAAAGAGAAAGTCTCCTGTTCTAGGACAAAGTTCATCCTCAAAGGCCTCAGATAGAGACCCATTGTTGCATAAAGGTAGGGTCCTCCTTCGAATATTCAGTCTTTATCTCCGATGTTTGAAAACACCACTGTGAAGAATCCCTTTGACCCAAGATGTAGGTCAATGCTTCCTTTGGGTTTCCAGTGATACTTGATCCATGTCTATAAAGATTTTTCAATGGGCCATAACCCCATGAATTTACAGATAATGGCGTAGGTCCCCATGTGTTCCCTGTGCACCTGCAAAGCAGGATCATTTAATATTACTCTAGGAGTGATTTCTGCTTTTGGTTTGCAAGGTCCCTTTTGTTTTTTGTCTTTTGAACCCTGGCTTTTGTCTTCTTCCTCCTTGTCCTTTGTGCTGCTGTTTTCCTTGGTCTTGGTCCCATCTGTCTCCTTTTCATTATTCTTGTTCCTTTCATCCGCAAAACCTTTGTTGTTCACCATCAATGATTTACCTCTGCTGGCAACAACGTCTTTGTAGGAGGGAGTCGAGCTCCCTCCTCTACCGCCCTCCATTAGAAACGATCCCTGCAATTTTTTGTAACCCTAGCTGAACACTTCAGCTCCAGTCACTCCTGTCACATTACTACTCATGATTCATTCGTCCTAGCAGTCATTAATTATTTCCTCTCTTTTGAATTATTATCTCCTCATAAATAGAACATCTCATCTTAGCATGCTAGAAAAATAAAATCAAATAATTTCTTTGCTCATGTGAAATTCATCATTAATTATTTCCTCTATTTTGAATTAATAACTCCTCATAAATAGAACATCTCATCTTAGCATGCTAGAAAAATAAAATAAAATAATTTTTTTGCTCATGTGAAATTGGAATTTCATAACAGGGAGTCCCAAATTGGTATGAACAATTAATTCAATGCATCTAGTTAGAAAAGATTATTAACCTAGATAATAATTCCTTGCCAAGATTTGATGTAATAGACATCATGAACACTCAAGCAGAACCGTTCAGTGGGGCATTTTCTCATGTGTAGAAATTTTCGCCATTACTACACATGATTCATTCATCATAACAATTATTAATTATTTCCTCTCTTTTGAATTAATAGCTCCTCATAAATAGAACATCTCATCTCAACATCCTAGAAAAATAAAATAAAATACTTTTTTTTGTCCATGTGAAATTGGAATTTCATAACGGGGAGTCCCAACATGAGAAATAATTTTAGGAAGGAGAAACTTGATGATTGTATGTTTCCACGCTGCAAAAAGCAACATCTGTCTCCCACTTCCAATCTCAGTGTACTTCTCTGATCATTTCAAGCACAAGGTATGTCTATAAAATATATGGTTGTATTATCAAGTACACTAATATCAATTCTCCAACCTCATTTCAACAATTCATAACATAAATTTATTGATGTATCAAATTTACATGTTAAGTTGTTTGTAATGTGAGTTTATTACTGTGTGCATGTGCAAAATTGGTGAAGTGTGAGGCACCATATTTTGAAATCACATCAACAGTGAAACCAAAATTGACCTATCATTCATTACTTCTACAAAGGAAAATTTCCAAAACGCTAGAATGTTGAAATTGTAAAAGCTTCTCCATGTTGACTTCTCTAGTGGAAAATCGTAGATGCCCTTGTCATTCATAGTAACACATCCAAAATTACTTCTTTCTTTGGTTATCAATCTAGATTAACAAATATTATTATATTATTATGATTTAATAGTGTTTGTAAATTTGAGCAATTAGTATAAATCTAATCAATTTGGTGTATAGGATTCCATTCTATGCAAAGATTTGATTGCCAAAGTAGTCAAATCTCTAGTTTTGAACCAAAAACATGCTTCCAATCACTAAGGGCACTTAAACTAGGTCACTTAGTATAATATTAGTATTATTACCATATTTTTTTATATTAAGATTCCATTCTAAGCAAAGATTTGATTGCTAAAGTAGTCACATCTCTAATTTTTAACCAAAAACATGCTTCCAATCACTAGGGGCACTTAAGCTAGGTCACTTAAAGTAAAAAATATTAGTATTATTACCATATTTTTTTATATTTCTTACCTAATTAAAGTTTAAGAATTAAATTTCCCATTAAGAGTGCGTATTGGATTAGCCAAGAACTGAAGATTGTGGAAATGTGGTTTAATGAGGGGCCACAAGCCAGCACGGCCACCCCACTTTCATGAAGATCGTCCCAACTACAAGTTTGAAGTGGCAACTCCTGTGTTCATGCAAATGCACAGGAAGTTACACCTGTGTCGGCATTCACACCCGATACCTCAGAGATTTAATTATCTCCGAGGATGGGAATATTTGGAGCCATCATATAGCACAATGGTTGGAGGGTAGTTGCGCACCATGTCAACGGAGTTGCAATTCACTTAAAACTGCCCAGCCATGGGGTCTTCTTCCCATGTGTGGAAACTACGGTATGTCACAGTGGATTCAGGGAAAACATGCAATTTCAGGTAGTAATCTTAGGGACACATGTCTACAACCAGAGACATTCATTATTGTTGTGAATTTCTCCTTCATGTGGAGCATCATCCCTAAGGTTTGGTCGGTCTTTTATTTATGTTACCTTGCAATTCACATAAGGATTTGGTAGCTTCTTTGTTTTCTTGGTTTTCTCTTGTTCATTTGTTTAGATTCTTCTTATCCATTCCTTTCCTTGGTCTTGCGTTAATTGGAAGCTTTCTTACCTCCACCTCCTCAATTTTCTCTAATGTCTATGGGTATCTTTCTACTCTGGCCGCCTCTTTATTTCTGTTACCTTGCAATTCACATAAGGATTTGGTAGCTTCTTGGTTTTCTCTTGTTCATTTGTTTAGATTCTTCTTATCCATTCCTTTCCTTGGTCTTGCGTTAATTCGAAGCTTTCTTACCTCCACCTCCTCAATTTTCTCTAATGTCTATGGGTATCTTTCTACTCTTGCCGCCTCTTTTCTGGTATGTTTTCCCTCATCTCACCCCGTCCTCTTACCTTATCGTCCCTTACTTCATTTCCATTTTCAACTACCCGTCCTTCTTACCTTATCATCCCTTACTTCATTTCCATTTTCAACTATGCTTCGTAGTAGTTTGACCAATCCCACATCAAAAAGCCAAAGAGGCTAGCCTCGCACGCCCTTATTTACAACCCGTACTTTGTGTCACCCATTCTCAACTCTTTGCCGCAACACCTATAGAGAGGTATAGGCCAATTGTTCCAGAAGTAGTTCACAAAGCAATTGTTGATATTCAAAAACATGTCCGAAAAGCGTGTCATTTTGCTATTGCTGCAAATGCTGAGCCTGTAGCGAAAGAATGGATCCTTGATGTACGTAACTCTACTAGGACCACGACTTCTCCATATATGCCGATAATAATTAATGTATTGGCACATCGAAATCCTCATGTGGCGAGTACGCACATGCATTTATTGAGCTTCAGGGGAAAATGGATGTGAATATGAACTTAGAAGCTCATCGGAATTGATCTTGCTTCATTGACACCGGTGGCTATCCACAACCACCTATTGCACGCTCCACATAGTTGACTGAATATGTTGGATTCAATTCATTTCTGTTTTGTAATTTAGACATTTGTGATAGTCTTGTAAGGTTGATTATGTAGTTTTTTTTTTATTGTTTTATGTTATCTGATTACCAGATCAGGAATAATAGAGATAATATCAAAATTTTGAAGTTATGTTATTGGTATGGTTTGGATTATGGAAGCTAGGGAAAATTATTTCTAAATTAATATAAAAATTTTAATTTATTAACCAAAAAAATAAAACAAAATTTTTTTTATAAAAAATAATTCTATTTAAAATCTTATTATTTAAAAATATTATGTAAACTATAAGATTCAAAATTCAATTCCCCATACATTAAATTAATAATAATAATAAAATCATACTAAAATAACTCATTTAAGTGTATGGCTAAAATTCAATGCCATGTATTATTCCTCTCTGGACGAAAATCTTACATTTCCACGACCACAACCCATGCGATTTTGTTAATGATGCTATCTCAAGAATCAAGCAATTAAACACAAGTAATATTTTTTCATTTTATTTTATGATATTATATTCAGCAAAGCTTGCGAAGAGCCTCATCAAATACTTCGTTCCGCTTTGAAAGGCTCTAGAGGTAGCCTTGCGGCACTCGAATATAATATATTGAATAAAGAGAGACCCGAAGATACTACGTTCCACTTTGAAAGCCTCTCCAGGGACACTTCCACTACTCAGGCCTCGTCATGAAATCAATTGATTGAAAAGACTAAAACGACGATAAAGCACACCGTGAAAAAGATAACACAAGGTTGAAAACTACAAATTTATAATATGTTTTTGTTAAAATGATGCATGAACCATATTAAGTATGATGCACCGAAATAGGTCCCATCAAAGATTCTCCATCAACGGAGAACCATAAATAACAGCTACATGATTCTCCAAATTAAGCATGGATCAACAGATTGTCTCCCATAAAAAAAAATTCTCCTTAAGTGAAGGTACATGATTTTCATATTAAAATATGAAGGACCAAATTGTGTCGCATAAAAAATTCTCCACCAACCGAGAACTATATAAATAACATAAAACAAAATTAAAAGCTAGTATATGATTCTCGTATGTTTTCGTCAAAAGCATTGTATAAGCCTTATCATATCAAGTATGCAGGACCAAAGTGTGTCCCAACCATCAAGTTGTGTGACATCAAATTTCTCCATCAAAGAAAACAATAAATAATAATAGTTATGAGATGCTTCAAGAATACTGATTAGATACATAAATGCCCCATTGTAAATAATGTATGCATTAATATATAGTTCTAATAGTGTTTAAAATCAAATTTGTACATAAAATGCTCACCACGCATCCCTTAATTACAGCCCAAAAAAGCTAATGTTATTACTGGGGAACCCTATTTAAATGTCTATCTTTTCTTGAGTTGTATCCATTGAGCATATGGAAGTATCAAAATACTGTGTTCTAGGATTGGAAATCACCAACAATAAAAATGGTCTGTGGGGCTTAAGCGACTCTCCAAGTGTAGCGACTACAAAATAATTTTTCCTCCTCTACGCTTACCTCACAAGTTTGACAAGAACGAACCTAGATCACCGAGAAAAAATTGAGGTCTTTATTAGTTTGAGAGTAACAGAATCTCAGGAAAATGTCGATGACAAAGTGTACAGTCTTTTTTTATGAGTTTTATCTTCAGGTTAACTCTTAGTCTAAAGCTGCTGCTTGATTAGGATAATACCTAAATCCACTCTTGAAGTATATATACGAAATGTAAATTCATCATTTTAATATGAATGAAATTAAGGGTCTTAAGATTTCACAAACATCTACTATCTTTGTAATCTTGGTTCAAAAGCAAACTTTACAGTTTAGTGTAAGGTATTTGGATTGAATGCCATGTAAAATAACCAGAGAAACACACAAACATGGGATATCTCAGGGATATCTCAGGGAAATCACTGGAGGTCAAATACAAATGCTTCATATCAATGAGGGTGTTTTATGACATTTAAAAGCACAGTATATATATATTTTCAAATAATCCAGTGATACAAGTCTGCATCTAAGAAGAGTCTTCACAACTTTCATCTCTTTACAGTGCACCTAATAATAGGCCTGTTTTAATGAACACTCTGAACTCATCACAGGTTTTCCATGCATACAATCTCGTCTATTCCGAACATTTTGTGAATGGCCGTATTCATTCCTTTTGGATTAGCTGGTCAAGTACATATCGATTGCTTAATTCCAGACTCAATGTCAATGATTACTTGAGACTCCTGAGTTGTTCTTGGCTGGTGAAGCTGCCCTTCATGGGCGTTTGATTTGCTGCGCTTTGTGTAGCTTGCCATCTTTTTATAGCCACATAGACGAAGACAACGTCTACATGTAGGACAGGAAGAGTGAGAACGAAGCCATTTGTCTATACATTCCACGTGGAAGCCATGGTTGCAGCTTGGTAACACTCTTACACCTTCACCTTCCACGAAGTCCACCAAGCAGATCGGGCAATCCGTTGCAATCGATATCCCCGGAAGCTGTTGGATCGATTTACCATAGATGATTGATGGAAGCGCCTCTATGGACTCCTCTGTCATCCCAGTATTAGCCATTCTGGTGGCCATATGACTCTGGCATGACCTCCAAATATAGTCCCACGGAACAACTGAAGCAAGACCCACTAGAGTTATGAAAGAGCATAGCAAAGCAAGAAGAATAACCATCCTGCTTTCACTCATCTCCGCTTGTGGAAATTCGTATGACAGGTCCATCTCATGTAGTGTATCGCTCAGGGACTCTCAAACCATCCTCCCCTCATCAATCTGGGGTTAGAGCCACGACTATAAAAAGATCAAATCGTGCAGAGTTCGGCGCTCAGCATATTTAAAAAAAATTGCGTCGAAACCATTTCAAAGCTGCCTCATTCTTTCACTCCAATTGAAAACGAATCTGAGGCGAAAGTCCAAAATACCAAACAGTTGAGACAGAGTTGTATAATTGCTGGTTTCGTGGGGAAGAAAGCTATGCTTATCACTCTAATCAGATAGGCCAAACAAGCTTATGCCTTCTTTCTCATCTGAAACCCAATTTCCCTCATGAGAGATATAGCCAAGAATTTATATACAATTGTTGGGATCCGTGTATCAGAAAGTCCACAGCGTATCAGATCCTTCTCCAACTTGGAGATTAAACAAAGAATTTGTGGACAATACGTGGGTCCCGTGATGACCTAGCCCAATTTTGGACCGTTCCTTACGCTTTTTTACGACTGCAAATCGATTAATTAAAATGGACCGAAATAAAGATATGCTTTAAAGAATATTGTGAAATATAGTTAACGCCTTCTTAGAAATGATTACCAGAATTGAATATATAAAGGCAGCAAATCCCAAGTGTTAGCGAGGTTGCGTTGAAATACGATCACTGTGCAGGACCCAACCATCGTCAAAGGTGCCGATTCCATGACTGAACCCTTAATCATCAATAACCGCACATTACAGTTGCTTGTCCTCCTGGTCATTCGAGGAGTTGGTTACTATTACCAGAATTGAATATACAGAGTGAGAAAATCCTAAGTGCTATCGAGGTTGCATTGAAATATGATCATTGTGTAGGGTCCCCCATCATCACAGGACCCTGTTTTTTCCCGGTAGAAAAAAATGCCATTTCTTTATATTAAATACAAAAAAGAGAGTATCCTTTCACAGCTTCTCTTTAGTATTTCCCATCTTCTGTATTTTATGATTCTTGATACACGAGTGTCTATTTAATGTTTAGTGGAAAAAATTTCTCGAGAAGCAAACCTTTAAACCTTTATTAAACCTTTAAACCTTTATTCTATTAGATAGTTAACTAATCTGACTCAGCTTGGGTACTTAATGGAGTCCAAAAATTCTCACTAACTAATGCAATTGTTTCTTGTATCTATCAATATGTAGATATTGTACATCATTTATGGAGATTTCCAGTCTCATGTTTCTTACAGTGGTATCAGAGCTCGAAGTTTATCCGCTTGTAAATTAACTTGAGCCACTGGTTTTGTGGCCATTCTGGGCATTTGCTCGAGAGTAGATTTGAAGTTGTATGTGCGCCTTCATGAAGAAAGAAACAACAAAAAAGAGGGTTTCTTCCTCAATGGAAATTAGGAGCATTCTCCACATGGTGGTGTGTGTCCTACAGCATGCAACAAAGGTATTCATTTCATATTCATTGATTATTCTGGTTGCTCTTTGTGCAACAAAGGTATTCATTTCATGTTGATTGATTATTCTGGTTTGATTATTCTGGTTGCTCTTTCTGAGGAATAATGTTATTGTGTTTGGATGATAACCTAGAAGCAGTGGCTGATAATTTGA